>CM076583.1:1034217685-1034817685 GCA_034641835.2 Pinus albicaulis | reverse complement strand
ACGAACCCATGGACCTCAAGCTACACAATGAAGACCCCAGCTTTTTGGAAGCCTTCATCAATGTTGTATGCCTTAAATTCTATCAAAAGCTCCAAGGTTTTGATGCTCATATATCAAAGGATTTTGCATTAAGTTTCATAGGCACAACTTTGAGGGTGGGGGTTCTAAGTTTTATAGTATCACCTGAGACCATTTCTAAAGCCACAAAGATACCAAGGGATTGTGAAAAGTGGTTCAAAGCCACTAATTTCAAGATGAAAAATTTGATGAATTTGTAAAACCAGAACAGATTGGAGCTGACATGGCATCTGGAATTCCAAGGAGCTACATGAAAGAATGTTATCCTTCTGTATTCTACAGAGTTCACTACGTGACTATTTATTTTCCACAAGCAACTAAAGGTAGCATTATTGGCCTATCAACTATCATTAGAAATCTCACTGCCTTCATTATCCTAGATAAACCTATTTCACTATATTTAATCTCTGCCTTCTCAATTTACCTTGTTGCTCTAAGAAGACTCACCATGGGCTTGTTTATCTCATTTTCACTCTCCCTCCCTACCCACACTCTCATTCACTCATTTTCCCCTTTCAAAACCCTTCATAAAAACCCTCCCTTCATTATTTGTCATTATATACACCAAAACAATGTAAAAATTACCTTTTTACATTGTTTTAGGTCTAAACGTTAGCATTTTTAGGTCCTTTTGTTTTATATTAAACAACTATGTTTTTAATATAAAACCTGACTTTATGTTTTAAACCCGAGCCCCTTTCATTTCTGCCCTCGCACTCATGTGACCCTAACTCCTTTCCTGTAAATAACGAAAAGCGATTTCACTTTGTGTTATCCACTGGGCCTGCTTTATAAACCTCTCCACCATATTAAACACCCCCATACATTTTAAACCCTCCTGCACTAAACGAAAAAACCCTACCACTTAATGTTCTCTCAGGCCCCATCCTAAATTGCACAACATCATCGATCTAATCCTCCCCCATCCAATAGTTATCGCTCTCTGCCACCTTTCCTTGAACCCCACTTCTCTACTTTCCCACCGCTCCCAAGGGCTTGTGATCACCATTCATCTCATTCCCCGAGATCCAATGGTTGATCGCGCATATCGCAAATTTAGTTGTGCCCACGATAAACACACTCCGACCACGCAAAATAGGAGGTATTCCTCCACCATGAAGCGTCCTCTATATGAAATCGCATGCCTGCCAGAAATATGATTATCGCCTCCTCAGCTGTGCAAAAACCACCTCTTGATTTTTGAAAACCACTTTTCCTCCACGCCAAAATTTAGATACCTCCACCCTCCGTTCAAATTTCCTATTGGTTCTGCCTATGGAATGAAGGCCAGAACACCATCCTCCGCCCTGCAAAAGCCCGAGAAACCCCAGAAAATGCAGAAAACCCTCCCCGCAGGTTTTAAAAACTAATTAGTTGTTTTGTGTGCAGGTTTAATGGAAGAATGCATGAAATGCATTCCAATAGTCCAAGAAACCCAATTAAATGTCTGGATGATGATCCAAATGTTCATTTTCAATTTAAAGGGACCAGAGGTGCAGGTACAAGCAAAATCCCGATGAATCATGATCATCAGTGTCCTCTAAACCCTCCATCACAAAAAAATGCATCCCTGCGCAGAAAACACACATAGATAAAAAGCACAGTGAGAATAAACACATTTAGAGGACTGTGATAAAGCTAATAAATATTAAAGGCTAATCATGTATCAGAGACAAATCATAAAGGGTTAGCCAAATAAACACAGAGTTTAAAGATAAAACAGAGGTAGATTAAGCCCATAAATACATTCGAATGACTAAATCTATGAAGTTACTTCTTCAAACGATATTTTGACACCTACAACATGTTTTATTTCAAATAAAACATCAAACATGTATTACAAATGGTCAGAGATATTTTTCATCTACCAGAAATTATTGTAAAATTATTGCAAAAATCCTTAAAAGTCAAACATTTCACAAAAATTAACTCAGAAGTTAAGATAAGAGTTATTATGTCAGATAAGCACCTTCAAATATTTATGCCTTGGGCCTTGCATGGTCTCAAAGGTCAAAAATCACTAACTCTATAATAAATGACATTCCAAATGCTAGCTTAGCACCACCTCCTTATTTTGCATATAAATACTACATATGAGTTTGATTTTTAGTGTTGGTTAGTTGGTGGTTATTTGACTGATTTTTGTTGCTAAGCTAGTTGAGGATTAGTAGGCTAGATTTGAGAAAGCTCTGAGTTGCAGAGAGCTATTGTGCATGGAGTATTGTAACTAGTTTGATCATCAGTAATACAATCATGTTCACAGGATTCTTTAGCTATGTTAGTGGGGAATTTTTCCTCATTTGTCATTTTTTTTCTTATGTTTTCCATTCTGTCCATACTTCTCTGATAAAAGAACATAAATTTTAGAGTAGGATGTGCTGTCTTGGCACCCTATTTATGTCTACATTCTTTGTCTAAATGTTTTCTTCCGCAAGGTTTTATTGGATAATTCTTAATTGCTCTCCAGTTCCATCTAGCTCATTGCCTTATAAATGATTTAATAGAGTCAAGCCAAAGAAGTCTATGGTAAGCCCTATCCTTTGGTATAGCTTGAAATATTGTTTTAACGCCTTTCTTTGAAGTATACTTAGTAGAGTTTAAACCAGGGAAGTCTTTGGTATGCCCTGTCCTCTGGTCTGCCTCAAAATGTTTCTTTGAATGTCTTTTGACTGTTGAGTTAAATAATATAGGTTTAGCTTGCTCTTTAGCTTCTCTCACTGTTATCTTATATTTTTTGTTTATCTAAAAATAGTCTCAGGATTGTTGGATTGTTTTCTTAAAGGTTTGTTTATTAAAGTCTGGCCAAAGAAGTCTATGGTGTGCCATGTCCTTTGGTTTACCTCAAACAGTTACCTTAAAAGGATTTTCTTGTTGAAGTAGAGCTAGAAGATTCTTAACTAACTATAGCTTTGCTACCTTCACAACTTATTATTGTTTCATATCATTGTCTAATCTAAGAGGTCCATTTGATATTGTTAGGTTTCCCTATGAAAACCCTTGTAGAGTTGATGAAAAATTAAATCCTTTTATGAATCCATAGCCCAGTGGATCAATTTTTTCTCATAGTATATCTATTCATCTAGAAAATCCTTTCAATTAGTCACACCACAGATCTGTCAATATAGAAATTAATTCAACCAAAACAAACAAGTCCTTAGAACTCCATAACTAGCCTAATATCCTAAAACAAAAGCATAAATATATATCATTTGAAAACACTTATATAGAGAGATACCTCTCTGAATCTAGGAAGGCTAGGTCCTAGGATTCCAAAGTGGTTCTGATGCGACCTCTGCAATGTTTGTTCTTGTCAATATTGCAAATCATAGGGAGCCAACATAGTGGCGACCATAGTGGGGGATATTGAGTAATAAACAACAAAACATAGACTCAAAGATTCAGAAAACCTTATTTTAAAATTAGATGAATCAAGTGTTAGCCAAGAATGGTTCTTGACTGCTGATGGTGGACAATAATTAGCCATAAAACAAGTAAAAATCCTCCACCTGGTGACTCCACTGGTTTTCAGTAGGCCTTATGACCTCATTAGTTTTCAATAGACTCCACTGGGAAACTTATTTTATCATCAAAACATCAAAAATACCCAGTCAACAATACTTTGTGGATTAAATTATTTCTCTCACAGTTTGGTTTGCGTCTAAAGATTGTTATATATCTTAACCTTTTTGATTTGTTTGGTTCAAATGGATCCTATCCCGAACCGAACCCTCCTGCTATAGTTGACAATCCTGAAAGCACTCTTAGGAAGTTGTGGAGTACTAAAAAGGTATGCTTTTGATGATTATTTCAGTGGCTTTTTAGTAGAATTTGTAAACCTTTTTGCATCATGAATTTGGAAAATAATAAGGAATTATAACAAAACATGTGAGAATTGATATGCAAGACTTAACCGCTGATAATGGTTATTTTCTGTGCAGGAAAAGGAGAAAACGAGGAGTTTTCGTTCCAAAGGAAAGGACAAAGTCGAGATAACTGTTGTCCCTCTGAAGGAGAACCGAATGCAAACAAGGCTAAACAGATCAAAGCAAATCGGCCCGGAAAAGGAGGAGAAGACACCAGCTCGGCGCAAAAGAAAAGAAAAGATGAAGGATTAACAGTTTGGCGAATCCTTACTTGGACATCTCCGTCGTCACCTTTATATAAAGGGACAGCACTGTTAGCTTGAGGAGGATATACGTTTTTATGTAATTTTCTATTAAACATCAGCTCTGATTATTAAGTCTCGTTGAGAACTGGTTCATTGTATTTTTGTCCGATGCATTAATATAAGCTTGGTGATTATCTCATCTCTGCGTCTGGATTAACTTAAGGCGGTGTACCCTTGGAGGCTAAGGGCCCGGCCCCGGAGGACACTTGCTTCTGTATCACTACGATTTGATTTCTGCGTGGTTTGTTTATCGTTGTTATTTGGTAATCCGATATGCTTTATAAGTTGATATTACATGCTATGTTAAGATTAAATCATTGAGGTTTTTACGGATAGAATCATGTATTGACTCTGCATCAAGTTATTAATCCTTTCAGAGTTAATTGCATGTTATTAGTCTTAACCGAATATTCTTATTGGTCTGTTACAGAGCTTTTATATTGAACATTCATGTCATAGATTCGTTTGAAGTAGTGTTCTTCATGATTATTGGATTCAGAGATAATGCTGTTCTATTTGGGAGCACAGTCATATCCCTGTTAATTAAGATTACTATTTCAGCGTGTTGTGTGCGTATATGATTTACTAGAGCTGTTCCATAATTTGTCAATAGTTAATGCTGTTCCATTAGTGTGTTTTGCGTGATTTGCCTCAAGAGTGAAAGATTGTTATTTGATTGCGAAGAGTGCATGTGGGTTAATAGATCAAGTTTGGTTACAACTCGCGAGACTTAGTTGTTTGATTGCTGTTCCATTTTAGAATTACTGTTCCATTCCAGATTTGCTATTCGATTCTTTATTTGCTGTTCCATTTACTCGCATTTGTTGTTTTGGTGTGAGGGACGATCTAAGGTTGTAGTGAGCTTTGGCATTCACTGTCTAGCTCCCAGACCCGTGGTCTATGCTCTAATTTCCTTTCCATCAGTTTCCCAAGGGATGGGTTATCGCTGCCGAACCCTTGACTGATAAGCTGCCTAGTTTTCTGAATGTGTGATTTATTCTTTTGAAGTGATTTAGTTACAGACAAGCATCCGTTTACTCTTGTATTTCTTAAATACTGTACTACTAGCATTACTCTGACAAGTGATAGCCTCAGACTGAGACACTCTTTGGAATAACAAAAACGCTCCCGGGTTGACATATTAATGTGAGGTAATTAGAGGTGAAAGAGACCCTTTTTATAGCTCTACATTTTGGCGCCGTTGCCGGGGAAAGAGTGTAGCCATTTGTCTTTTTCAGAGTAGTGTACGAACCTGCTAGGGAGGAGTTGGATCTTAAAAACGAAAGGTAAGAACCTACGTGCGGAGCATGTAAAAGCCCTACTCCACTGTCCGCTTTCCTAACAGATTTGTTTTTGCTTTGTTTGAATAGAATTTGGTAATTCATTTGAGTGCATGACTAAGCAGAAAAGACCAGAAAAGAATATCAAACCCCCATCCAAGCCTGAAAAAGCTAAGGGGCCGGTGACCCTTGGCCGAACGACCTTCATAGACGAAATATATAAGAAAACAGAATCTCAGCCATCAGTAGGCCCCAGGAAAAACATTTCTAAACAGCCTACTAATTCCCTTCAGGCCACAGGATCACCATCTGTAGCCTGTGCTGAGGTGCATAGTCAAACTGAAGAGCAGGAATTTCAAGAAATCGAAAATTCTACTCCAGAACTATTGCAGGAAGGGAATTCCAGCAACTTTTGTGAAGGAGAAGGAGAAACAGGGGAAACCAAGGAACCAAAATCTCCTATTGGGACAAATCAGCCATTAGATAGCCCAGATAAGGGGAGTGCTACGAAAATCATTGTTGAAGGAATCCAATCTCCTCAGACATCTGGTATTCTCATTATTCCAGATAAGGGAAGTGCTATTAAAACTATCCCTGTCAAAACCATTCCCTCTCAACCTAGGAATACCCTCCTAGATATCCCAGAAGGTTATTGGCATATATTCGATCCCATGGCTCAGAATCAGCCAAATACTCAAAACTCTACATTACAATATCCTATAGTGGATTCTGCAGCAAATGCACCCATGAAAGCTATCCCTCTTCAGCATATCCCTACATTTCACGGTCTCACATCAGAAGATCCAGATGCATTTTTATTCGAATTCGATGTGTTATGCAGGGGGTATGATTACACCACCGATCCCCAGAAATTGAAATTATTCCCCTCTACATTAAAAAGGGCTGCTTTAAGATGGTTTATGGGACTAGGTGGCGGGGTTATCAACAATTGGGATCAAATGAAAGAATCCTTCTTAAAAAAATATCAGGATTATTGTAGGTCTAGAGAATTAAAAGACGAAATATTCCAAATGACAGCCAGAACGAATGAAACATTGGAGGAGTATGTGGAACGTTTTCAGTACAATCTACAAAGATCTCCTTATGCATCGCTACCTTTACCTGATAATGTGTTAAAAACTGCATTAATAAGGGGCATGAAGGAACAATGGATTGAAACATTAAACATCATGGGAAAAGGGGATATTTATCAAGAGAATTTTGCTGACATTATTGATTTATGTATCAGGAATTCGAGAGGCAGCACAAGAATAAAACCGACAGAATATGATCGGTTTGCAAGAGATAACAAAGTATCAACAGAAGGAGTAACACGTGCAGAAATTGGAAATTTATTAGAAAATTTTAAAACTGATATCCTGGGGACACTAACTACACAACTTGATATTGTGCAGGCTAAATAGAAGCAGATGGAGGCAGAACAGAATTTGGCGATCTTCTGCCCCCGATGCAGAAAAAAACATAGCCACAAGGAATGTCCACTGGATAAAGTCCAAACGTGCGCCATCTGTACAAAAGATCACCTTACGGAGAGCTGCCCCTCACTTCCTGGATTGAAAGCGGTATATAAGGAAGCAGAAGAAGAACCCGAATCGGTGAACTCAATCAACCAGCGTCGCCAGTGGCAGCCGAGACAATCTGGTATGTTTCTGGACTCAACCTCTTTTTTTCAACCCCCACAGTATAATGCTCAACAATATGGTATGTGGAAAAATCAATCTCAACCCCCGTTTTCAAACTGGTCACTACAATCGTTTCCTTCTTCAAATCCATGGCTGAATCAAACAAGCCAATCTGGTTGGCCGAATTTCCCTTACACTCCACCATATTGGCAAAATGGCCCATATCCTTCACAATGGACTCCCTCTACTTCACAAAGTTCACCCTGGCAGACAAGCTGGCAAAGACCGATGTACCACCCAGCCGGAACTATTCCGCTCCCTCAACCTACTCTGCCAGCCTTACAACAAAATCCCCAGTCTAACCTGAGACCGCAACTCCCAGCCCAACCCGATCCCAATCCAAATAACAGACCAGTCCAATCTATCCAAATCATAGAATCACCAGAAATAGGACCCGACCTGAGGGAGTGCAATGATCTTCAGTTAAGATCTGGACGTATAATTGAAACTGAGGGAGATAAAACAGTTCATATTGAAGATCAATTACCACGAGAACATCAGTTGCAACAAGAGGATGTAAATAAGCAGCAGACTCATAATCAAGCAACCACATCCTCTCCTCCGTTCCCAGAACGATTAGTCATACCTCGACCCATACAATATCCTGACTTTGACATTCTGGGAGAATTACAAAATTTGTACATAAAAATTCCATTCCTCCAAGCCATTCAAGACATTCCTATATACGCAAAAACTATCAAAGAGTTGTGCATAAAGAAACCAAGGAGGAATATAACAAATAATCCAAGAGTCCAAGTAGTCGGTACTTTATCTGACCTATTATCCGGGAGAGAAACACCCATTAAATATGAAGACCCAGGGAATCCAATTATAACTGTTCAAATTTATGGTCAAACCCTGTCTAATGCCTTAGTTGATCTAGGAGCTGCAATTAATATTTTAACAACCACTACTTGCCAAAAGCTCGGCATTACATCAGTAGAACCCACCTCTACTTTGTTAGAATTGGCTGACCGATCTGTGGTTAGACCAGAGGGTATTCTACAGGATGTCATGGTCTCTGTTGATTCCTGGGAGTATCCAACCAATTTCCTGATAATTAATCCAAAAACCTGACTTGATGGACACCCGCTAATTTTAGGTAGACCTTGGCTTGCCACTGCTGATGCCTACATTGGCTGCCGGCAGGGAAATATGACCATAACCAGAGGACCGAATAGAAAAAATTGAGTTCTATATCCTCCAGCACAGCCAAGTGTCACAATAATCAAAACTAATAAGCACCCCGTATCATACCTTACTGATAACATCAGATCTCCATTAACTATACAAGAGGCACTTGATTTTAAAGACCAAACAGAAGATGATGCCATTAATAATTTCATTAGTCAAACTGAACCTCGCACACAGTGTCACATGATAGAAGCAGCATTTGATAATGAATTAGAGGAAGATCCTCTGAAAGATACGCATGACCAAACGATACCTGTTACTTTTGTTGCAAATAGTAAAACTGTGGAAATTGCACCGGGAAAAACTCTAAACATCAATGCTAATCTCACACTTGAACAAGAAACTAAGCTCATCCATCTGTTAACGAAATATCAAGAAGCATTTGCATGGGATTACCCTGATATGAAAGGAATCGACCCCCAGTTATGTACACACCACATTTATATAGAAAAAGATGCCAGACCTGTTCGTCAGCCCCAAAGGAGACTTAATCCTCATCTAAAGGATGTGGTAAAGGCTGAACTTCATAAACTTTTAGATGTCAATTTTATCTATCCTATTTCTGATAGTAAATGGGTCTCTTCGCTTGTGGTGGTACCAAAAAAGAATGGAAAATGGAGAATCTGTGTGGACTATAGGGAACTAAATAAGGCGACACAGAAAGATCATTTTCCTCTCCCATTCATAGACCAAGTATTAGATACTTTAGCAGGAAAGAAATTCTTTTCTTTCCTGGATGGCTTCAGTGGATACAATCAGATTCAGATTGCCCCTGAAGACCAGGATAAAACTACTTTTACTTGTCCCCGGGGAACATTTGCCTATCGAGTTCTACCTTTTGGCCTATGTAATGCTCCTGCCACATTTCAGAGGGCTATCCTTAGCATTTTTGCAGATTTAATAAATGATGGACTTGAATTTTACATGGATGACTTTACACCATATGGAGATGATTTTGATCCAGCTCTAGACACCCTAGAAAAAGTCCTACAACGCTGCATTGTTACCAGGCTTTGCTTAAGCCACGAAAAATGTTTCATGATGATGACTGAAGGACTTATTCTAGGACATTATGTTTCAGCAGCCGACATTCAGGTAGACCCTGCCAAAATCCAAATACTTTTGCTCATTCCCACTCCTACTACTCAAACAGAGGTACGTAGCTTTCTTGGATTTTCTGGTTATTATAGACGATTTATAGAACATTATTTGCACATTGCTGCTCCTTTATATGCACTAACTGGTAACGTTGATTTTCTTTGGACAGAAAAATGTGACCGTGCTTTCGAGGATCTAAAGAAGCTCGTATCCACAGCCCCAGTCCTTCGAGGACCAAACTGGGACCTACCATTCCAGATATCATCTGATGCCTCAGATACAGCTATTAGCGCAGTCCTTGGGTAGGAAGAGGATAAAAAACCATATGCTATCTATTACATCAGCAAAAATTTATCTCCTGCTGAATTAAATTACACTGTTACTGAAAAAGAATTCCTAGCTGTAATACATGCTGTCAATAAATTTAGACATTATATTACAGGCTATCATGTTATCTTGTATACAGACCATTCTGCCATAAAATATTTAGCAAATAAGCCTGTCACAAATGCCAGAGTAACTAGATGGTTGATTTTATTACAGGAATTCGACATCACAATCAAGGATCGGCCTGGCAAAGAAAACCCTGTAGCCGATTTTCTTTCGAGAATACCAAAACCAAGCGATGCAGCAGCAGTTGAAGATCAATTTCCGGATGAGCACCTATTTGCTGTTGCCGTTCAAACACCCTGGTATGCTGATGTTGCCAACTACCTCGCAGTAGGTAAACTACCAAAACATTTAACCCCTAATGAGCGCAAGCAGATTGTTCAGAAGAGTGCTCGATTCTCGTGGATTGGGGGCTATTTGTTTCACACAGGGGCAGACATGCATATCGGGCGATGTGTTCGAGAAGATGAAATCTTTGACATCCTAAAAGCCTGTCACGATGGACCGTGTGGTGGACACTTCGCTGAGCGTAGAACTGGACACAAAGTATTGCAGACAGGATATTACTGGCCTACGATTTTCAAAGATGCAAAGAAATTTGTCCAAGCCTGTGACAGCTGCCAGCGAGCAGGACGACCTGGTCAAGCTGATGAGATGCCTTTGAAACCACAGTTAGTCATCGAACCATTCGAGCGATGGGCTCTTGATTTCGTTGGACCCATCAACCCCTCGTCAAATCAGAAAACATATATCTTGGTGGCAACATAATATGTCACCAAATGGGTTGAGGCAGAAGCATTGCCAAGAGCCACAGAGGACTCTGTCATATAGTTCCTGTTCCATCTATTTGTACGTTATGGCCTTCCCAGGGAAATAATTACAGATGGAGGACCACAATTTGCTGGGCATAAATTAGCTGCAACACTCAACAATTATCACGTCCAGCATAAAATCACTACTCCATATCACCCACAGGCGAATGGGCAGGTAGATAGTAGCAATAAGATAATAGAATCAATCCTAACGAAAACCATTGCGTCACATAGGCGTGATTGGGCTACCCGACTACCTGAAGCACTCTGGGCCTATAGAACCACATGGAGGAGCACCACCGGTTACTCACCTTATCAATTAGTGTTTGGAAAACAACCCATTTTTCCCATAGAATTCGAAATCCAAACATTACGGACGACACAGGAAGTTGGCCTAGATCTAAGCGAGGCACAAATCAATCGACTACAGCAGATCAATGAATTAGACGAAATTAGGCTCTCTGCACTACAAAATACAGCATTGATTCAACAGCAGCGAGCTAAATGGCATGATGCGCTCATCAAGAACAAAGTCGTCCACGAGGGAGACTGGGCTCTGTTATACGACTCTCGGTTTCAGGACTTCCCTGGAAAACTTCAGACTCGATGGTTGGGACCATACGAAATCCAGAAGGTGCATGACAGCGGAACCCTTACTCTAATTACCATTGACAGTTCTGGATATGCATTCAAAGTAAATGGCCACCGAGTCCGTCTCTATCGCAAACCACTCACTCGGGAATCCTTCTGCCAGCAGCTACGCCGAGACACTGATATGGAGATTTTAGGAGAGGAAGAGAAATCTTCCTCACCTGTAATTCATTAAGGAATTCATTTCTTTTTAATTTGTACATAAGTTTTTGTCTTTGAGTCGTTCTTGTAGATATGTTTGAATTAAATGTTTTCTTGTCATTTTTTGTTCTTCCTTTTCTTTCTCAAAGTTTCGATTTTTGCCGTTCTAAAAAATGGCATTTGCGTGTTTTTTTATGTTGTTGGCTTTGATTGTTTTGTTGTTCCTTTTCTAACGGAACAACATTCTGGATCTCTGCTGTTCCTTTTCCAAAGGAACGGAATTTTTACGTCTTTTGCTGTTCCTTTTCCAAAGAAACAGCATTTTTGGTTACCACTGTTCCTTTTTTTTTCAAAGAAACAGCGTTTTTTTGTCGCTGTTGTTCCTTTTTCAAAGGAATGGTATTTTGAGTGTTTTTATAGTATTTTTATATTTGCTGTTCCTTTTTCAAAGGAACGGCATTTGCATTTTTGCTGTTCCTTTTTCTATCATCCGTCGTTGTTTCTTTTTCCAAAGGAACACCACTAGCATACTTTTGCTCTCCTTGTGAAACAGCTTGCTGATCTAAATTGAGGATGCTTCTTGCCCGTATTCTTTCAAGTCTTTAAAATACAGTTATGTACTTGTGCAATGAATATAAAATCACAACATACCGAAATCCGCAAACCATAAATCGCTATATCTATAAGGCTCTGCATTAGTAAGAGGACAAAAGGAAGGACATACTTATTTCTTATCTTTTGTTGTCATTGTTTTACTAATTTTGCCCTGATTGGTTATCTTTATCGTGCTGATCCCTTTAACCCTCTTTGATTATTATTTAGGAATAAGAGAAAAGGGCTTATATCTTCCTATTGAGATGATAAGACTTCTTCCACCATTCCTACTCTTAAGGAGTGTTGAACCACCCTTTGTGTATAAATAAGGAAAAGTACTCTATGAAAAAGAAAAAATATCTGAACATGATATGTGAGATGTCAAATGCAGGATAGGGGGTCTCATCAAGAGCCAACCTACCATGATCATGAGGATGGAAGTGAAGTGGCATTCCCATTATGGCCACCACACCAGGGATATGGTCCAAAAGGTATATCAAATAAACGAACCTTGGAACATGAGGTCTCATCACGAGCCGGCCTGCCCACGTTTTGCTCCTTCCTCGTGAATGGCATTATGGTTAACTGGTCACCAAGCCAGCATAATGGTCTACATTTTGACATAACAACATTCCTAAGTATACACAAAGGATCATGGTTCCAAGGGTAAAAAAACAACTCTGCCAAGGTTATGGACACCTGTCGGCAGCAGAGCACTGTTAATGGTATTGAAGTCACCTTGGTTACACCAATGGGTAAGATACTAATACTCTTTTGTTTCTTATATCCTAGGAACTAATCATATATTATCTCCCTATTTATACATCGCATGAACATTTATCATCACCAATCATGGCAAAGGAAGTGACCATGACCACTTGAGATTTGGCAAGTATGACAGATGTCCTACCCACCAGCCTCATATCATAACACAGCAGCCTCTTATGTAATACGCGATCAACTCTCCGCCTCGATTTCGGTAATTCGTTGTCCTTCTAAACATGGCATAATTCCATATGCTGTTCCTTTCTGACTCGGTTGCAAATCAGGTGCTGCTCCTTTATTTGCCGGCTGGGACAGCCTATCACATTGCGGGGGGGGGGGAGGTTAACCTCATTATTCCCTGAATTACGTGTCAGCTCACCATTCGGGAAAGATAGTGTATGACGGTATGGCATGGTTTGACGGCATGGAATTTCTATTTTTACACAAGTTGCTATTCATAATCCGTTTCTGTTGCATTGTTGCATACTCTGTGTTGTTTTTTTTCTCTCGAAATCTTGCGATTATCACCCTCTCTGTGTTTCAAACAACACAAGTAGTTGATGTTCCATTGAGAATCCACAGTGAAACCATGGGAGGAAGGGAAACTCGAAGCGAACCTCAGAAGTTGACAATCTCCGCTGCTGCCCGGGAGATCCTGGAAAGAGCAGGATGGTTGAATTATCTCAGTCGCCTGCAGGAGTCTAATGAAACAGTAGCGATGGAATTTTTGCAGAACCTACAGGATGATCACTCCACAGTAAGGGGGAAGCGGATAGTGGTCACCGACGATATAATTGCAGAAGTTTCGGGACTACCAGCCACCGGACTAGTATGGACATTAAAGAAGGAAATATTACAGAAGATCATGGAAATTTTCCAGGACGAAGGTCAGAGCTTGACAATTAAGGGGAAGGGCATTCTGCCAGCAACGCTAGGAGAACCCTGGACGGAATTAGCAAGGACAGTGCAGAACTACATTACCTGCGAGGGGAGGAAAGACGTGGTAAGACCACGACATCTTAAACTCTTAGCTGTTTTAAAGCAGAAATGCTCTGTAAATCTACCTGCACTTCTGAATTCATTATTGCATGATGCTGCACGAAGCATAAAAAAGGCACAGCATGTAGAGTCAGTCGTCAGTCACCATGGGTTAATACGATTAATAGTTAGTCATAGTCTCACCCAGCAGCAGAGCAGCTGGGAAGAGTTGATTGTTATGATTGAGGGGGGATTGACAGCACCATCCCCAAAACGTAAACATTCTACAAGCACACTAGAACGTCCGGAAAAACGCAGAGAACATGTTGCTAGTGCATCAGAACGACCAGAGATACACCAGGAATCGGCAAAGCGCAAGCATGCCATCGATCCACCCGAACAGCCAGAGGAGCCCAGAAAATCAGCCCGGTTAGCTCGGATGAGAGGAAGGCTAGAGAAGCCCAGAAAATCAGCCCGGTTACCTAGGATGCGAGGAAGGCTAGAGAAGCCCAGAAAATCAGCCCGGTTACCTAGGATGCGAGGAAGGATAGAGAAGCCCAGAAAATCAGCCCGGTTAGCTCGGATGCGAGGAAGGCTGGAAAAGCTCCAGGAAAGCACCAGCCAACCAGTGGTAATTGAGGACGAGCAATCCGAAGAGGAAAATGAGGAAGAAGCTGAGCATTCAGAAGCAGAAGCTGAACAATCCAAACATGAGGAGGAAATGGGACAGCAGGAAGGTAGCCCACTACAAGACCCAGTGGGAGAAGATGAATTGGCCGCAGTCCTAGCCAATATGGGTAAGTATGGCCAACCTTCTAGTCCAGTAGACCTCCACGACAAACCCCAAGAAGAAAACACATCTGAAAAATCACATGCAGTGGAGGCAGAAGAAGGAAATCTGCCTGTTCATGATGAAGAGGAGATAAGAGATACTGAACGGGAACAATCTGTTCCCAAGACACCAGAGGAAATTCTGGAGGGAGTAGGAGCAGAAAAAGCAGTTGCCCAGGAAGAGACGGAACCAGTCAAGGTTCCTACCCTAGAACAGCCAGAGCAGAACAGCGAGGAAGCACCCCAAGAGAAAGATCCAGAAACTAGTCATGGTCCAAACCGCAGCAGACAGCCTACTGTTCCTTCTAATGAAACGCTGGAAATTAAGAAATTGCGAATGGAACGGCAGAAATTATTGAATACAATAACCCAGCTCAGACAGCAAATTAGAATTCTGAAAGCAAACCAGAGGGTAAGAAAGACCGGAGGGAAGAAAAAGAGGGCCAACAATCGCCCTGCTGTTCAAAACCCTACTGAAAATCCAGCTGCTGTTCCAAATGATGTTGAGAAACAACAACAGACTGATATTCGCGTTAAAATAGAAAGGGATGATATAAGGACCAGTGACAAGAAAATCCAGACAGAGGCACCACCCTCAGGGGTAATAAGGGTTCTGAACTCCAAACAGCATAATAAGAAAGTTCAGGTAAAACTCCCGGCCTCCACTGACCTATGGAAAAAAGATCCAAAGACAAAAACCTTGCATAAGATGATGAAGCAAGCCCAGCAAGAAGCCGAACAACTTAGAGAGAAAACGGTCCCCCGAGAAAAATATGAAGAGTTACAGCAGCAACTAAGGGACGTCAATCAATCCAAAAGCCAGGCCTTTGAAGGGTGGCGAAAGGAACAAGAGGAAGTTGCACAGGTAACCCGTAGACTAGATACTGTTATCAAACAGATGAATACCTTGTGTTCTTTATACAATGACGTTTTAGCATGTAGGGCCCCTGCTAAAAACTATGCTCTGTTTTTATTAGAACGGTATTTAAAATTAAAAATAAAAGCTGTTAAAGCAGGCACCCCTATACAAATCAACACTGTCAATGACTTTATAGACTGCTGTAAACATTATGGAGTGAAGGTCCAGAGATTGTTGTGTGAACTTTATTTGCATGACCTTGTGCTAGATCAGGAGACTGAGTTGAACCCTGGCCCTTTTGTTGGAGACATCCAATTACAAGCATTCATTTCATTCGGGGTTAATCAGATTAAGTGGCTCAAAGCCTATGATACTTTCCAGAGTCAGGAAAATGGCTTAGATTTACGGGTAAGGGCTGAACCTAGGAACCCAGTGCAGTTGTGGAAAGCTCATAGAAACCTCATAAGGACTCCGGGTGTCATTGAAACGTTAGGACCCATGCATGAGGCACTCATTCGACAGAGTTTAGAATATTTTCTTTCCATCAAAGACCTTGCCATTGATGCAGCCAAATTTCGGTACCGAATCTCTAATCCAAACATCCAGCTCAGGGAACCATTTAAGTATGAGAATTTTGAATTAGCTGCCAACCGTTTGAACCTCTATGGCGAGAGCATTTTGAAAGCGGGGCCATCCTGGTTAGGATATAGATTTCGCACTCCAATTATTTGGCACCCTGCACCCGGATATCAAGCCCTGTATGAGATGCCTGAGGGGAAAACATGTCAGTTCTTTGACTATCTAGTCACTCATCATGGCTGTAGGCCTCCGCATGAGATTCCTTCTCCAGCCTATTCTCTCACTGCCCTGCATGTCAACTACAATTTTTTCATGAGGACATGAAACAAGGTAAGCAGGGGGGTGTGTGGAGTACCAAAAAGGTATGCTTTTGATGATTATTTCAGTGGCTTTTTAGTAGAATTTGTAAACCTTTTTGCATCATGAATTTGGAAAATAATAAGGAATTATAACAAAACATGTGAGAATTGATATGCAAGACTTAACCGCTGATAATGGTTATTTTCTGTGCAGGAAAAGGAGAAAACGATGAGTTTCCGTTCCAAAGGAAAGGACAAAGTCGAGATAACTGCTGTCCCTCTGAAGGAGAACCGAATGCAAACAAGGCTAAACAGATCAAAGCAAATCGGCCCGGAAAAGAAGGAGAAGACACCAGCTCGGCGCAAAAGAAAAGAAAAGACGAAGGATTAACAGTTTGGCGAATCCCTCAGGATCTTTGATCCTGAGGGATCGCTGCTTTATTTATCTTATTACTTGGACATCTCCGCCGTCACCTTTATATAAAGGGACAGCACTGTTAGCTTAGGAATGATATACGTTTTTATGTAATTTTCTGTTAAACATCAACTCTGATTATTAAGTCTCGTTGAGAACTGGTTCATTGTATTTTTGTCCGATGCATTAATATAAGCTTGGTGATTATCTCATCTCTGCGTCTGGATTAACTTAAGGCGGTGTATCCTTGGAGGCTAAGGGCCCGGCCCCGGAGGACACTTGCTTCTGTATCACTACGATTTGATTTCTGCGTGGTTTGTTTATCGTTGTTATTTGGTAATATGATATGCTTTATAAGTTGATATTACATGCTCTGTTAAGATTAAATCATTGAGGTTTTTACAGATAGAATCGTGTATTGACTCTGCATTATGTTATTGATCCTTTCGGAGTTAATTGCATGTTATTAGTCTTAACCGAATATTCTTATTGTTCTGTTACAGAGCTTTTATATTGAACATTCATGTCATAGATTCGTTTGAAGTAGTGTTCTTCATGATTATTGGATTCAGAGATAATGTTGTTCTGTTTGGGAGCACAGTTGAATTCCTGTTAATTAAGATTACTATTTCAGCGTGTTGTGTGCGTATATGATTTACTAGAGCTGTTCCATAATTTGTCAATAGTTAATGTTGTTCCATTAGTGTGTTTTGTGTGATTTGCCTTAAGAGTGAAAGATTGTTATTTGATTGCGAAGAGTGTATTTGGGTTAATAGATTAAGTTTGGTTACGACTCGCGAGACTTAGTTGTTTGATTGTTGTTCCATTTTAGAATTACTGTTCCATTCCAGATTTGCTGTTCAATTCTTTATTTGCTGTTCCATTTACTCGCATTTGTTGTTTTGGTGTGAGAGACGATCTAAGGCTGTAGTGAGCTTTGGCATTCACTGTCTAGCTCCCAGACCCGTGGTCTATGCTCTAGTTTCCTTTCCATCAGTTTCCCAAGGGATGGGTTATCGCTGCCGGACCCTTGACTGATAAGCTGCCTAGTTTCTGAATGTGTGATTTATTCTTTTGAAGTAATTTAGTTACAGACAAGTATCCATTTACTCTTGTATTTCTTAAACACTGTACTACTAGCATTACTCTGACAAGTGATAGCCTCAGACTGAGACACTCTTTGTAATAACAAAGCACTCCCGGATTGACATATTAATGTGAGGTAATTAGAGGTGAAAGAGACCCTTTTTATAGCTCTACAGAAGTCTCCTATATCTAAATATTCAACTGTTAGAAGACCAATCCACAAAGCAAGTTCCCTACCTGAAAACCTCAAATACTTGTAGAGTATCCCCTCTGACTCATCCCTACAACAAAGCTTTTCTAGGACTAGATCTCAAAGTTCGATAACCCTGATAGTTTTAGACCCATCCACCTTACAACATAATTATGTTGCACTAACTTCATCTCCCACTGTTCACCTTCCTCCATTTAACCTTGTATCTCCTTTTGTAAACGCCCCGCTTGTTAACCCTTCATTGTTTCCTCAAAACGGAAATCAAAATCATAACCAAAACCAAAAATTTAGAAGGAATTCCCCTAAAATTAGAAAAACAGGTCCTCATAAGCAAATCTGACCTCATTTCCAAGAAAACTACGATGATGAAGATGAGGGAGTGATTGAGGAAACATAGGAAAATCACATAAATTTAATGGGAGAAAATAATGAGGATATTGTTTTCCTCACTGAGGAAGAACATGGCATATTTAAATCCTATGAAGAAGAGAGCCTAGAATCTGAAGACTAAAAATAAGGCTTTGAAAATTCTATAATGGAAGTGCAAAGATAATATGACCTCAGAAGAAAGAAAAATAAAGACACTCCCAAAATAAAAACCTCTAAAATTTCTAGTAGGAATAATCCTAAAAACATTTCTAAAAAGACACTAGAAAACAATAACATATTGGTTGAAAGTTCTGATAAAAACAAAAATAAAAATAGCCACCCTAATCCCAAACATAGTGGTGACCAAAGTAGCACTAGCAACTCAGCTCATGCTCCTAATAAAAATGTCTTAACTACTATTCATAATAAAAACCAGCAAGATGAATTTGCTGTGAAAACGGTGACTAAAAAGGCTGATTTAAAATTTTCTAAAACTCAAACACCTTTCAGTATAGAAAATGAAATTTCTAAGATAAAAATCTCTATCCCTAGTCACTCAAGATGTATATAAATCCCAACTTTTGAGAGCTTTAAACATAGGAGAGAATGTTGACTCTGTTAATTTAAATGATGACAAACCCGAGCTTATGTTTGGACCAGAAGTGGAAGGGAACTTTCAAGAAGGAGGTGTCCCTCCATTTTATGTCAATTTAAACATCCATGATAAAATTTTGCACAATGCCATGTTAGACTCTTGTGCCTCACACAACCTTATTCAAAAAGTAGTGATGGAAAGACTATGCCTTGAGATAACTTGACCATACAAAGATTTATATTATTTTGATTCCAACAAAGTTAAATGTCTAGGCCTAATAAAAAATTTATGTGTCAACTTAGAAAAAATACTAGCCAAGAGCCTAGTAATGGATATTGTAGTGGCTAATATACCTCCTAAATATGGCATGCTTCTTTCAAGTTCATGGGGTGCTAAAATCCAAGGTACCCTATAAATGGACATGACTTATGCTACCATCCATATCTTTAACCAAGAAGACTATATAGGGAAACACACATGAAATACATGGTTAGTAGTCAAGAAAAACTAGATAACTCCCCTCTTTATTATATTCACACAGACCTTGATTCATTTACCCTTTACAATGAAGAAAATATTAATGAACAAGTGATAGAAAATGAGCAAACAATAGTAGAAAAAGAGAACAAGGAGGAGGAACAGTTAGAATAGGTTGCCCAAATAGAACATTAAAACAAACATAATGAAGACCATGGGCAACAAAGAAACCATCAACATAATACAGACCCTAAAGAATAGTATGGTGAACAACACAATGGCAGCCACTATAAACAACCTAATGAGGACAACAATGACTTTAATGACAAATCTAAAATTGAACCTCTTTGGAGTATGAGTTTTGATGGTTCTTGTAGAAAAACTGGTTCAGGAGCAGGCATATGGGTGCATAACACAAAAAAAAGTCATGCAGAAGGTCACTCATACAAGCTAAAATTTCAATGCACAGATAACATAGCTGAATATGAGGCACTCCTCTTAGGACTACAATTATTGAAGAAATTAGGAGCCAAGAGGACAAATTTCCATGGAGATTCAAATTTAGTCATTAGGCAGATTGATGGAGAATGCACATCCAAGCATCCAAGATTAAAATCCTATATTGATGATGCTATTGACCTCTTGAAAACATTCACAAAATATGAGCTTAACTTTGTCTCTAGAAACCAAAACATTATCGCCAATGGTTTATCATTTGCTGCTAGTACATGTCAAAAACCTTATGAAAAGAAACAATACACAGTCCAAGTCAAATATAGACCAGAAGTCCCTGATAATATAAAATATTAGCAAGTTTTTGAAGGAGATAAATAGATAGAGGATTTCCTGCAGTCCTTAAATGAGTTTGATGTGCCAAATTTAGACTCAGAGTAAGAATAAGACTTCCCTACTGAGGAACAATATTACAAATAAGAACCTCCTGGCACTACTGATATAAATCTGTTAACAAAGGAATACATATAGAAAATAGAACTGTGCACTAATTTAGAAAAAGAAGACTTTGAAGTGCTGCAGTCTAATACTGATAACTTGCCAAAAGGACTGGTGCCTCTAGAAGAATTATTTGACTTTAATGATGTTCCCAAGAAGCAAAAGATGGAACCAACTAAAACTGAAATAAAAGAGTGCAATATAGGCAGTGAACAAAAACCTAAGATGATCAAACTTTCCAAAACACTACCTGCTCATATAAAACAGAAATATCTTGAGCTTTTTAAATAATTTACTGATGTTTTTTCTTGGAGTTATGAAGATCTAAAGTCTTATGATATAGAGATAATTTAGCATAAGATACCCCTCAAATAAAACCAGAAGCCCTTTAAACAAAAATTTCACAGAATAAACCCTGTCAAGCTACCCCTGGTTAAGAAAGAAATTAAGAAAATTTATGATGCTGGAATTATAGTCCGTTCGATAAAATGTTATATTGGAAAAATGCTAGTGGTATATTGCTTAAATGTTTGCCTCAGAATGATGCAGATAAGATCAAGCATGAGTTTCATGAAGGAGAATGTGGGGGCCACATCTATTGGAAAACTATTATCAAAAAAATCCTTAGAGCTGGTTACTATTGGCCCACCATCTTTCAAGAAATCCATAAAATGGTAATTTCCTGTTGCAAGTGCCAAATCTTTGAAGACAAAAGAAAACTGCTACTTTTACCTTCACATCCTATCTTTGTTGAAGGTCATTTTCAATAGTAGGGCCTAGAATTCATTGGGGAAATCCATCTTGATTCATCTTCCCAACACAAATGGATCATCACTGCAACTGACTACTTCACAAAATGGATAGAGGCCATCCCTTCTAGGGCTCCCACAGATTTATTCATCATCAAGTTCCTTGAAATCCATATTTTTTCTAGATTTGGCTGTCCTATAAAGATTATCACTGACAATGTTGTTACCTTTAGGTCTAAGAAGATGGTGGACATTTGCCACAAATATAAGATTACATTGGGTCATTCTACAGCTTATTACCCTCAAGGTAATGAATTAGCAGAATCCTCAAACAAAATTTTGGTGAACATGATCAAAAATTTGTTGGAAGAGAATAAAAAGTCGTGGCATAGCAAACTAGTACATGCATTATGGGCAGACTGATTAACAAGTAAGAAATCAATTGGAATGTCTCCCTATCAACTAGTTTATGGAGAAGATGCAATTTTTCCAACAAGCCTAGGAGTGCCAGTCATGAAGCTGATCCAAGAAGTACAGTTTGAAGAAGATGACATGATAAGAATAATAAATCAGACTGTACAGTTGTAGAAAACCAGAGAAGAAGTGTATAATAGAACATAGCTAGTGTAGGAAAACATCAATAATAAGTTTGATTAGCGAACCAAAGCAAATGATTTTAACATTGGTGACAAAATGCTGAAGTGGGACTCAAGGAGAGAAGACAACGGCAATCATGGAAAATTTTAAAATCTCTGGAAAGACCCATACATCATCCATTCTGCCCGAGGTAACAATGCATTTTTTCTACAAGATATGGATGGAACAAAACTATTTGGAGGTCCTATTAATGGCAGGATGCTCATGCACTATTTTTGTTGAAATTCATAGTTTGAAGATTTCACTCATTATACATAACATTGTTCGAAGAAAAAGGTCAGAAAAACAAACAAAAAAACAAAAAGAAAAAGAAGAAAAGAGGACAGATAAAAAGAAAAAGGTAAAGCCCCATACCAAAAAATAATATTTCTGAAAGTGTGCAAATCCAAATACCACTACTTCAGGAAAAATAATCTTGTTCATTCATACAGACTAATCATGATTGAACATGTTTTAAAATTTGGCTGAGATGTTAGTCAATGAAGATTTTCCGAACTGTTTAAACTTGGCTTATGAATAGATTAGATTAGGAAAAGAAATTGGTTCCTGTTAGCACCTAATTTGAACCTCAGGCTGAAAAAGCAAACCAGGGTAACCTCAAACCATGCTCAGCCTTGTAGCTAGCTCTACAAGGCCAGGAGAGGGCTCTCTCCATGAAATATATTCAATGTAGTACAAAAATAAACTGATTTTAGGCTAGGTATAATAATGGGAAAAGTTTTAATAAATTTTCAGGATGTATGGAATAGATGGGGAAGTTTGAATTTGGGGAATTAAATCAGAGATATAGGGTATTTCATGGGGCAAGGTAGGTAGGAAATTTAGAAATTAATTTTAAATAATGATGGGATGATAAGACTAGTGAGGAGCTGAAAAGGGCATAGGAGATGGATCCTTTCCAAACAGAAGAAAACATAGAGTATTGAATGATTTCCCAAGGTAGAGCATTAATAATGGATTCTACCTTTCTCTCTTGAAAGCATTCAACCAGAAAATGTGAATGAATGAATGGTAAACATAACAATTAACATATGAACACAAAGGAAAGAACAATGCTAAAATCCATACCACAGGGATCCCACAAATCAGATTTGCATATCTTATTAATTCCCTGTCAAACTGTTACAATGGAGCACAAAGCGTCCTCAAATGTTTTCCAACTTATTCCATGCTTTATTCCCCTACTGATTTTTTATGAATGATTGAAAATTACATTAAATAGATAGAAATATGAGGGAAGTATATCCATAGAAATAGGAGTTGTTTTACCAGCTCAGAACTGAAATCCAATCATATAAAGAAAACCGACAATTTGCCCTTAAAAAGAAGGAACAACAATACATCTTGAACATGATTAGGGTTTTCTATTACATCCAACAAATGGGAAGAAGAAACTTGTAGAACCAATCCCCTTTAAATCGTTGCTGAAGAAACCGTGATGATTCTATGTCTATATTTGGCTCTCAGCCTTTGACTATTTCTCTCTGTTTTTTATCCCTTGAAGCATAACCAACTTTTGAAGAAAATGCCCTTTGGAACCAATTAAAATGAAATTATGCCTTTATTGAAGGAAAGACTCATTTTGAATGGGAAAGAGCGAAGGGAAAAGGAGGTGGGCCCAAATTGCAATCGCAATCGGAAGAGGGGAGGGAGTATCACATAAGGGAGAGAATGCGATTTGGAGGTTGCAATTGTGATTAGTGTAAAGGGAAAGGAAGAGTTTATGAGGAAAGTGAAATCGCAATCGGGGCGGAAAGGGGATATCATATAATAGGGTAATGGAAGACTTGCGATGCGATTAGGAAAGCCTTTTCAAAACAAAAAATATAAAAAAATTGTTTTAAACAGGGGAAAACCCCCTTTTCTTTGAGAAGGGTGGAAGACTTTAAGTGGGACCCCAAGAGGAATCGCAATCACAACCGGCGAAGGGGAGTGGAGTAGTGGACACATCGAAATAAAAAATTTGCAATGCGATGGAGTAAAGGGTGATGAAATGAGAAATGGGAAGGAACCCTTCTGAAAATTCATATAAATCAAAATCTCCACTTTACACAGGAAAAGACCCTCTTTTATTAAAAAAAAAGCGAAAGGGCTTTAGGTGGGACCGGGGACTAAATCGAAATCACAAATCGGTGTTTGGGAACGAACGTAACATATAGAGGAACAATGAAAAATGTGATGCGATAGTGTATAGGGAAAATGGGTAATCACAATCGGGAATCGAAGGGTGAGCAAGGAAGAGGGTTAAGGACTATGGGAATGCTGATTTCAATTGGCGATATGTGATCAATCGCACTGGCGGGGGAAGCGTGGAGGTTTTCAAAAATTAAGAAATCTTTAAAGTGGACTTATGGCATTTACAAAGGAAATAGCATTTTTTCCTTGGAGCGGGGCAGAAAAATTTATGGTGGGGCCCGGCTAATCGAAATCAAAATATTGGAAGAGCAGGGGATGAGTCGAGGGGCTGTTGCAAATTTTGCGATGCGATTGATCGGAGGTGGGTTAATCAAGATTTAATTCATTTGCATTGGATTAATCGGGGAAGGTTCAATCGGGATATGGGTTTTGAATGTTGCGATTGGATCAGAGAGGGAGGGTTGCGATCAGATCAAAAGAAAAGGGGTTTATAAATAAAAACTTTAAAATTATGTTATAAAGTTTAAGGGAAAAAAATGATTGAAAGGGGTAAGTTTAGGCTATAGGGGACTTCTGTTCACTTAGGCATAGTTATCAATCCAGGAGTCAATTTTGAGATTATAATATACCATTGGAAATATCTTTCCAGGTTCTTTCTGATGAACATACTTAGAACATGATTTTACCCTGGAAATGTTGTGGGAAAACACCTTTGAAAAACAGGGTGTTGGCTCTATGGAGATGGTAGCTTCTGAAGTGCAACTTATTACATATGAAGACATAAAACTATATAGAAAGGATAATAAAAGAAAATTACCATGTTTTTCACCTCAAAACATGGTTTTGAGGTGAAAATTACATCAAGCTCAATAGAACAGTTCCTTGATTTTTTCAGATGTTGTGCCTTTTGAATTTATTTGATCTCCTCATGACCTTCTTGATATTTATGACACTTGACTCATTAATTTGACCATGATGAGAGCCTAGAACCTAATGAGACCAACCCTATGACCTAATAATATGAATTGGGAGTAAAATTGAATCATGAATAAATACCATAGAGAGGGGAATCAGCAAGTTTCACATGAGGGAAAACTGATAAAAGACCACTACCATCAATGAATCCATGACCTAGTGGAATGGTGAAAATCTATAGTATGGGACTCCTAATATGCAAATTAAAAAGACTAAATTTGATCACTGATGGCAGTATGACAAGATTGACACTAACAGTTCCAATGCTCCAATCTTAAGCAAGAAATAAAGAGGGATGAATAACAAATTTCAAATTGCATCCCTCAAAGTTTTCAGTTTTAAATTTCTGCAAAATAAAATCTGTGTGCAACTTGTACAAAATACCATAGCCCATGACAAATCAAACCATCTAATATTGATTTGGTCATGTTTTCAATTTCCTGTTTTTAGAATAGAGAATGAAAATATATCAAACTGATTAATCTTGACAGATAAGTAGATTAGCAAGAGAATAAAAAGCTCATTAGTTTAATCTGAGCTTTTAGCTAATATAAGTGTAGAAGTGGATAGTTTCCTATTTTTCAAAATAAAATAATGTCAAAGGTTGGCTAATCTGAATTCTCCCAATGAAGAAAAAATATTAGGAAATTATGATGGGTAGGTAGAAGTTGAGGTGAAGCAATCATGTTTTTCAGATTTTGAAGATCACAACTCCAAAGGGATAGCAGCAAATCACCAAGTTAAATAAAGGAGTTTGTCAAAATGAAAAACAAGGCACTTGTATACTTCTTCCAGAGATTTGATCTCTGAGGTTCTTGACACCTCCTAAAGGAGCTGCCCTCCCCAGCTAAAGCCACTATTATCCTCCTATATTCTATGAGTTCACTAGGTGACTATTTATTTTCCACAAGAATCTAAAGATAGCATTATTGGCCTATCAACTATATTTAGAAATGTCACTCCCTTCATTATCCTAAATAAGCCTATTTCACTATATTTAATTTGTGCCTTCTCAGTTTACCTTGTTGCACTAAAAAGACTCACCATGGGCTTGTTTATCTCATTTTCACTCTCCCTCCCTACCCACACTCTCATTCACTCCTTTTCCCCTCTCAAAACCCTTTTCCCCTTTCAAAACCTTTCATAAAAACCCTACCTTCATTATTTGTCCTTATATACACCAAAACAATGTAAAATTTCCTTTTTACATTGTTTAAAGTCTAAAAGTTAGCATTTTTGGGTCCTTTTGTTTTATATTAAAGATTTTTAATATAAAACCCGACTTTATGTTTTTAAACCCAAGACCCTTTCATTTCTATCCCTCGCACTCATGGGACCCTAACCCCTTTCCTCTAAATAACGAAAAGTGCTTTCGCTTTGTGTTATTTGCTGGGACTGCTTTATAAACCTCTCCACCATATAAAACACTCGCATACGTTTTAAACCCTCCCGCGCCAAACAAAAAACCCTGCCATGTCATGTACTCTCGAGTCCCATCTTAAATTTCCCCACACCATCTATCTAAACCTCCCCCATACAATGGTTATCGCTCTCCGCCACCTGTCCTCGGACCCCACCACTCTACTTTCCCACCGCTCCCAAAGGGTTTCGATCACTATTGATCTCTTTCCTTGAGATCCAACGGTTGATCACACATATCACAAATTTAATTGCCCTTGCAATAAACACACTCTAACTGCATGAAATAGGAAATAT
Organism: Pinus albicaulis; assembly: GCA_034641835.2. Classification (NCBI taxonomy): domain Eukaryota; kingdom Viridiplantae; phylum Streptophyta; class Pinopsida; order Pinales; family Pinaceae; genus Pinus; species Pinus albicaulis. Next base: position 1,034,790,928 of record CM076583.1, on the reverse strand, counting down.
TCCTCCACCACACAACATCCTCTGCATGGAATCCCACACCCACCGCAAATACCATTACCGCCTCCTCAGCTATGTGAAAACCACCTCTTGGTTTCTGAAAATGACTTTTCCTCTGTGCCAAAATTTAAATACCCCCACCCTCTATTCAAATTTCCTACTAGTTCCACCTATGGAACCAAGCCCATAACACCACCCTCCACCCTGCAAAAGCCTGAGAAACCCCAGAAAATGTAGAAAACCCTCCCCGCGGGTTTAAAATCTAACTAGTTGTTTTGTGTGTAGGTTTAATGGTATAATTCATGAAATTAATTCCAATAGTCCAAGAAACCCAATTAAATATCTTGGTGATGATCCAAAGGTTTAGTTTCAATTTAAAGGGACCAAAGGTGTAGGTTTAAGAAAAATCCTGATGAATCATGATCATCGGCGTCTTCTAAACCCTCCATCATAGAAGAATGCATCCCTACACAAAAAACACATATAGAAAGAAAGCACAGTGAGAAGAAATACATTCAAAGGACTGTGATAAATCCAATAAATATTAAAGGCTAATCATGTATTAGAGACAAATCATAAAGTGTTAGCCAAATAAACACAAAGTTTAAATATAAAACAGAAGCAGATTAAGCCCAGAAACACATTCGAATGACTAAATCCAAGAAATTACTTCTTCAAAGGATATTTTCCCACCTACAACATGTTTTCCTTCAAAAAAAACATCAAACAATTATTACAAATGGTCACAGACATTTTTCATCTACCAACAGTTATTGTAAAGTTACTTAAAAAAGCCTTAAAAGTTAAACATTTCACATAAATTAACTTAGAAGTTAATATAAGAGTTATTATTTCATAGAAACATGTTTATATATTTTTTCCTTTGGCCTTGCATGGTATCAAAGGTCAAAAATCACTAACTCTGTAATAAATGACATTCCAAACCCTAGCTTAGCACCACCTCCTCATTTTGCAGATAAATATTGCATATTAGTTTCATTTTTAGTGTTGGTTAGTTGGTGGTTATTTGAATGATTTCTATTGCTAAGCTAGCTGAGGATTGCTAGGTTGGATTTGAGAAAGCTCTGAGTTGTAGAGAGCTATTGTGCATGGATTATTGTAATTGGTTTCATCATTAGTAATACAGGTACATTCATAGGATTCTTGGGCTATGTTAATGGTGAAGTTTTCCTCATTTGTCATTGATTTTCATATGTTTTCCATTCTTTCCATATTTCTGTGATAAAAGAATGGGAATTTTACAATGGGATATGTTGTCTTGGCACCCTATTTCTATCTGCATTCTTTATCTAAATGTTTTCTTCTGCAAGGTATGATCTAAGAATTCTTAATTTCTCTCCAGTTCCATCTAGCTCGTTTCCTTATAAACCATTTAATAGGGTCAAGCCAAAGAAGTCTATGGTAAGCCTTGTCCTTTGGTATAGCTTGAAATATTTTTTAAGGCCTATCTTTGAAGTATACTTAGTAGAGTCTAAACCAGGGAATTCTATGGTATGCCATGTCCTCTAGTCTGCCTCAAAATGTTGCTTTGAAGGTATTTTGAGTGTTGATTTAAAGAAGATAGGTTTAGCTTGCTCTTTAGTTGATCTCATTGTTATCTTATATGTTTTCTTTATTTTTAAGTAATCGTAGGATTGCTGGATTGTTTTCTTGAAGGTTTGCTTATTAAAGTCTGGCCAAAGAATTCTATGGTATGCCCCGTCCTTTGGTTTGGCTCAAACAGTTACCTTAAAAGGCTTTTCTTGTTTAAGTAGATCTAGAAGATTCTTAATTGACTATAGCTTTGATGCCTTCACAATTTATTACTGTTTCATATCACTATCTAACCTAAGAGATTCATTTGATATAGTTAGCTTGCCCTATGAAAACCCTTGCAGAGTTGATGAACAATTAAATCCTTTTATGACTCCATAGCCTAATGGATCAATGTTTTCTCATAGTCTATCTATTCAACTGAAACATCCTTTCAATTAGTCACACCACAGGTCTATCAATCTATCAATTAATTCATCCAAAACAAACAAGTCCTTAGAACTTCATAACTAGCCTAATATATTAAAACAAAATCATAAAGATATATCATTTGAAAACACTTATGTAGAGAGATCCCTCTTTGAATCTAGGAAGGCTAGGTCATAAGGTTCCAAAGTGGTTCTGATGTGGCCCCTGCAGTGTTTGTTCTTGCCAATCTTGCAAATCATAGGGAGCCAACAAAGACAAATACTCAAAATTGTTGTTTGTAATTCAAAATTACTTTAATTGTGATGGGAGAGTTCATATGATTTACCTGTACCATTTTAGGCTTTTATTGCACTTAACTGGTAAGAATTCTCTTGATCTTCCCTTTTTCTTGTTTAGGAGCTTAGGGAAAATGTTTGACAAGGTTTAGGCTAGGGCGGAAAGCAGTGAGACATCAATTTTCCACCATGGTTTGATCAAAATCTTGGTGCTAGAGGAGTTTAAGAAATTAATTAGATACTAGGCTACCTTTATTTTCCTTAATGGTTATCAGGTTGATTAAATTACAACCATGAAAACCCTAAATTCAAAAGCTACTCCATCAAATTAATACTATAAATCTCTAGCTGGGACAAAGGGTGTAAATGAAGAAGAGTTAGAGCCCATTATAGAGCCAATGGATATTGAAACATAACCTATACAAGAGCAGAAATCCCACAGCCTTAACCTACAAGAAACAAACAAAATATCAATAAGAAAGGCCACAGAGGGATAACTAAAAGTCAAACAAGTGTAAAAGGAAACCTTGAAGACATCGTTCAAGTTATAGATATTGAGGAGACTCGAGCGGTCATAGTTGAAGATATTGAGGGTGACAAGAAGAAAAAGAAAGGTATGACTTCTAAAAAGCTTCATTTTGCAGGAGAAGATGCATGTTTCATATTTTAGCCAAGGAAACCACTCACTAGGATACAACTTCCAAAGGGTGTCATGGAAAGTAAGAAGACATGAGATTCTAAAAAAGGAAAATAGCCTATCATAGAAGATATTATTGATTTGTCTCCAGCAGCATAGGAGGTCATTGTGCAAAGGAAAGGTAAAGAGAATATGGTGGAAAAAAATGAAATGCAGGTACTAAAAGAGCAGTTGAGAGAGGAAAAAGAAGAGGGAATTGAAACCAAATTAGAGTTGCAGGAAGCCAAGGTAGACAAAAATTTGATGGAATATTTCAAAGAAAAAGTAAATGAGTAGCTAAACATATATAATTAATCATTAACCAATGCCAAAATGTTGCTGAAAAGGACACTTCCTTTCATAAGGGTAATGAATCACACTAGAAATAGTAATTTATGGTTACAATATGAAAGGAAGAAGCTCAAAATTTGGGTTAAAGAGTTAGAGGATCAAATGGAGATGATACAGATAGAATTGAAGAAAAGAGGCCTTAAAATCATAGTTATAAATGAACTTGAAGAGATTCAGCCTCCTACTGCAAACGATAAAGTTCCCAAAGCTTGAAGAGTAGACCTAACACATTTTTGAAAATTTTGCGGCATTCAAAAATCAACATTTCCAAATCTAAAGGCAAAATTTTGAAGAAAAGGGAAATTTTTGGGTTTTCTTCCAATTAAGCAATTTCATAGTGAACCTCAGGCTTCCAGCCCAAATTTCTCTACAAAATCAGTGGAGGTGACTTTTTGCTAAAATTCATGGATAAATTCAATAGAAAATTGGGAGAAAATTTTTATTTAGGTCATTTAGCTCAACAAACATCTCCAAAACAGAAAATAAGGCTAACAGGTGGCACAGATGGGTGAAATAAATTTTCTAAAAAACATCACTATGAAATTTCCTTAATTCGACTTTTTTTGCAGCGAGCAAAATTTCGTAGCAATTTTTTCATTTAAAGTTTCATTGGAGGTCATCCAGCCACATGGAAAGTTTAAAGGCTATCACTGGAACATTCCAGCAGAGGTTTGGTCCTCGACAAAGTTGTCTATTTCACTAGCTTAGCATAAAGAGAGTCAACAAATATCATCACACCACTTCCTTAAAAATATGATGACTGTTTTCCTAGTTTAATGGAGGCAGTAAGGTATTAATCATGGTTAGCGCCCCTTAAGCACATAGCCATCTTCGATGTAAATAGGCTGTCTTTTCAATTAGTAGATGTAATAAATAAGAGGAAGAGTCATAATAGGTCTCTAAGTCATAAAGTCATTAAGTGTATTTTTCATTCCTAGGTATCTAGTTTCTTGTTAAGATAAGTGTCAGCAGAAGTAGTTTGATGATATAGCCATGTGGGAAGATCCAATGTATGATGACTAAAGCCTATTAATAGGTAGAAATTTGAAGAATACACGGTTGGATGATGTTATCCTACACTACTGCTTTTTTAAAGCTTTTATGATCATTAATATACAATGATTGTGTCTTTCTTTTTCACCTAAGATTCATTTGGTGTTTCATGAGCATTTATCCTATGCATATTATTATTTTTCTTTCAGTATATTGATGTTTAATTACTCATAATTCATGCACATCATGCTCTAACATCCTTTAAACATTAAGATATTGTATATCTTTGTGTTTTCCTTTCATTGAAACATCTACATGCCTCAGCTTCCATAGGGAGAACCATGTCACTGAATTTCCTAATACAGAATCCATAAGCCCAATGGCGGTAAACCCTATACATTTTTCACCTACATCAAACAACTTGAATGCAATATTATAGAGTTATCCATTTGATTGAATCATATTTGAAAAAATCATAATTACTTTTTTGAGAGATCCCTTTGGGGCTGAAAAGGCTAATTTTCAGTCAGAAATTGGTTTGAGAGAGTTACTCTAGGTTGTCTGGTGGAGAATCCCATATGCACCAACTTAATGATAACAGTAACCATAATAAATAGATCCAAGAAACGTGGATACTCAACTTGTCGAGGATTGTAAGAATCTATGAACATTTTACAAATATGCCATTTCATCATCATTTTCATTCTTCCAGTCATCAATGCAAGACATTCCAATCAACCACCAATTATTTCTTCTTGTTATTCATGTAATCTATTTTACAGTTAATTCTGGAAGTATGAAAATCACACCCTTAGAGATTTCAACATCATGTTAAAGGAAGGCTGACATTCACACTTAGAGAACAAATCATTTGATACCCTTATGATACATTTCATTTGGAAACATAATTGATATACATAACCTTGAATTTGGAATTGTTTGGTAGAGGAAATATGATAGCAATGAAAATTCCAAATAATGACAAGAATAACATAGTTTATAAATATTAATCATAAAATTGGAATTGTTTCACAAGCCAAATATGCGAGCAATCAAGTTTCCAAATAATGAAAAAATATCAATAATTTGATTTGCATATGAGAAGGTTTGAATACCAATATAATGTATATCATTGGACATCATAATTTCTTACAGCGAAAATTCTTAGGTTAGAAGATTTCATTCTAAGATGGAAAATGGTGCACTCGAAATTGATTTTATTCATATGTAATTTTTTTCTAAAAATGGCTTCAGTGAGAATGCATATGTATGAATTACCAATGAATTAGAAAATTATTTTAGCAGTTTTAGATTTCTAATTTGAACTATGCACTTAGTAATTAATAAAAGAAATTATTAAAAAATTGTTTAGTGATATTTTTGTCATTACATCAATTCATGGAGCTTTGGATTGGAATTTTAGACACTCTTACCATCATCACTGCATTGTCAAGATACCTTTTACCATCATCACTAGTTTATGTCCCACATCACTGGTTTATATCTGAGTTGTTATCTAACCAAAAAAATATTTTTTCCATCATATAAAATTTATTTTATTATATATTGATGCCTAATTTGAGATTAATATTAATATTAATGGTTTATATGAGATATTGGCCCTTCAAAACTTACAACATCTAATAGAAAATACTTTTTTTATAACAAGAATGCATGTGTATGAACATAGTGTAGTTTTTGCGTTAAACATGTTTGGGTTCTTTGTTTTGAAATTTCATGGTTTCTGAGGTAACATATTTTTGAAACGAAACAGATACTAGAACTCCAATAATAAGACCAACCCATAAGATCTACTCCAATGTAAAAATCCAAATTTAATTCCAAACAAATTGCAATACCAACAAATGAAAATAGCAGCAAGGAAACCTACACCATTGAAAAAAACCTAGGAGACTATTATATTCTTCTTACATGGTCATCCTAGGAATTCTTATGGCCATAAATGTAAAATTATTAGAGGACAGATAAGGATCTAGTTGAATAATAATTTCACAAACTTGTAAAAAATAGAAAAGAAAATTGGAACAAAGAATGATTTCGATGACTCAATATTGATTTGAGAATCAACACATAAAGCAACAAAGCTAAGCTTAGTTGTACATGTGATAATTAAGACAAATTAAAGCTAATTAAAGCTAATTGTGCTTTATGTTATATTAATGTGAACATGCACCAGAAGAAAGCCCTAGAGTTAACTAACTAAAGCCAAGTGCAAACCACATGTAATAACTTGAATTGACCAACTAAATCCAGGTGCACACCACATGTAAACACTGGATTTAAATAAAAATAACTAATTTCACAACACATGCAAGCACTATAGTTTAACCAAATCTAAGTTAAGGATAAATAAGTGCATGTACACCAACACCTCCCCTTAAGCCTAACTTAGGTGAGTGTGATGAAAAATGAATGAGTCTATGCAATAAGTCCATTTTTGGTACCCATGTACAATCCATGAAAAGAGGAAAGAGGTAAAACCCAGTCGGAAGAAAAATCCCCCCTCAAAATACAATGGAAAAAGTAGAGAAAATAGAATTTTTAGGCATGCATGTCCTTCACCCCGAGATGATCTTGCAGAAATTGAAACTTATACTTAGTGAATATCTTGGTGAAGATGTCAGGATTCAGCTCGGAACTCAGATAGTAATGTAGATTGATGATCCCATCATGAATCAACTCTCTAATGAAGTGCATGTGTATCTTGATCTATTTGGTCTGTTGTCGCTACACTAGATCTCTGCACAACTTTAGTGTACTCTAATTATCACACAATATGACATTCAAATGATGGACATTGATACTGAGCTCAGAAAAATAAATTTTGTAGCCAAATGGCTTGAATAGTGTCATTGATTCCTCCTTTGTACTCGGTTTATGTTGATGATAAAGTAATGGCATCCTTCTTTTTTCTTGACCAATAAATGGTGTTGGATGCCAAACTAATTACATAGTCGGAGGTGGAATTGAAATCAAGATTCTCATCATCCCAATCTGAAATCTATTAACCCAATGAGATCCAAGGAACAATTTGTTGCATAATGAATCCCATAGGTGATTGTCCCATGACCATATCGAAGGATGTGCTTCACAACTTTCAACTGTAACACATGTGGCTCCTGCATGTATTCGAAAAATTCTCATTTGACATATGAGAGATCGGGAATTGAGTGACTGAGATAAAAAATACTCCCCACATGTTGATGGTACATTGTGCAATCAACCAATAGTGTTTCTTTGTTGTTCTCAAGCTTTATCCCCGATAAGAAATGTGTGGCTATTGGTTTGCAGTCACTCATGTGAAATCGTGCTAGAAGGTTTCTACCATACTTTTGTTGAGAAATCATAATCCCATAACCACTCTGATCGATATCTAGTCCAAGGAAAAAATTTAACAATCCCATGGTTGTCATAGAAAATTGCTTATTAAATGTAGTTTTAATCTCAACAATGGTAGAAGTAGAACTGCGTGTTATCAAAATATCATCTACATAGAGTAATATGACCAACAAGGAGTCAATTTTCTTCAAAAAATAAAAATTCGAATTATATTTGTAGTGTACAAAATTTTGAGATAACAAATAGGAATCCAACTTTGCATACCACACTCTAGGTGAATGCTTGAGGCCATAGAGAGACTTATTTAGTTTTCATATCAGAGTTGAATTTTTCATTTATCCCTATGGTTGCTCCATGTAGACTTACTTGTTCAAATCATCATGAAGAAATTAATTCTTCACATCCATATGATGCACCTCCCATCCTCTTACTGTTGCAATGGAGATAGCTAGCTGAATGGAATCCATTTTTTCCATTAGAGAAAAAGTCTCATCATAGTCAACACCATGTACCTATTGAACACCTTTTTCCACGTACCTTTCCTTATATCAACTAAATTGGCCATTTGTTTTTTTATTGGTTTGGTAGACCCACTTGCACCTGACAAGTTTATTATTTGAAGGTAGCAGAACTAGGTCCCAAGACTGCTTTTCAATGAGAGAGTTGCATTCCTCATCCACAGTTGCTTCCCATTTAGGATGCCCAATTTTTTCTTCATAAGTTTGTGGATCAAATGACTGCATAGTATAATAGTGCATGGACATGCATGGCTCCATATATTAGAATTCTTATGGAGATTCCTCAAACTAAGGTATAGTGGCAATATCATCTAAGAGATCACTCATGTTGTGCCATTTTTTTGTTGAAGTTTCTTGAGAATATTTCAAACTACATGAGGAAATATTATCTCGATATTCAGCAACTAATGGTCCAAGAGGTGTGGTAGGAAAAGGTTCATCTAGATCAGAATTATGATATGAAGCAGCATCTTCATACTCATCAATTAGTGGCGAGGACAACTTTGTAACAGGTTCATATGGTGGTGCATGCAAAGCATCTTCTTCAAACTTTACACTCCTTTTGATAAAGAGCTCATTAGTGTTGATATCAAGCAATATATACCCTTTAAATTTATCAGAATATCCAACAAACATGTGTTCCTTTGTCTCGGGCTCCAAACCCTTTTTATTCTATATAGCAATGTGAGCCCATGCTTGAGATTCGAAAATTAAGAAATGGTTGACTTTGGGTTGCATGCCCGTTCAAGCCTAAAAACGTGTTTTTCTAGTAACATATTTATGAGGAGATATATTTTATATGTATGGTGAAAAATTGATACCTTTAGCCCACAATGTTTATGGAAGATATATTGCATGCAAAATGCAACAGGTCATCTCTTTCAAATATCTATTCTTCCTCTCGGCCACCTCATTGTGTTTTGAAGTTTAAGGAGCTATATGCTGCAATTGTAGGTTGGCCTCATTACAAATATTTTTGATATCTATGTTTACATATTCCTTTCCATTATCTATGTAGAGGATCTTGATGCCTTTTCTAGACTGATTTTTTGCATGTGCTTTGAAAATATTTAGATGTTGAAAAATTTAGACTTGAGTTTTAGGAAGTAAGCGAAAGTGAATCTTGTGTAATCATCTATAGATGAAAACACATATATTTCTTTTTTCATTGAAGGTACTGGAAATGGACCCATGAGATCACTGTGTACAATCCAAAAGGTGATGAATATCTCCATGCATGCCTCTTCTCAAACTTTTCTTGTGGATGATTTCCAGGAACACATCCATTACAAACACCATTGAAAAGTAAATGGATGACAATCCTTTAACCATCACTTTCTTTCTAATTTGTTGCATATATATGAAATTTAAAGTGCCCAAATCTCTCATGAAAAATCCTATTTTCTTCGTTTGCATGCATAAGTAGAAAAATATAAGGTGAATAAGGAATAAAATCATAAAATGTATATAGACGAGAGTGATCATTTCCCTTACCATATGCAATCTTCAAGTAGGTTTTTATATCATAAATGCTCATGGAATGTGGGGTAGATTCCAATATCCATTTGGTGCATGTGTGTGTCATATGATACACTAAAGAAGGTTCACAAAAATCCTTGAAATATATAATACATTCTCAAAAACGTCCATTTTTCAATTGCACTTTTCCTTGTCTAGTTGCTTCAACTGCAGAATTGTCCCCCGGGAGAATAGGAGCTCCTAAGTAAGCATGTAAAGAAGAAGACTATTCATTTTAAGAAGCCATATTATGTGAAGCTCCTGAATTGATAATCCATTCATACGGTTTAGAATGAAGGGAAATTCAATCATGGCCATTACCCCTTGTTTCTTATGGTTTTTCCTATGTCTTCTTCTTAGCACTTTCTGGAATGTGATGACCCTGATTATTTAGCTGAGTATTATTTCCCATAAGATCAATATTATTTTTCATGTAAGAGGAGTCAAGATGATATCCTTTGTTACAATAATAACACTTAGAGTTTTCTTTATTTCCCTTCTTACCCTTTGAGCTACAAGAGTCATTTGGAGGTTTTGGATTTCCTCCCTTTCTTGGATATGGATACCTTACCTTTCCTTTTCCTTTGGATATTTTATTTGGTTTTGAGTTCGACTTTCCTTTCTCCTATGTTACAAGTGCATGTGAATTTGAAGACTTTAATGAACCCATATTTATGATATTATCCTACTCATGAATGAGAGGCTTACATTATAGGAAATTTTAGCATAAAATGTTGCATTAAATTTTCATGTACATATTATGTAAACCAATCAAAGTCCTTTAAATTTAAAAAGTGATACATGTAAATATTTTTGAGGGAAAATAAAAACTAATTTTTTTTTTTAATTGTGTTTTTAGCTTATCTCCTTAAAGGTTTACTCAAATTTTAAACGTAGACAATTGTTGGATGCATAATTAAATTTTTCATCCAATGAGTACCCGTTATGCATACTTTTGAGAAGACTCACATTGATAAAAATTAAATATACATTAAAAGAGTGTGTTCAACACGTTTTTTTAATGTATGTTCAATTTTTATTAACATGGGTGTTCACAAAAGTATACATAATGGGCACTCATTTGATGTAGAGTTTAATTCCACATCCACCGAGTGTATACACTTGAAATTTGAGTAAACCTATAAGGGGATAAGCCAAAAATACAAAAAAAAAAAAAAATCCTTCCAAAATTCATAACTCTTATTTTATTGTTTTCTTATTATTTTATTATTTTTCCCTAGGAGTCCAATTTTAGGATGAAATTTCCATTAATGATAAATGCATCAAGTTTGGGCATTTTCTCTTTATCTTTGGTTGCAAGTCCAAGTGTATGAAATGTAGAAACAACAACAACATATTGAGGATCTCATTTAGACAAAATAGAAAGGATCAATTGACTTTTCTATTTATATTTATCGATCCTACAATTTTCTAATTGAAGAAGCAATGATTTGAATTTCGTAAAGAAACCTTAAATGTTCTTAAGATGTTTGGATTTAAGTAATTTAGGTCATTTTCAAGAATATGAGCCCACATCTCATCCTGCTTTCCAAATAAATTCTCCAAGGTTGTCCAGACCTCATTCAGAGTGTTGCATGTGTCCATATGGAAACTCAATGCTTGAGATAAGGACAATAATAAAATACCAAAAGCCTCATCCATCTTGTTGAATTATTTTGATTTTTCAATGGAATAATTTGGTTCAATTTACTATATGGAGTAAGAATAGATGAATATGGGAAATCCATTCTTTCACCTTGCATTTATAGCATTAATTGTAGAAGATGTCTAATATTATGATATGCAAGTCAAATCTCTGAACAATTTCTAATTCTTTGATATTCAAATGATCTGAATTCTCTCAGCTACTAGAATTAACTGATATCTTTTAATTTTCTAATGTTAGCATAATTGCATGTGAAAGACTATGAAAAAATACATGTGAATAGTCTAAAGAAGAATAAAGAAATAGAAAAAACCATCAAATCGAAGAACACACACAACTTGATAACGAAGTTCAACTACTGTGGGTTGTGTCTCTTGACTTGATCTCAAGAGTTGGGAGACCGCATAATTAAATGTTGCAAGATGATGATGAGTACATAATGTATTATTTCTCAATACAAGGAAGAACTCCCTTAACTAGAGTGACATGTCTCTCCACAAGGTGTTCTGCTATAATAACTCTCACTCATATAAGCTCTCCTTATGCATGAAAACGGAAAAATATCTCACATAAAGTGGCATACAATGATCTCCTCACAAAGTGGAATACATTGATCTAAGAATCAAATCATCATATAAACAAAATCAAACGAATACATAGAAACAATGCACCTTAAAGCTCCAAATTTGGGGACAACTCGATAATTGGATACTTAGATGAAAAAATTGTATGCATCATAGTGTTCCATGGGGAAAACCATGAGATTTGAGTATGAACGCGACCCCTTTACTTCACAGTCAAATATGGGCTGCTCAAGAATCTTTTAGATTCCTCAGAAGATTCTCTTTTGGACATGGTCAAAAAATTCCCTGCTCAAATGAAGAAATGGATTGCACCATCAAACCCTTAGTGAAACAATAGTTCAAATGAGTATAAACTTGACATAATCCTAACACCTTAAAAATTAGTCCTCAAGGGAATCTCCAAGATTCCTCAAATATTCCTCATAGAGAATATTCTTTGGAATATTCCCTAACATATTCTCTGACAATGTTCCTAGAATATTCTTGAGATTCATGTCTTCATTAGCCTACCTATAGCCTCATCTCTCATGTATTATCCATGGTTCCCTTTGAACCATTTAAATGTCATATTATAAAAAAGTGTGAGGGTGAATAATATAAAGTGTGTGATTGGCACAATGGTTGGCATAATCATATTAACTCACTTTTTATTACGGAATTTTTGTGTTCAAAACCCATGGACTCCCAATTTTTGTTTTAATATGGTTTTAAAGCCCAATTTGGTTTTTAATATAGTTTTCAAACCATATAATATATGGTATTCTTATGTTCATATTATAACTACTCCCCAAACCATGAGAATTAAAAAAAAGGAAGGTTGCACCATGCTAAGGCTACTTGGGCCTAATTTGAGGTGTCATGTGGAACGGTGTGATTGGTCCATGTGGTAGGCTCTCATTGGTCCACATCATATGCCACCTACTTTCCATGTGTAGATTTTTGGTGCTACCACATCACCTGTTTGTGGGTTCACATGGTTTGATGACTATGCTTCGAAATCCCACTATGACTGATGACTTAGTTGCTACATGTCATATGTACAACCTTTGACATGGCAGTAGGTTAACTTTGACTTTGATTTTTTTTTTTTTTTGGTACAAAATTCAAACTGTAATAACCTTCTCATGAAAATTCAGATTGAGGCATCATTTGTGTTGTTGGAAAGCTCTCGTTGAGATCTATGACTTAGTCTTTGTTTCATAAACTTTTGAACAATTTTTTTTCAAGGTTTCCTAAAGACACATGTATCACTCCTCCCTACTAACAATATTTCGGTCCTCCAAAAGAATAAACACGATCTGAAATTTGTTGTACTCTCTCATATACACAACAAGTGCCCTAACAGGCCGCACTTCCTTCTCCTTCACCTTTGTACTTTAGAGCCATAAGTGATGAACTGACACTTGTATTATATGAAAATATCTAGTACAACTTGCAAAATACATGTTCTTTTACAATACCAAACATGACACAACCAAATCCCATACTTTCCAAGAGTTTATAACACACTCGTTGGTCAATTTTACATCAAAATCATAATAGAATCCATACCAAAGCTATAAAAAAGGGCCAAAAATATCCCCATGTTGCTTTCATAAGTGATGAAAAATACTCCATCACTTTTACATTTATCTCACAACATGAAATTTATAAAATTTGGCCATGCTCAACTACTTAGAAATGATACCCATCTCTTACCGAACCAAGTTGATAGGCTATCTTCTTGTAGTTGGTTTACCTCATTGATTTGATTCACTCATAGATTCCTTTTCAAGTTCTTTCTGTTCCTTTGATCGCTACTCTAGATGGAGATCCAAACTTGTGGCTCCCTGATGTCCATGCTTGTTACAGTGACTACAAAAATTCTTCTTCCTCCTGACCTTCATAAACTTCCTCCTTCCCTGATGTGGAGAAGTTGTTCACATATTTTCGTGTTTCTTTTTGGCATTCTTTTCTAACACTTGGAATCTACATGATTATATAAGCCATAAAAACTACATGGTTTTCTATGCAATCAAAATTAACTTGAGAATACTTAGATGTTTTATATGTTTATTTGGCTCTCTATTTGGAATTCTCACTTCCATTTGGAAATGACCTACAATCACGATCACTAAAGGCTTGTGAGGTGCTCTCATCATGCTTCAATGTCTCAAAATTGTCACATGAAGATTCTCTTGTTTCTTCCTTTTTGACATAGCCCAATCCTGCATGTCATGGTAATTCAACCACTTGGATGGGATTCATAATGACTCTCCCATTATCCCCTAGGCCCTTTCCTTAATATCTCATCTTGCTCATTAATATTCAACCAATGTCTATAGCATTTTTTCCAAAAGCACCCAAATCATCACCATCATGTGAAAATGAAATTTAAGAATTACCAACACTATTTTCCTCTGAAGCAGGTGATGATGGCTTTGCTAAGCCTTCATTGCACCTGAAATTTTCCAAGGCATCTTCCATGACTATTAATTGAAGTTGCAATCTCTACTTCTCCTCTTCTGCTTCTTGTAAAATTATCCTCAATTCAACATTGTGCAGTTGAAGTTTTTTGTTGATCTCCTCATTTTGAATTATTAGAATAAGATGAAGAAGAATTATATTTACTTGAAGATGGAGATGGATCATCGTCATTTGCTCTCTCTTTCTCCTATTCTAATTTTTCCATTTTCTCCTCATAACCTGCATACATCATATCTACCATGCTTTCCATTCTATAGAAGGTCTTGTAGAGATATTTGTGATTCTCCATTTTCCTTTCTTTTTGCGTGTTCAATCTTTGGTTATCATTCACACTCACAATTTGCATCAACAAGAATATTAGTCTAATACCAAACTTGATATGGGATTTTTTTTTGAATGATATTAAACAAAATTCCTTATTATACAGGAATTTTTACTGACACTTACATTTTCTGATGAAATCATTAGCAATGCATATTCTAAAACCATCAACATGAAACAAGGAACACATAATCATGAAGCACACATAAACACATGATATGATAATTGATTTAACCCAATGTGGGTTACATATCAAGGCTCATTGCAAGAGTGGGGAGGCCACTTAATTAAATGGTGCTAGATGATGATGATTACATGATGTATTTTTTGTCAGTACTAGGAATAAATCTCTTAACTAGAGTGGTATTTCTCTTCATGAGACATTATCCTATAATAAATATCACTCATATAAGCTCCCCTTTAGCATGAAAAAATAAAAAATGTCCCACATAAATTTGCATAAAATGATCCTCTCACAAAGTGGAATACATGGATCTAAAAATCAAATCATAATCTGAACAAAATTAAATGAACACATGGCAACAACTCACCTTATACCTCCAAATCTGGGATGACATGAAAATTGGCTACTCATATGAATAAATGGCATGCATCATGATGTTACATACAAAAAACTATGAAATTTGAGTATAAACATGAACCATTTCTATCGTGGCCAAATATGGCCTTCTCGGGAATCTTCTAGATTCCTCATAAGATCACTTTTTGGACACGGGAAAAAAATTGTCTAGTATGTTTATATTCTTTCCACGACTAGCTCAAAGGACCAAATAATAGTTGGAAAAATCCAAGGATGGGGGTTGGACCCAAAGATTATGGATGGAAATACCCATGGTTTTATGCATGGGTTTTGCACATGATTTTGGGAATGATGGTTTTCTATCTATGGAATTTTGTAGATCCAGTCAAGGGAACTATGATTATGTCATAATCCGGGGTTAATGGATTGGTGTTTATGAAATATTTTGGCATGTATATATATGTATTGTAACATTGAAAGGAATATAATGAAAATCAATATAGTAGTCTCAATTTTTAGATCCAGGGGAAAATATATTTGTATATTTATTTTATGTTCTAACCATTATTTATTTTTCTCTTTTAAGAATTCATTTGCAGGTAATTTTTGTATAGGGTTAAAAAATAAATTTAGTATCATTGTTGTTTTGGCTTCAAGGGGATACCTTTTTTGTTGAAGGGGTTTTTCTCGGCCCTCTGGTAGACCCTATTCACTGGGAAATCTACAAGATCAATTTTTGTTGTGAAAAAAAATGGAGAACAGTGAAAAGATAAAGATCGGGCAATTAAATGGACAAAATTTTGAGTTGTGGAAGATCAATATGGAGGATATGTTGGTTGACCGAGATCAATGGATTGTTGTACATCCAGGCAGGCCACCAACAGGAATTTTAATAGAATACTGGGTGAAGTTAGATTATAAGGATAAGAGAAAAATATGATTGTGTCTCTCTGATTCAGTACTTTTGAATGTATCAGGGGAAGATATGATGAAAAATTTGTCATACAAGTTATGGAATTTGTACCAATCTATGTCTCTAGTGAACAAAAATTTCCTGCGGAAAATTTTTATAACCTGAGGATGAAGGATGGGGACTCAGTAACAGAGCATCGAAATGCAATTAATATTGTGGTAGGCCAATTGTTATCTATTGATATTAAAATTTTAGATGAAGATAAGTGCATAATTTTAGTTTATTCTCTACAAGATATCTCATATGGTATGGTTGTTTCTATAGGTAGCAATAAAACTACCTTGAAGTTTGATGGAATTGTCTAATCCTTGTTTTTGGAAGGAGATGAGACAAAAAATATGGAGAGCCGGAATGTAGATGGATTGTATATGAGAGGACTGTATTATAATTGAAACAAAAATAAGTCCTCGAATGGGAGAGCTAAAGCTAAAGGGGGATATAAATCTCTAGGAAAATTTGTAAAGGTGTGTTGGAAATGCAAAAGGGAAGGGCACTACAAAAGGTATTGTAGATCTAAAACTCCTAAGGAGTGAAATGGATTTGATGATGCTCCTTCTGCAAAGGAAAAAAAAACCTTAGATGAAGGAGGGGATATGTACTTGACTTCTTCTTCAAGTACACATGTAGATCATGAGGCATGGTTGATTGACTCAGGTGCATCCTTTCATTTCACTCCCCATAGAGAGTGGTTCTGCAAGTATGAGAAATATGATGTTGGTGATTTATTCTTATGGTATTACAAGAAGTCCCTAATCATCAGATGTGGAAAATTAAAGCTTAAGTTTCAATTTGGATGGATTAGAGCACTTCCTAGTGTTTTCATATTCCTACATTGGCCATAAATCTATTCTTTGTAAAAAATATGGATGATGTAGGTGTAAAACCAATGTTCAAGAAAGATACATACAAGATGGTTAGGATATCACTCTCATTGATGCAGGGAGTCCATATTCGAACTTTGTACAAGATTTTGGGTAGCACTCTTATTGATGGGTGCAACAGTTTTGTGTTTCCTGGAAGTGGAGCAAAAAACCTAGTGGTCTTTGGAGAAAATACCATGTTATGGCATCAAAGGCCTCGACATATTCAAGAGAAATTCCTATTACTACTGCATGGTAACAGTAAGGTAGAAGCTAAGTATAATTTCTCTTTGGATTTTGATTTATGTGAACATTGTGTATATGGGAAGTAGAATCAGGTGAGTTTCCTCTCTGGTGCTAAGAGGGCAAAAGATATTTTATAGCTTTTGCATAGTGATGTGTTTGGACTTGTGTCAGTTCCATCACTGGGAAATTTTTTTTTACTATGTATCATTTATAAACAATTTCACACAAAATACATGGATATATTTCCTTTGGAAGAAACCTGAAGTAGCTTACATGTTTAAATAATTTAAGGCTCTAGTGGAAATTTAGACAAAGAAGAAGATCAAGGTGTTGAGTTAAGATAATGGTGAATATCTATACAAGAAGGAATTTTAAGATTTCTATAAGAAGTGTTATATAGCACGACATAATACTACTCCATACACACCTCAGAAAAATGGAGTTAGTGAAAAAATGGACAAGACATTGATGGAAAAGGAAAGAAGCATGCTAAGTGGTGTCAGTTTAGGATAGGAATTCTAGGTAGAGGTAGTAAATATTGCATGTTACTCAGTTAACATATCGCCTTCACATTAGGGGAATTTCAAGGTCTAAAATGGGCCTCCTAAGGAAATTAGAAAATAATAGTGGAAATAATAAAATAAGATTTGGTTACATCATCAAATTTTAGAGGAAAAAAAAATAATTTTTCAAATCGTATTTTCAACTTATCTCCAAAATATTTACACAAATTTTGAGCAGAAGTACTTGATAGATGAAAAATTTAATTCCTCATCCAAGGAGTGCCCATGTTTCCTACTTTCAATGGATCCTGCTACATGAAAAATGAGAAATACATGAAAAACGTGATTGCAATCACGTTTTTTCATGTATTTCTCATTTTTTGTGTAGCAATGTCCATCAAAAGTATGTAAAATGGTACTCCTTGGATCAAGAATTAAATTTTTCATCTAAAAAGTACTCCTACTCGAAATTTGAGTAAAATTTTTTGGAGATAAATTGAAAATACAAATTGAAAAAGTAGTTTTATTATTTTATTATTTTTCAATATTTTTACCCTTTTACATAAAAAATGATGAATCATCCCCCATGGTTGACATCATCATCTTGAATCCTATAATTTCTTATACATTTTATTTTGGTTGTACATTTTTCTTAGGAGGCCCATTTTAGACCTCAAAATTCCCCTAATGTCAGTGTTGGAGAAGACTCCACATAATCTATGGATTAGTAAGGAACCCTCTCTTTCACATCTAAGATAATTTTGTTGTGATGCATATGTGAATGTTAAAAATGAGAAAAGAACCATGTAGGATACTAAATATGAAAGGTCCATCTTTATTGGGTATTATGATGGTTTAAAAGGTTATAAGCTTTGGAACCTAGAAACAAGGAAGATTGTGTATAGATGAGATTTGGTGTTTAGAGAGGTGAAGGATGTTATTAAACATGAAATCATACCAAAGGATCCTGAGAAGATAGAGTTTAAACTAGAGGAGGAAGAATCAGACTCTACAGCAAAACAAGAATCAGAGGAGGAAGAGACATAAACTGTAGTTTTTAGAAGATCGGTTCGAGAAAAAAGGCGGCCAAAAAGGTATAGGACATTTAATTTATGTTTAAAATTTTCTTTATCAATTACTAATGATGGTCGCAGAACTATCACGAAGGCAGTAGTTTCAGAGGATGGAAAAATATGGAAAGAGGCCAGGGTTGATGAACACTACAAGGGAAAGACCCTCTAGCAGAGGTTATAAAGGAGGTTTTTAGTGTTATAAAATTGGCCAAAATTGTCAAAAAAACATATGCTACCACACCTGTTTTTGGTAACGGAGGTTTTGGCGGAGCTTTTAACGGAAATTCAACACAAATAAAAAAAAAATGGGCGGTCGGAGGTTATTACGGATGTTTTTTCATCGATGCTCTTATCAGGTTTTAATGCACTAGTGCGTATCTGTAGACAGCGCAATGGGGAAGTCGAAGGAGAATGCACCCAAACGTTAAGGAAAACAACAACACCGGGCTTGGTGTTGGTGATACAACGCACAGGGCCGTTCTAATAGGTCTTGGGATTTGAGCGATGCCCATAGGTCATATAAGCACACCGGTCCTGCGTATCATAGAAAGAAACCGAGATTTATAATTGGTATTGGTATTCATGCAGTGCACATGGCATCTACAAATGCACCGGTGCTTATAGATACATAAATGGCCCGGTGCACAGTATCACACAAACACACCAATATTTATAACTGGAATCGGTATTAGTGCGGTGCCCATAGAATCATAAAAACACTGGTGCGTATAGACACATAAACGCACCGGTTTTCATTTTGTTTTTTTTTAGAAACATCCACCTCTGATAGTCCAATTATTGTGATTGTTTTAAATTCACTATTCATCAAAATTCGGCACATCTTATAACAATAGTCATATTAATTACATTTTTATTAATGCATTTGAATGTGCTAGTTGGATTAATTTGTTATATCATATCAGAATTATTGTGGTTTTTTAAAATTCATTATTCATCAAAAGTCGACACATATATATAATCTTATAACAATATTCATATGAATTAAATTTTTAGAAGTGCATTTGAGAACGACAATGGAGAATGCAATAGAATAAATTAAAAAATATTTTAAGATTATATATATATATATATATAAGACAACCTTTATCATACAAAATGGGACAATTATTCGTATCCCTTTGTATTTCAATTGGGACACTATGTCCATTGCATTAAAAAAAACATGTCTAGTTTCACAGAAATATTTCAAAAAATAAAACGCCTTGCTCTGATATCCAAATTACATAGTGATCATCATTCTTCTCTTGAACTACTGTCACTGCTAGAGCTACTTCCATGACTTGGATCATTTTCAGGAATGCTGTGTTCATGACGTTGATTGTTTTCTTCTTCTTCACTTTCCATCTACAAACATAAAAATAAATTGAAATGAGTGTATATACATTGGTGAGAATAATGAAAATTCCAATATTAAATATTATACATCAATTTAAATTGAAAATAAAAATGACATACCATAGCAACAATTTACTCATAAACTATACACATTCTTTCAAAACCATGTACAATGCCATCTTTCAAAATTTCATCTGTTGGCGCAGTTCCATACTTTGTTTCCTCAAAGTTTTATAACCCATAAAAAATCATATATTTAATATAAAATATGTTTTTGTTTTATTAATTATAGAAGAAGCTAATTAAAACAAGATCGATAGATGCTTACAAATTCCACAATTAAATTCTGATATGCCAACATATACTCACAACTCATATTTAACCCAATTTCAATCAATTCGTCTGATGGTTCTTCTTTGTATCTTAGCACCCGTTTGAAGACATTCAATGATGATTTTTGTAAAACAACTTAAAAAATACAAAAATGAAATCTAGTTAAGTTGTTATAAGGAAGTAACAATTACTCAAAAACTTGGAGATTAACCATTTTCTTCCTTGTCATCATGTTTTATATGCTGAATGGGTTCCATTTTTTTTCTTTTGTGCAAGAAAATTCTTGAAAATTAAAATTTAATTCTAAATTGTTTATTTATTGTACCTAATGATCGAAAAATTCAATGATTACATATTACATTTGAAGCACGTTGTTGTATTTGTTCCACTGGATCCCTCAAACTTTTGTAAAATTTTTTCCCCTTTCCGTTAACTTCTAGCACCATTCTAGATGAGCCAAGGAGAAAATCATTTTCATTTTCATGTTCTATTTTTTTTTCTTTTCTTAGAACAACATTCCTTTTTTGAGTTGTTAGTCCCTGTAGAACATTAAACAGATGTGAATTAGTAGAATATTTGACACATGTTATCTAATAATTTTAAGTATATCTTTAATGATAATTAAAAAAAGAAACTCATATTGGATCGATAATATTGTTTCATTCACCTGATTCATCTTTTTGCAATTTTTCCATTAAATGTTTACGCTCTTCTAGTCATAGATCAGGAATAATCATATCGAGCTTCATCATTTTGTGGCTTTGCTTGATACAAAGTAAACAATATATATTAGTTAAAGTTACATATAGTTAAAAAAAAAAAAATTATAAAGAATTTACAAAGAACTTGCCTTTTTTTCTTTTCTTGATGTGTTAACAGTATTTTTGTTACTCGATATCTTGTCAGTCATTTCCTTATCAATATGAAACATGTAGCATATCATTCATTAATATATTTATAAATAAATTCTCAACTTTTCAGGTATAAAATAAATCTCGAGACACTGGTGCGCCTTTCATTAAATCCGCACCGCTACTGGTGCGTGGATATATTAACAACACACTGCAAAACAGTATAATACACCGTATGGTGCATTTGTTATTATAAACGCACCCCAAAAATGATGTAATATACCTAACACTGTGTGGGGTATTATAAACGCACCACAAAAATGCCGTAATACACCGTACGGTGCTTTCCTAGTTAAAGAGAGCACCAGTGCCCTATTTCAGATTTGGCGCACAGATTTTAAAAAAAAAATCATTTTTTTACGACATAAAAGTTGGGAGGTGCACTGTAATAATACAGAGTGCCGGTGCAGTGGCGTACGCAGGGTGTACCGATAAATAAAAATCCATTTTTTCAAAAATTCACGCAATGGCCGAATGGATTGGGATACGACTATGCAAGTCGTCTTGTGCGTTCAACGTCAATTTAAATGAAAAACCCTAATTCTAAAATCACAAAAATAGGAAGAAGAAAGGGAAAAAACATAAAAAACAAGGGTTCCAGGTAAAAATGGATAAAACTGCAGGAAGAAATAAAAATCTGGAGAAAAAAGTAAAAAAAGAATTAAATTTAATCATGAAATGGTTTGAAATTCTATGATAAAGGGCTTGAATCACCAGAGTTTTGGTTTCTGATTGTCTAAATACTTCTATTCAAACATATTTCGCCATCCATAGTGCCCTCGTGCTCTCCTGCAAAAATTTGACTGAAAATTTTTAGCAAAAATAGTGAAATAATGAAAAGTGTTTAGTATTTAAAGAATTATTTTATCAAATTAGATTTTCGAAAATATTTTACTGCCCATTTTTCAAATTTCCACTTTTTTTTAACTTAAACAAAATATAGTTGCATTTTTTTTAATTGCGTTTATTCGTTTTCAGTGTGCATAAATGTGATACATCGGCGCATTGTATTAATACGACGCACCGGGGCTTGTTAGGATGATAAGCGCACTGGACTTTTTAAAGTTTTTTTTTTTTTTGTATGTAAGATCATAATAAAATAATGATAATTATAAAGTAGATGAATTTATTTTCATTATTTTCTAAACTTTATATATGTAAGATCATAATAAAATGATGATAATTATAAATTACATGAATTTATTTTTATTATTGTCTAAACTTTATGTTACGAAAATTCGTATTATTCTAAATTTGTTACTTACAGTTATTTGCAAATTTACAAATTTAAATATTTTAATAAAATCATTTCACATTAATAGAATTAAAATTTTACAAATTAACATTTTACATACAATTACATTACTTAAAATTACAATTACAATTACAATTAGAATTAAAATTACAATTACAATTTTACATATAATTATGTTTACAATTACAATTACAATTTTTCAAATATTTTATAGAAAATTCAAATAAAATTACAGCTACAAATACAATTACATTTATAATTTTACATAGAATTACATTTACAATTACAGTTACAATTTTGCAAATATTTTACGTTCAATTCAATTAAAATTACAATTACAAATACAATTACAATTTGTGAAATTTACATACAATTAGAATTACAATTACAATCATTTCAGAATAAATTAAATATTACAATTACAATTAAAATTTTACATTAATAAATATTTTACATACAATTACACTTAAAACTACAATTAGTATAAATACAAATACAATTTTACATAGAATTAAAATTTAAATTACAATTACATTCACGACACAATATTTAATAAATATCATGGTCATTTAATAATATTAAATTAATTAATAAACATCATCACGATCATGATAACCATCGTACAAACATCATATTCGACTAATAAACACATTCAATTAACATCAAATTAACATTATATATTAACATCATCACAACACAAACATCAAATATACATCTCAATATAATGTCAAATAACTCATGCACCTATCACATATACACATCTATCTACAAGCTAAACATTAAATGAACATATCTAACATGACTAACAATATGCGCCACATCATGATGATCATCAACATGAAAATTAAGTACAACTGCAACATGAACATAAAATACTGCATGGACCATATATATATATATATATATATATATATATAACTGAATAATGTTAAAAATATACAACTGTAATATAAATCATGTCATGGATCAGTCATTGGTGGTAGTATAGCAACATCAATAACACTAGTACAAGTGGATGCGGCCTGCTCAGTAAAGCTGGGTGCAGCCTTGATAGTCGATGGTCGACTAGCCTGCTCATGATCATGATGATCACTAGTACAGATAGATGCATCCGCTAGTGGTAGTACAACATGATCAATATGAGGCACAGTAGTACTGGAGGCGGCTGGCTCAGTCAATAGTATTGTAGCCTCGGTGGTCGATGGTCCAGCCTGCTCATGATGATCGTGACTAGTACTCATGATGGATGTTGCAGGCTACTGACTGGAAATGGCTGATGGTCCAGCCTCATCTCCATGATGACTAGTGTCAGATGCTAGCAGTGGAGCCTCATGCTGATCATCAGGTGTGCCCGGAGGTGAACGATCACGAGATGCATCTAAGTCGCTGCTGGCGGACTGTCCATCATGTGTCACATCTCAAATATGTCTATAACTATGGAAAATCCTCCTTAATCGCTAACAGCTATCGTGGCTCCTACGACATGCTGCATCAGGTTGTACATGTCATGCGGCATGCCTCTCCACATCCATAACAATCTATAATCGCCCTGTATGTCTCTGTAATGAGTAGGCCTAATGCCCGCATCTGAAATCAATCAACAAAGTTGGTTTCCCAACTCCATCCAGTATCTGGTCTCAATTCGACGGCTCCTAGAAAAAGGCAGTATCGGTGCACCATGAGGCACATGAGGATCAGCACATCTCTTTGTTGCACCATCGGCGTCATCCTTTGGTGGTGCATCAGCCATCTCTTAATCGTAATCATCAGGATCGACACCTGGATGATGTGGTGGATCTGGCATCTCATCGCCATCAAAAGAGCCGATGTATGCAAAATATATACAACTACATAACAACAATTAGACAATTTCATTACACAATTTAATAAAAACAAGTTAAACAACATATTAGAATAAATATAAATAAAACAGTAATATTACCTCAATCCTCTGGTGGCTCCTCAGGAGTGAAGAGGACGTTGGGACACCCTCGCCAATCTAGTCCAGCATAAGGACATGGGACCATAATGAAGGGATGCAACCCGCCAACACTGGCTAGTAAGTCCAACAAATCATGTGATATCCTCATTGGAAACATAGTGTCTCCCCTATTGGGCATCATCTACCCCCACATGCACATTTGGGCCTCGAACATCGGCCTATGAGGCTGTCGAACAAAACTAGGTCTCATCTCCAGAAACCTTTCAAAAATTAAACAAAACAACTCTGAAGAAAAAGGGAACTTGACCCTCCCTTATGCATGAGCACGACATCTATCTAAGGCGGTACAAAAATGTCGAAAAAAATGGCATACCACCTGACAAGTCATGGTTGCTGTACTAAAGAATCAACGTAATATAAAAGCGAGCAAGTAATGCGTTGCTCGTCATTAGTGTTGTGTGAAATGATCGAAGCGATAATAGAGAGGCACGGCACATCCTGCTTACCAAAAGCACCTATACGTAACTAACCTCCAGGTACCTGAAACTCTGAAGGAGATAATACATGTGCTCCAATGTATCTCTGGGAGTAAACTAACTGACTCCTTGCTACACAACCAGGTGGCACGTCTGGGAATGAGGGAAAATCCACCCCTCTCCCCGATAGTCCTATAATAAAATAGATGTCCTCCTCAGTGGGTGTGTACCACTAGTTAGGACCAACCTGACAAACCTATTGGTGGGCATTCCACCTGCCGATAAGATGTCTTAAAAGCACACTATGGGCCTTTAGGCTGGAAATAGCCTCCTCATAGAACTTGAGGAGGCCTACCTGCTTAAGGATCGCTTGGGTATTTACATTAATAGGGCGAGGGAATCCATCTCTCTCCCTCTCTCTTGCATCCCATTGGAAAATCATGTCATATTGTTCTACTTGTTGTTGTTGTTGTTGCTCCTGTTCTCTCTGAATCATTGCCATATTAAATAATTTTTTTTATTAAAACAGAAATATATTTATAAATATACATATATAATTTTTTTTGAAAAAAAAAACATACAAGCCGATGCTCCATAAAAACAGTCACGCATTGATGCCAGTGCATCATAATATTTTACTGCACCATCCCCAGGGCCCCTAGTGAAACATACCACACCAAAATCGGTGCCAATATCTATTTTTCAAGCACCGTGGACTGTATATAATTCAGAGTAGCGGTGTGTTGACTGAAATATATGCCACGACGCGTATAGTGGTGCAAGTGCACCGACCTCATGAAAATGACATATTTGATAGTGCAGTCTTTTACCTAGCCGCACTATTCACCCTCTCGGAATACAAAATGCGATGCGCTGACATAAACCAGGGTGGCAACTTCAGTCAACACACCCCTCTGTGATTGCCAGGGTCAATGGTGCACCTGGATAAATGAGCGCACTGTCTATTTTATTTTTAGTTTAAAATTATTCGGGGCACCTTCCAGCACCGCCCCGGAAATGATGCAGTTACCGTTAGCACTGGTAGTGGTGCTGCCTATAAATTTTATAGGTAGTACTGCTATCCGATGCAAGCCGAATATCTCAAGCACACCGTGCGACAATTTATTTATTTTTCCTTTTCAATGGTTATTTTTAAGTTTATTTCAATTTCTAATCCGCTAAAAGGATTAATTATAAAAATCTAGAGAACTAACTATACATTTCGCCGTTGAGGAGGCATATTAGCTGTAAAATTTGGAAAATAAAATTTTCCCACTAGTTTTCAAAATGCACGCTAGAGATTCATGGCCAATGCATAGCAGCAGTGCGTGCAATGGGTGGAATGAGAGCACCGATATCACGGTGGCTCAGAAATAAGGAAACAGCACCGGGGCTTGAGAGCTCTGGAGACTAAAGAAAGTCAATAATGAAGTTTTTTGGCTACAATTTTTTTTTAATTAACCCTGTTTCAGTGCACGGGGTTTTCTAAGCACACCAGTGTTGTTAAATAAAACTGCATCAGGATGTTTCAGTTTCGAGGCGTAATGGTAAATCATTGGTGTGTAATAGTCGCAAAGCACCATTTTTTTGGCCTTAATTTTTTTTTATATATAAATTTATTTCAGTGCGTGCAATTTCTGGCACACTGGTGCTATTAGAGAAGAACGCACCAGCTCATTCGTATTTTGGCGGGGTGTTTTATGATCCACCGGTGTAGAAGAGTATTGACGCCCCAGTGCATTACAGTAATTGGATGCCTCGACAGTGTGTGTACTTCACGCACACTGTCTAGTGTGCCAATGTTCTGTGCACACCGATGCGTTCTATGGTATCATGCACACATGTAATTGATAGCTCAGGAGCACTGGAAAATTGAAAAATCCAAGTTTTTTTTCATAAGTATTTTTTTAATTTAACCCTTTACCAGTGTGCATTGTTTATAGGCACACGGGTACTGTTTGCTACAAATACACCGGTTGGTTTGTGTTTTGGCGCATTTTTTATGATGCACCGGTGCAGTTTTTGTCCACCGCACTGAGTGGTTTTGGTGTTGGCGTTTTGTTTTATAGTGCATCGGCACGGACGAGTTGTGAGGCACCATTACTATATTATATTATGACACACAGCGCGTGTGTGGACAGAGTGCATGGTGTCTAGTGTGCCAATGATTTTTCCGCACTGGTGCGTTCTTTTTTTTAGAGCACCAAGGCGAGTTTTAACGGTAAGAGAACCTATAGGAAAACATCCACAAAAACCTCCACCCACCAACCTCCTCTAGTAACCTCTGCTAGAAATGAATGTGTGGGGTATTTTTCTTTGTAGTTCCTCAAAAACATCCACTAGAGGGTCTTTTCCTTGTAGTGGAAATGACATATCTGGACAAAATTGAGGCTTGGGATTTGGTGGAGTTGTCGGTTGGAAGGAAACCCATTATAAGAAAATGGGTGTTTAAGAATAATATTAATTCAAAAGGAAAGGTGGAGGAATACAAAGTTCGTTTGGTAGCAAAAGGTTATTCCTAGGTGGAAAGAATCGATCTTGGTGAGACTTTTTC
The DNA here is from genome assembly GCA_034641835.2 of Pinus albicaulis. Taxonomy (NCBI): domain Eukaryota; kingdom Viridiplantae; phylum Streptophyta; class Pinopsida; order Pinales; family Pinaceae; genus Pinus; species Pinus albicaulis. Next base: position 1,034,763,197 of record CM076583.1, on the reverse strand, counting down.
TCTTGTTTCCAAGTTAACTTCTTTTAGATTACTTGTATCTATTGTTTCTGCTTTTGGTTCTAAGATATAATAGATGGCTGTGAAGTCAACATTTCTTCATGGAGATCTAGAAAAAGAGATGTACATGAAGCAACCTATAGGCTTTGCGGTGAAGAGTAAGAAAAAACTAGTATGCAAGTTAAAACATTATGTGTATGGGTTAAAACAATCACCAAGAATGTGGTATGAGAAATTTGATACATATATGTGGGGACCTGTCTTCACAAGAATAAAGGAAGGTCATTGTGTGTATTTTGAATTAATTTGCGGTTATGTTATTTACGTGGTCTTGTATGTGGATGATATGTTTCTGATTGTAAATGACAAAGAAATTATCCAAGATTCAAAAACCCAATTTTCCTCCAAATTTTACATGCAGGATATTCACATTGTAAGATATATTTTTGGCATGTAAATTAAGTACGATTGAGCAAAGAGGAAGCTCTAGTTATACCAAAGGAAGTATTTTGAGACAATATTGGAGAGTTTTAACATTTAGGATAGTAAACGAGTGAATGTTCATATTCCTGCAGGTGTAAATTTACTTGTTTAACAGTTTCCTAAGACACAAGAAGATGAAGAGGAAAAGTCTCATGTTTCATATACGAGTGCATTTTCCAGCCTGATGTATGTAATCATTTGCACCAAAATAGACATTGCACATGCAGTGGGAGTATTGAACAAGTTTATTTCAAGACTAGCGAAGGAGCATTGGACAACAGTAAAGTGGGTTTTCAGGTATTTGTATGGCACAATATTTGAGTTTCTGAAACATGAGGGTGATTGTACCATTTTCAAGTCAGTAGACTGGATTTACAAATAAAGGCATTGTATTACAGGATTCCTGTGTTGGGCCACTTTAGTGAATTACTTTCAATTGTTCTTTCTTATTTTTTGAAGTTTTTCACATACTTCCATGTTTTCTAAATCTCAATATATAAAAGGAATATTATCTCAAAAATTGTTTAAAAACACTCTATCTTGAACTATTATTTCATTTACATGTTTTCCTCTATTAACCAGATTAGGGATTTCTTTATTCATCCCTATTTTTGATTGAGCATTCATCATTCCTCCCACTAAATCAAATACTTGAAGCGGGTTTTCTAGTATTTGAGCATTCATATCATCAAAACAAAAAAAATCCTTGATCTATCTTCATATTCCTACAATGTCAAACATGTTGACTGTGAAGTTTGTCCCATGAGGTTTATTTCTCATTTTATTCATCATTTCCTTGTTTTTCTTCTTCAGCAAAATTATTGAAAGGAAGCTCAACATTTTGATCATTAACATTCCTCCTTGGGAGTTGTAAGATTTGTTGAGGCTGAAAAGGCCTCCTAAAGGGAGCCTGATTTCTATTAGCTTAGTTTTGATTGACTCTAGTAGCTGGTTTATTTTCTACCTCTAATTTTGACATCTTAGAGGCAAGTTCCTTGATCAAATTGGACATTTGATTGATATTTTTTTCTATCGTATTAGTGTCAGTATTTTCATACTTCCACCAGGGATCAAAACACATTTTCATGTGCATCTTAGGTGTCCCATTCTAAAGAAATTTTCAATCATTCCATTAGGTCATGATATAAAATTATTCCACTGGTGGTTGTCTTTGTCAGGTCTGTGTTTCAAAGGTGTTTTCCATATCATTTTCAGTGTAAAATCATGTTCTAAGTATGTCCATTAGAATGAGCCCGGAAATAGATTTCCAACGGTATATCATACTCCCAAAACTGACTTCTGGATTGGAAGATATGCCTAAGTGAAAAAAAGTCCCCAATAGCCTAACCTTACCCCTTTTATCATTTGTCCCTTAGACTTTATTTCGTATAATTTTAAAGTTTTTCATTATAAACCCTTTCCCTTTGATTGACCCTTCCCCGATTACAAACCTCTGATGTGATTGAGTTACCCCCAATTGAGTCACCTCTAATTGAGTTAACTTCTGATTGACCCACCTCCGATCGATTGCATCGTATCCCGAATCGCATTATTTCATTTCCCCCAACACTTAAAACTTGCTTCCTCCTCCCCGCTGATGCGATTGATTGCATATGACTCATTGCAATCGGCGAATCCCATTACATAATACACCCACTCCCCTTCCCGATTGCGATTGCAACTGTCCATGGGCCCCACCTTAAATCCCTTCCACCTTTTCAATGAAAAATGGTTTTTTTCCTTTGTAAAGAGAAAAAAACATTTTTGTTTCTTTTAATGGGATATATATCATTGGACATTTATTTCCCTTGTTTATTACTCCCACTCTATTGTATTACTCCATCACATCACAAATTATCATTTCAGTGTGCTCACTCCTCTCCTGCTGCTATTCCCGATTGCGATTGCGATTTTCCCATGAGACTTCCACTATACACTATCGCATCACAGTTTCAAAATCGGATTGTCCCAATACACCTTCCCCCCTTTCCGATTTCGATTTGCGATTGCAATTCGGGATAGAATCTTGGGCCCACCATCCTTTCCTTTGCTATTTTTCACTCAAAAGGGACTTTTCCTCATTGAAATGGTAAAAATGGTTTTCATCGGTTTCAAACACATTTTCTTCGACAGTTGGTTTTTATTCAAAGAGTAAAGATAGAGACAAACAGTCAAAGATGAGAGCTAAATATAAACACGGAGATCATTATAGCACGATAGCAAAGATAAAAAGGAGAAATGGTTCCAATTTTGTCTTTGTTCTCCTCTGTTTAAGCAACTGCAAAGGATCTAGATGATCAGAATGTATTGTTTCTCCTTCCTTTTAGGGGCGTCTGGTTGGTTTATTTTCTATGTTTGGATTTTAGTTCCTGAGCTGGTGAAACATCTCTTTCTTCTGTGGACCTACTCCACTCAATTTCCGTCTATTTAATGCAATTTCTAAATGATTTATAAAGGGGGGAATAAAGTGTGGAATAAGTTGGAAATCACTGAGGATGCTCTGCGCTCCATTTGTAACAGTTTGGTAGGTAATTAATAAAGAAATGCAGCACTGATTTATGGGATCCTTGTGGTATGGAATTTAGCACTGTTCTTTCCTTTGTGTTCATATTTTAACTGTTATTTTTTCCATTCATCCATTCATATTTCTAGTTGAATGCTTTCAAGATAGATAGGTAGAATCCATTGTATAATGCTCTGCCTTGGGAAATCATTCAATATTTGATGTTTTCTGTTGTCTGAAAATGATCCATCTCCTATGCCCTTTTCAACTCCTCTCCAGTCTTATACATTCCATCATTATTAAAACTAAGTTGTTAAAATCCCTGCCTACCTTGCCCCATGAAATAACCTGTATCTATGATTTAATTCCCCAGATTCAAACTGCCTAGCCCCATTTGGTCCATACAACCCAGAAAATTGATAAAACATTTCAAGCTACTATACCTAGCCTAAAATCAATTTGCAGTTACACTTCATTGAATTTTTTTTCATGGAGAGATCCCTCTCCCAACCTTGTAGGGCTTGCTACAAGGCTGAGCGTGGTTTGAGGTTACCCTGATTTACCTTCCCTTAGCCTAAGGTTCAAATTAGGTGATAACATTTATGGTGACCATACTGGGGAGGAAAAGATCATACCTTCCCTGGGAAATAACGACAAAGTTTAGATCTGATTGTTGATGGTGAACAACAATTGGATACATGTGAAGGCTGAGTCATTCACTTGGAAACTCCATTCATTGAAAGATCTAGAAAATCAATCCTTCATGGTGACTCCACTGCAAGAAGATCATTAGCTTTAATATTTTTTAAGATGGCAAGTGTTGCAAGAAGGTATGCTCCCATGAGCCTAGATCACATTCCAGTTTTCTCAAATAAAATTCCTAAGGTAGATTGGCAAAGGAATTTGTTTGTGTTCAAAAATGTGAAAGGTAATGATGCTGCTCTTCATCTGGTGAGATTTCACATGCATGTGCATAAATTAAAGATTGATTTTCCTGAAGTTTTCTTGATGAAGATATTCATGGCCGCTCTGTAAAATGAAGCTCGATCTTGGTGTGAAATCTTGCCACCTGCTTGTATTTATTGTTTAAAATATTTTCATACCATATTCTTTGAAAGGTACAAAGAATCTTGTCCATCTTTAATACTAGTGAAGAATTGTTGTAAACATGTTAATAGTTTCATTGAAAATCTTGAGAATTTTTATGGAGATGATGAATTCATGGACGAAGAAATCATGGAAGCTCTGTATGAAAATCCATTTCAGTAGCATACAAAAATCTTAGAGGATACTTATCAAGATCAGCAGGCTGGAGATCTTTTTATAGTTGAAAATGATGGAAGACAAGGTCTCATTTCAGATCTGATTGAAACAAACAATGGTATGCATGAAAATGATGTCCCAATCTTAGATAGTGATAAAGTCAAACAAGACCTAGAGTTAAAATGTGATGATGAAGAGTATGTTGTTCTAGATCCCATGAAGGAGAGTTATATTGTTGAGGTCACCTCAAATGAAAAAAACAGAGTCATAGACCTAAGTGCTCTCATCCTATCAAAACAAAATCTTCACCAAGAGGAATACACTTTTGTCGGGGTACATTATGAAGAGAGATCAGAATCAAGAGAAAAAGGTACCTTGTTTCTTCTATATCAGCAGGATGTAAATATTCATGTTTTTCAGGATCCAGTGGAAGATCTATTACAGTGAACAGTAAAGGTAATTATTGCAATATTCAGTGATGAAGGAGATTATGGTCAACTATGTTTTTGGACGCCCAGTTGTAAATATCTATTGTTTTCAAGAGGATCTGATCAGGATAATCAATCAAGGAGGCATTTTCTTAATAGGTTACACTAGAATTTTGATATTGCCTGATGGTAAATTTGTTTGCAAGAAACACAGGTGGTTGTCATCAGGATTTGAATCCCTCAAGTCCTAGTGATGTACTACCATCAAGATTCAAATTTTAAGTTTTGTCTTAGTTAGCTTTGAGTCACTTTTGAGTTAGCTCGTCGGATCAATTTTCTTTCAGTTTTCAACTTTCTTTTTAGCTATTGACTCTATTTCCCAATGGATAAGGCTACTAGGTCTACAGTGTTCTTGGCACCTCCAAGGAGCTACCATCTCCATTGGAGCCAATGTTAGTGTCAGTATTTGCATACTTCCACTAGGGATCAAAACACATTTGCATGTGCATCTTAGGTGTCCCATTCTGAAGAAATTTTCAATCATTCCATTAGGTCATGATATAAAATTATTCCACTAGTGGTTGTATTTTACAGGCATGTCCTTCAAAGGTGTTTTCCACAGTATTTTCAGTGTAAAATCATGTTCTAATTATTTCCATCAGAATGAGCCCGGAAAGAGCTTTCGAACAGTATATCATACTCCCAAAACTGACTTCTAGATTGGAAGATATGCCTAAGTGAACAAAAGTCCCCAATAGCCTAACCTTACCCCTTTTCTCATTTGTCCCTTAGAATTTATTTCGTATAATTATAAAGTTTTTCATTATAAACCCTTTCCCTCTAATTGACCCTTCCCCGATTACAAACCTCCGATGTGATTGAGTTACCCCCGATTGAGTCACCTCTGATTGAGTTAACTTCTGATTGACCCACATCCGATCGATCGCATTATATTGCCAATCGCATTATTTCATTTCCCCCAACACTTAAATCCCACTTCCTTCTCGCCTCCAATGCGATTGATCACATATCTCTCATCGCAATTGGTGAATCCCATTACATAATACACCCGCTACCCTTCCCAATTGCGATTGCGACTGTCCATGGGCCCCACCTTAAATCCCTTTCGCCTTTTCAATGAAAAAGGGTTTTTTTTTCCGTTGTAAAGAGAAAAACAAATTTTTGTTTGTTTTAATGGGATTTATATCATCTGACATCGTTTTCCCTCGTTTATTACCCCCATTCTATTGTATTACTCCATTGCATCGCAAATTATAATTTCAATGTGCCCACTCCTCTCCTATTGCGATGCCCGATTGCAATTGCGATTTTCCTGTGAGACTTCCACTATACACTATCGCATCGCAGTTTGAAAATCTCATTATCCGAATACACCTTCCCCCCTTTCTGATTTCGATTTGCGATTGAAATTCGTGATCGCATCTTGGGCCCACCATCCTTTCCTTTGCTCTTTTTCACTCAAAAGGGACTTTTCCTCATTGAAATAGTAAAAGTGGTTTTCATCGGTTTCAAAGGAATTTTCTTTGACAGTTGGCTTTTATTCAAAGAGTAAAGACAGAGACAAACAATCAAATCCGAGAGCTAAATATAAACATAGAGATCATTATAGAACAACAACAACGATAAAAAGGAGAAATGGTTCCAATTTTGTCTTTCTTCTCCTCCGTTTAAGCAACTGCAAAGGATCCAGATGATCAGAATGTATTGTTTCTCCTTCTTTTCAGGGGCGTCTGGTTGGTTTATTTTCTATGTTCGGATTTCGGTTCCTGAGCTGGTGAAACAGCTCTTTCTTCTATGGACCTACTCCCCTCAATTTCTGTCTATTTAATATAATTTCTAAATCATTTGTAAAGGGGGGAATAAAGTGTTGAATAAGGTGGAAATCACTGAGGACGCTTTGCGCTCCATTTGTAACAGTTTTGCAGGGAATTAATAAAGAAATCCAGCATTGATTTATGGGATCCTTGTGGTATGGAATTTAGCATTGTTCTTTCCTTTGTGTTCATCTGTTAATTGTTATGTTTTCCATTCATCCATTCTTATTTCTAGTTGAATTCTTTCAATATAGATAGGTAGAATCCATTGCATAATGCTATGCCTTGGGAAATCATTCAATATTTGATGTTTTCTACTGGTTGAAAAGGATCCATCTCCTATGCCCTTTTTACCTCCTCTCTAGTCTTATATATTCCATCATTATTAAAACTAAGTTGTTAAAATCTCTGCCTACCTTGCCCCATGAAATAACCTGTATCTCTGATTTAATTCCCCAGATTCATACTTCCCAACCCCATCTGATCCATACAACCTAGAAAATTGATAAAACATTTCAAGCTACTATACCTAGCCTAAAATCAATTTGCAGCTACACTTCATTGAAATATTTATCATGGAGAGAGCCCTCTCCCGACCTTGTAGGGCTAGCTACAAGGCTGAGCATGGTTTGAGGTTACCCTGATTTACCTTCCCTGAGCCTAAGGTTCAAATTAGTTGCTAACATGTTGAAAGAGACTTAGAAGAAGAAGGTTTTTCTTATTTCATCTTCTTTTTTTCTTTTGCTGCCTTTTCTTCCTCCATTATTAATTTATTATAAGCCATGAGATTACTCTGCATTCCAATTGTAGCCTCCTGCATACTTGTCCATTTTTGTACTTTTTTATCCCTCAACCATAAGGAAAACTCAAAATATAAAGCATTTGAAAAATTTATCATAGTTGTGGTTTCAGTGGGTTTAATTTCTTCAGGAATATTCTGAGAAATATTATTAAACCTCTTAGTAAAATCAGCTAATGATTCATCCGCCTTCTTCTTCAGAGTTCCAAATTCTGTAAGATAATAAACATAATCTTTCCTATCACCCCAATGCTTCACAAATATCTCTTCTAATTCATCAATTACTGTTATTGAATTTGGAGCCAAACTTCTAAACCATTTTCGAGCTTCACCATCCAAGCTCTAGAAAAAGAGTCTTGACTAGACACCTTCATGTTCAATATTCTTATTATTAGCATAACTATAGAAAGCCACTAAATGTTCCTCAACAGAAACTCCTTCTCCCTCCCCAGTGTATTTTTGAAGATATTTCAAGTAATATCCTTGAGGAAGTGGATGCAAGGGTTGAGGGAGAAAAAGTGGTGCATATCTTGCAGCCACTATCTGCTGCATCCTTGTAAGGGTAGGCTATGCCATATTTTTCTGATGTGCGGTTGATGTAACTGTTTGTGAAATAGTTATTAAAATGGGTGAATTCTGATTTTGATTTATGAAAAGAGAAATTTGGGGTTCTTGAGATGATTTTTCGGGCTTTGGAACTGAAAAGAGCGGGTTTTTAAAAAGATGAATAGAGAATGTCTTGAATTTTCCTTCAGTAGAAGAATTGGAATCTAAAGTTGTCTCTTGAGGGGATGGAGTTAATTCATATTTATTTTGTTGAGAAATGAAATTAGATAAGTTGAAAGTAAGACCTTCAGGTACAGACTCTTCAAAAGGATGAGAGGAATATGACCCTAAAACTGGATTTTGAGAAAAAGGAAAATACTCTTTCGGAGGGGTAATAAGAGATTGGTATTCAAGATGATTGTGAAGGAAATTTAAAATAGTATTGAAGTCTTCTTCAGTCAAAATATCCCTATCAATAAAAGGTGCAATAGTGAATAATTGTTCTAATTCCCCTTCAGTCAGCACAAACTCTTCCAACTTCTTTTCAACACTTAGAAATTCAGTTTCTTCATCTTTAACTAGAACAATACTTATTTAAGATTTACTAGGTGATGAGTAAGAAAAAATTTCAGTTGAACCTAGGTTAACAACATCCACTTTATTTTCTAGAGGAGTAGCTTCAACTTGAGATTTTTCAGTAGAATCTTTTGAAACTAAAACTTCTTTAGATTCTAAATTAGATGAAGGTACCTTTTGTTTTGGAACGTATTTTTTGTGTATCTTATTTCCTAGTTGAGATGTGGCTTTAACTGTTCTCTGTTTTCCTTTAACATCTTTGATGATTTTCTCTAGATCATCAACTGGAGTCACAGTTGGAGATCTTTGATTCCTCCTTATGGAAGGAGGTCTTGAAACCCCTCTTCCTCTTTATGGAGTCACCAGGTGAACAAATTTTTAGTCTTCTTCAGGTCACCAATTCTTTTTCACAATTTAGAACTGATTATCAGTAATTCATAACAATATACTCAGGAGAATACTTGGTTACTATGCCTTCGTCTCCCAATAAATGTACCAAAGGATGTTGGCACTGGAATCAGCACATGGACTGCAACAAGAGCATGACCAGAAACATCCTAAACTATAAAAAATTTTAATGATTTGTTTTTATGAGATTGGTAGGTGGTATAAACTCTGAATCACTGAAAAGATATTTCAGTCAAATCCACAGTTCTACTAATGAGGGTATTGTAACTTGATGTGGTAGCAGAGTGCAAGTTTGTAGCTTATGAGTAGAGGAAACTCTAAGATGAAAGCAGAAATAGTAGGTATGTAAAACAAAAATCTGCTACGTTTGCTAGAAATTCACAAAAGTAGTAGTTTGATAATATTCCACTAAGAGAAATCTATTTCTACTCTAACAAGGTTCTCATTGAAATATCATGAAGAATAACTATCATGAGTGATGCTCTTCGACTCTTATAACATTTATTTTACTAGGAATGCTCACTGTGTGAGACTAAAAAAAACTGATAAAACATATAAGATGCTTAAGAGAGTGATAGGAACACATAATAGCATAATGGTTTGCAAATTGTAACTCAAAGAAAGGAGATATGGAAACACAAATAAAGTAGACAATACACACACAAAATTGGTAATAAATCCTCAGAAGTTTCTTCAATTTTACTCACTGAAAAGAGTACTGATCATATGAGCCAAGATTCTAAAATCACCAACCAACCCCTTTTACATAGCATTTTATCACATATATACTAAAATAATAAATTGTCATCTCCACAAAAGGAGTAAATCACATTCCCAAAATTTATTACGATCTCATGCAAGATATGGGGCTTATCATAAAAATTTAATACAAAGTGCTATGAAATAATGAAAATATTAGCATCAAGGCTAACAATTCAAAGTGGTTTGTATGATGTGGCAGTTTATGGAAAGACTCCTCTTCTGTTCTGCTGCAACGAACTCCACAAAAAGTGTAAGTAACAATGAAAATTGCATATGGTTATTCCTTGAATACTATCTGGTTTCTGTAGAAATGCACTAGTGCTAAGAGTAGTCATAGAAAACTATTTCAAAGAAACTATGTCGTTGTTACATTGTTCCTTTCCTTCTTTGGTGGAAAACCCAAAACTTTTTGGATAAAATGGCAGAGGTTCATTTTATGAGATATTACAAAGAAACCCTTTGAAAAAATTTTAATTGATAGGAGAGACGTGGAGTGTAATGAATGATAAACGGGAGGAAAAATCCTTTTAGACATATATCTATTGGCCAGATAAATCGATCTTGCAGACAAGATCGATCTCCCTATTGTCAGAAGACAATCTAACAACAAACGAACAACTAAGTTTGTCTTTCTCTAAATATATTCATTTTACAAATAAATGCTATGAAGGTGTCGATCCTACCTCAGATCCAAATGCTTATTTGCGGTCGTAGTTCTTCCATCACATCAATAAAGCTTCATCACAACAAGAGTTCTTTCCTCGCAACAATAATCCTTCCATCGCAACAAGAGTTCTTTCATCACAAGAAAGTGTCGTCTTTTGCCGACCTTCAATCATAAACACAAGAAAATATTAAATAGCACCTGTATAAAAAATAATTATAAAACATATCTATCATAGTGATCAAGGAATATATGAAATAAACAATCAAATGAAAACTTATTGGAATAAACAATCGAACGACAATTTATTGAGAAAAACAAAACTTGATTGTATTAATCTTAAAATAATAGAATAACCTTACAACCTTAGCCTTGATGTTTGAAAAGGCCTTCCCGGGGTCCGAAGCAGGAGTCTCCTCTATTTTGATAAGTCTTGCACTCTTCCTCCAAGAGCATTAAGAGGTATGTGATCTTTCCTCTCAAAAGCTCAACAAAAAGAAAGTCTAAATCTCAACAGCACTTCAACTCAATCACACATAAAGCTTGAACTCTAATTCTCAATCTCCAAAATCTAACCATTTGAGGCTATCCAATGCCTCTTTTTATAGAGCAGATGAAGAGGTTAGGATTCCACCTTTGAAGGGATAGAATCCTCCTTCAAAGGGATAGACTCCTCACATCAAGGGATTAGTTCCTTAAGGTGAGGGATACATGCACCTTATCAAAGCGTACTCGTCCCCAAAAAATCTCATCTAGATCCTTCTAGAATTGACCTCAAACCAACTTTTTAACTTTACATTCTCGCCTTTTTGAGTTTGTAGGGGGTACGCAGGCATTCCAAAGGAAAAATGTGTTCTAGAACGTAGGTAAGCCATGCATTACCCACGTACCCAAGCCAAGAACGCAGGCATGCTTCATGTTACCTGCGTACCCATTCTTTCAGAGGTTTTTAGGGTTTTTTTTCTTGTTTCAGGGCTTGACATGAGGAGTAAAGGTTGTAAGACTTACAGAGGAGGTATGTATGAGTGTTAATGAGATCATACAGTTAGCAAAATGTCAAGGTGACAATTTTTGGTGTAACAATATCACAATCGAAAATCAAGGTCAGAGAGTTTAAGATTAAGACACAAATGGGAGAAAATTCAATTTGTGATGGGGTGATTACATGGAAAAGAAGTGGGGCCGATCACAGATCATGCATTGGAAGTTTTATTATGAAACATAGGAGCTAAATGTTGAAAATGGCGAAGTTTTATGTGCGATGAGATAGAAGGTGGGGCCCAGACGATACCACAAATCACACATCGCAAGCTTTGTTATAAGACAAAAGATTTAAATGTTAAAACTCACGAAGAGGGATGTGCGATGAGACGAAGGTGACGTGGCATAAAAACAGTCTCGTCACCTACAAATCGCACATCTAAAGTTTTGAGGGAGCAAAAGTGAATGCGGTAAGTGAAATTTGTGAAGATGCGATGCGAAAAGGTAGGTGGGGCCTTTTAAATAGCTTTTCAAAGCGAAAAGTGAAGATTTTCGTTAAGTTATGGTAATATGATAAAAAGATGTCCGAAGCATAAAATGTATTTATAACATATTCGAGGCATATCAAAGGGAAGTATGGGCCCAGACCATATCTAAAATCACACAACACAAGTTTTGTAAGAGACGTCAGTTGTAATATGAACGAAAGTTAAAATTGCAAAGAGTCAATTGCAATGAAAGGTAAAGGGTCCATAATGTTTATTTAGTGTGGTAATTTATATCATATGATATATGATATAACCAAGGTTTTGTTGTGGTGTGGGTAAAATCTGTGATACAGGAATATATGGTAAGTTACAAAGGAAATATGATATGGTTGTTTATGGGTGTGCGGAGGTATTTTTTATCTATAAAAAATGGATTTTATGAGTTAAAAAGAGGTTTTGAAAAGGGAAGTGAGAGGGTGGACTCTGGGTTTTTGCGAAAATGAAAGGTGAAAGAGGGAAAATGAAATTAATGAAGGTAGAAATGAAATTTTCTCACCACTACACTTTGATAGCGACACTTTCATCTTATCATCAAACTGAAAAGGAAGGTTGATTCCTTGGAGAATGATGACCAAACTTTGAGAATATTTGGAAAAATTGTAGTGCTAACACCAATCTCTTACATTAAAAATTAAAGTCAAAATATTCTAATACAGAGCGAGAAGTTCTCTAGCTACATCTAAAATCTAAATCCCAATGAGCTCTTTCTCTTTTCTATTTATACAAAAGGGTAGTTACCAACACCTCCCTAAAAAGTAGGTGTTTGTCCCCCTGATCTTTGAGAGAAGTGGACCTTGGCTCTCTCTTATCATCCACTTGCTCAGTTGTATTTGCATTTGAACTATTGGAGGATATTATAAGGATATGTTTCTTGATTCTAGGAGTTAATAAGGTGGTAAACCTCCCTATTATTTCTCCTCGTTGTCTACTCCAAGCCCTGATAGGGAATTTCACTAAAAAATATCATTATTTCCTTCATTTCCTACAATCAAACCTTGTTAGGCTCGAGTCATGACAATCCTTTCTACACCAATGTCACTAAGAAAAATATTACAAAATGTAATAAAATGTGTGAGAGAGATAGTAAATAAGCTAAAAAGGGGAAACTATAACCCCTTAAAATATACCTAATGATTGCCCTGATCATCACCCCCATGCTGAAATTTTTTCTCATCCTTGAGAAACTAAGTCCTCCTCCTTGATTTCATTCAAAGATCTGGTAGCTTCTCTAACATCCCAAGGTATCATGGAAGGGGTTCCTTTAGGTGGGTAAAAAACTGCATTCTTTTCTGCTTCTTCCCATTCCTTCTGCTCCTCAGTTTTCTCTATTCCCTCATGTAGCCCCAACAACAAAAGTGGACTTAACTAATTCAAGCCACCAGATTTCCATTCTCTTCATGGCCCTCTTATAAAATGGTGCTCTATCCAAGGTAACTCCTAATATATCTAGAGTACGATACTCCAATTTTATTAAGTTAAGTGGTAGACCATTCAATATTATCTTACATGCCATTACACTCTCTTCTCCTACTAATCTAGATGTGCCATGAAAATGTGAAATTTCTTGTGCTTGGGTGTTAAGGTATTTATCTGCAAGGTTAGCATCATTGGAGATCATTTTGTGATTGTTTATGACACTCTACTGATAATGTTTTTTTCCCTTATTTGGATGGGTTCATTTTCTTATCTCCTCATCACCCTCTTGACTTCCTCTACCCTTGTTTCTTCATTAGACACCCATAATGATAAGGGCATCAATTGCATGTATCCCAACCTAGAATTTGGGTCCTAGATTTTCATATCAGTTAAAATATGGTTGTGCATATAGAATTCTGCCAACCTGCATCTCTCTTCCATAATAGTTTCTTTCCAGAAATCAATGAATTTCCTATAAATTTGAAAGGAAAAAGAACCATGTTGTGATAAGGTTTTCATCTCAAACTGTAACCATTTATCTTTCAAATAGATGGCATAATAATTTGAAGGGCGCGTGTATTGTATTTCCTCCACACAAATATCTTCCATAGTGGAGACATGTTTATGCTTTTGTGGAAATTGTCCCCTCAGTCTCATGTTATCTTCTTGTGCCTCCTGCAACTATTCTTTTAACATTGCATATATGAGATTGACATCAGAGAGGTCCCTCCCCATCTCACTAATTTTTCCTCATTTATCCCCACATCTTCAACATTTATATATTTTTCAATTTACACTCACTTGTGGATGCGCCCCCTTTCTCTTTCTAGCTCATAGAAGACAAGAAAGGAGAACTTCTTATGGATCAACCTCCCTCATTCAATGAATTTATAATAATACCTTAAATTGGGTTTTGGGGTAGGTTATTGGAGTTCTATGATGTCTTTCTAGAGAGTTTATGGAGATTTTTCCTCTGCTCATAAAGGTTGTCATGTAATTTATGCCTCTCCCTTCATCTTTTGTTTTTCAATTTGGACACTCTACCCTTCCATTTCTGCCTTTTGTCCTTCAATTTTGGCATTATTACCTTCTATTTGAGCCTTTTTTTCTTCAACTTGGGCATTTTTCCCTTCTATTTGAGCCTTTTTTTCTTCTACTTGCGAAGTTTTCCCTTCTATTTCAGCCTTTTGTTCTTCAAATTGGGCACTCTTCCCTTCTAGTTCTACCCTTTTTTCAACAATTTGCGCACTCTGCCCTTCCATTTATGCATCCTTCTATTTTAGCCTTTTTTTATTCACCTTGGGTATTATGCCCTTCTATTTGAGCCTTTTTTTCTTCTAATTGGGCACTCTGACCTTCTATTTCAGCCTTTTTTCTTCAAATTGGGTACTCTTCCCTTCTAGTTCTGCCTTTTGTTCCTCAATTTGGGCACTCTGCCCATTCATTTCAGAATTTTTTTCCTCCCCTTAGACATTCTACTCTTCCTATGGAAATATATGACTTTCCTATAGCACACCCTATTTTTCCTGTAGCATCTCTTTTCCTACTCCTTCGAGATATGTGGGAAATTCTGATAGTTTTAGGGATGCTAATTTGGAGGAGTGCCTTCTTTCATATGTCATGGGTGACTTGGATGTTGTCTTGGGGGAAGTGACTTCTTGATGATTTCCTTCTTCTGGTCCTATTTCTTCCCTTTTTCTAGGTGACTCCTGAATAGTGATGGGGCTCTTTGTTGGATATTGAGGCCTCCCCTATCTCACCCTTGTGCTTTTCCTGGTCTTGAAATACATGGGAGTCTTGCTCTATATTTTTTCTTTCACAGGGGTGCTTAAAGTGGCTAAAGTGGCATCCACTTATTTCTTAGTGTTTCCTGGTGAAAGGTTGGTTTGTTGAGGGGATACATCAATATTTTTCTTAGGCTTCAAACCCTCCTCTTCTTATACCTTTTCTTATTACTTCTCTTTCTTTGTCTCTTCCTCCTTCTCTTCCTATTTCTCTTCAATTTTTCTCTTGATCTCTACTTATTTTGTGTTCCCTTCCTCTTTTCCCATTTCGTCCCCTTCTTTTGTTATCTCAGTCTCTTCCTCCCCTTCTTTAGTATCCCTGTCTCCAAAGAAAGAGGAAGGGGTATCTCAAGGGGTGATGTATTTTTTCCCTATTAGATTTTCCTTGTCCATGTCAGTGAAAGTACCTAATGGAGACCTTTAGTTCTTGTTGTTGATGTAGCTTCATTTTTGGACTCCCCTAGTGAACTTTAGGATCATATATTCAACATAATTTTATTGTTCTTGATGTTCAAGATGGTGGTCCAAAGTTTTTGTCACATGCACATGTGTGCTACAAGAAGCGATCATCTTCATGTAGCAGTCCCTTTTTTACAGATCTAGAGCTCAAAATGGCATGAGGAGGGGAGAAAAGGATGTTTATATGTTGGGGATGGTATTAGGGTGTTTATGTAGTGGTGTGGTTTAGGTAAAACATAAGATAAGAGGCCTTTTTTTTGTGTTAAAACAAGTTGATTCATAATGGCGGAATAGAGGGTTAGGTAAGGGATTTTTCATGCATGGGATGGAATGATGGTTAGGGATGGTAAACATTGGTGAGTTAAAAAAATTTATGCCTTTTCTACGGCTAGGGAGCCTTAGGTGAGCACTTGTAGTGTACCTAAAGGTGATAATATAGGGTATAGATGGAGGTACCCAAGGGAATAATATGATGTAATAATATAAGAATGATAGATAAATGGACCATAGTTAATAAATAAAGTGGTTAACCCACATTATGTAAGGTACCACATGTAGCTAGGGAATAAAGTGATAAGCCCATTGTATTGGATGTATGGTATTGAGAGACCCATGGTAACTACCCATGGTATTGCATATATGAAACCTATATAGAGGCTAGATATTCTCCATTGAGAGAAGTAAAGGATTATTGTATGGGCAAGCATATGGCTTGTGGAGTGATCTCCTTCCTTAAGTAGTGAATGTATGGTGTTGCCCTACCTTAAGGGTTTTGATATTAATGAAGATCTGAAGTTTTATCTTCAATGGTGTTATTTCTTGGGCATATTTTCCATTTATATACATTTTATTGTTAGATCTATTACAAGTGGTATCAGAGGACTTTCTTGGGCAGAGTTTGGAGATTTGTTTTTTCATTTTTTTGCAGGAAATTTTTGGGCGGTGAGTTTGTAGAACAGTTCTGGAAAATTTGGAAAAAAAATTTCAGAAATAAATATCAGATCTGGATTCCTTACGGAAAAATACCCAATTTCAAAAAACAAATCAGTCGAATCGGAGTCCGGATGAGGGTGATATCGCTGATTTAAGTTTAGTTGTGTTGCAGAAATGTTTCTGACGACAATTTATGTACGACGGATCTCCTTACATTTTTAGTAGATTCTGGTGCACAATCTCAGAAAACCAATTATAGATTTGAGCTCCCCTTTAAAAATCACCCGATTTCAAAAAACAATCGGTCAAATTGGAGTCCGGATGAGGGAGTTATCACTGATTTAAAATTAGTCATTTTTTTAGAAATTTTGTGATGGCGGGATAGTTGCAGCGCAAATATATGTTTCCAGAGTGCCTAGATCGGGATTTCAGTCATATGGTTAGATGCAGAATGGCTATTCCATTTTCAAAAACAGGTTATATTAAGGATTCTGAGTTATATTGACCAAGTAATGTCCATTTTAAATTTTTGCCAAAGTAAGTGATTTTCTTCAAAACCCTTACTTTATTTTATGGATTCTCGCAAGATGAAGTTTATAGGAAAAGATGATGGCCCTACTATTGAAGATTTTTTAGAACATCTCAATGCTCAATATCAAATTTTTTGGATATGCTCCATAGGGCTTCATCTGAAAGATGAGGCAAATAAATGGTGGACCTCACTTGACAGCGCAGTGAGGAAACTTCCCGAGAAAAAACTTGAAAAGGTCATTTTGGACAAGTGGTCTAAAGCCGGAAAGAAGGATAGCAAGAGCCATCAAGACTTATTTTCTACTAATATTTCCATATTACGGGTTCATGGAAGTATTCAGAAAGAGAACATCATTGTGTCTATCATTCCTAGTTGCAAGCATAATTGTATCAATGTGAATTTGGCTAAAAAATTGCAAGTTCCAGCAAAGCTTATTGAGAACACACCGGTTGATAATGAAGATGTTCAAATTTATAAAGATTTGAAGATTTCTATGGATAACTATGTGTTGCATTCTGATTTTTATGCTTCAGATATGGCTATTGTGGATGTTGTTTTGGGACATCCTTGGATGGAATCCATTAGTACTGTCAATTTTAATGTGCAAAAGAAATTCATGAAGCTTTGGTATAAAAAGAAGAAAATTACATTGCACGATATTTGCATTAGGAACCATGTAGAGATCGAGGAGGAAGAAGAAAAAATATCTAATGACACAGACACATCAGATGATGAGCCTTTGATGGTAGACAGCCAAACACAGACATCAAAGCAAGTACCAACAAAAGAACCAGACACCACTCCATCACCAATAATGGAGGAATTAAGGAAAGATATTACATCAGTTAAAGCTTCAACATATCACCACCCGCATCACCCAGCAAGAAAACAACCAACAAGGTGGCAACAAATTAGCAAGAAGGACAACAACCCCTGGACGACACATCGAGAGGTGTGACGATCCACTAACAAAACATCAACAATGAAGAACCACCAGAGCCCGCTTCCATCTCAAGTGAGTGAGGCACCGACTAGATCAAGTGTTCACCTTTCCCTTGGATGGCTAGATGCACATGAATGGTACCAGTGGAATAATCTTTTGAGTAGATCTTATTATTTGTGTTCTTCTCATGTTTCGGGGACGAAACATGTTTAAGGGGGGTGTAATGTAGTGTACCTAGAGGGGATAATATAGGGTACAGAGGGAGGTACCCAAGGGAATAATATGATGTAATAATATAAGAATGATAAATAAATGGGCCATAGTTAATAAGTAAAGTGGTTAACCCACATTATGTAAGGGACCACATGTAGCTAGGGAATAAAGTGATAAGCCCATTGTATTGGATGTATGGTATTGAGAGACCCATGGTAACTACCCATGGTATTGCATATATGAAACCTATATAGAGGCTAGAGACTCTCCATTGAAAGAAGTAAAGGATTATTGTATGGGCGAGCATATGGCTTGTGGAGTGATCTCCTTCCTTAAGGAGTGAATGTATGGTGTTGCCCTACCTTAAGGGTTTTGATATTAATGAATATTTGAAGTTTTATCTTCAATGGTGTTATTTCTTCGGCATATTTTCCATTTATATACATTTTATTGTCAGATCTATTACATAGCTAGGGAATAAAGTGATAAGCCCATTGTATTGGATGTATGGTATTGAGAGACCCATTGTAACTACCCATGGTATTGCATATATGAAACCTATATAGAGGCTAGAGACTCTCCATTGAGAGAAGTAAAGGATTATTGTATGGGAAAGAATATGGCTTGTGGAGTGATCTCCTTCCTTAAGGAGTGAATGTATGGTGTTGCCCTACCTTAAGGGTTTTGATATTAATGAAGATCTGAAGTTTTATATTCAATGGTGTTATTTCTTGGGAATATTTTCCATTTATATACATTTTATTTTCAGATCTATTACAAGTGGTATCAGAGCACAAAGAAGGAGATCACTCCACAAGCCATATGCTTGCCCATACAATAATTCTTTACTTCTCTCAATGGAGAGTCTCTAGACTCTATATAGGTTTCATGTATGCAATACCATGGGTAGTTACCATGGGTCTCTCAATACCGTACATCCAATACAATTGGATTATCACTTTATTCCCTAGCTACATGTGGTCCCTTACATAATGTGGGTTAACCACTTTATTTATTAACTATGGTCCATTTATTTATCATTCTTATATTATTACATCATATTATTCCCTTGGGTACCTCCCTCTATACCCTATATTATCCCCTATATGTATGCTACAACACATCTAACCTCAGGTATCCTTCCTGCATATTTTCAGGATTTCCTGTAGCACTACAATATTTCCTATAGCTTCCTAGGAAATGATGTACCATCACAAATTTGAGAAAAAAATTGAATTTTTTGCTCACTTAGTGGTAGGAATCGATGGAGGAATGATTTTTGGGGTTATATCTGGAGTGATTAGGTAGAGGAGATAGACTGGGATGGAAGAATACTACTCTCCTTTTCCATATTATCCCTGTTCAGCAACGTGTAAAACAGAAACAAGTTATTTCCTTGGTGCCATTTTATTCTTTTGATTTTTTTTTTGTATTTTTCTTTTCGCTTTTATTTTTTTTGAAGGAAGGTGGGCTTCATCAGCATATTTTTTCATGCCATAAGTCTACCTGGGGTGTCTCCAAGATGTTGTCACCGAAGGATCTTTTATTTTTCTTTTTTTTCCTTTTTCTCTTTTCCTTTCTTTTTTTCTTTTTATCTAGGATTTCCTTGTGGGGTTTTCAACCCTAGAGTTGGTTTTGGATTCCTTAGAAAGGTTCTCACCTAGACCTCTTTATTTATTTTTTCTTTTTTTAGTAAGGTGAGGGATAAGAATTTATGAGTCTTACAATTAAATTCACTTCTTTGTTGATTGTGTTGATGAATTATGCCTTGGACATGGTCCTCCTGTACATTTTCATCTTGTAACCATTGACAAGAAGAGGGATCCCCTCTTCATCTATCATTCTAATTTGAATAACCCCATCATCATGGAAATTATCTACTTGATAGGGTCCTATCCACATGGTCATTAATGTTCCCTTGAATTCCTTGAATATGGATTCATAGACCAAAGCCCAATACCTTCCTGAAATTTCTTCTCTTTGATGTGCTTGTCGTGTCAAAATTTCCTCTGCAACTGGATTACTTATGTATGAAGGAGGGCCTGCATCCTAAACTCATCCAAACCTTTCAAATAAGCAGTCTTTCTTTTTATGCCTTTGTGATGTTCAAATGAAACTTAGTTGCCATTATAAGGGTTTTATACTCAAATTCAATTGAAAGTAAAAATTTCTTCTGATAAACTAGATCACATGGATTAAACCATGTAGTATTATTCTAGGTAGTGTTATAATACCAATTGCCTCCACCAATATGTTTTCCAAATATTTTCTGCTGCTACTCACAACTTTGGTAAGGATTTTCTCTAAGGCTATATTTGTCACTTCCACCTGCCCATTTTCTTGAGTGTGATATGCAGTAGAAGTCTTGTGCTTGATCTTGTGCTACCTCATGAGGTTCTCAATAAGATGAGATGTAAATCGAGCCTCTTGATCGGTGACTACCTCCCTGGGATATCCAAACTTGTAGAGCACATTTTCTCTCAAAAATTCTTCCACCTTTTCTTTTTTTGATGCCTTTACAGCCCTAGTTTCATCCCACTTGGTCAAGTAATAGGTACAAAATATGATGTATCTCTTATTCCTGGATGGTGGATCAATAGGTCCAATGAAGTCCATTCCACATCTGTCAAATTTATTGAAGGCCACATGAGGTTATAAAGGCATTCCATCCCTCGGTGTAGGTCTCCCCATCCTCTGACACTGATCACATCTACTGGTGCATCTCATGGAATCCTAATGAAGAGTAGGTCAATAGTATCCAACTTCCAAGGCTTTGAAGGTTGTCCTATTAGTAGAAAAATTATTCCCACAAGGCCCATCATGACATGCTGACAGGATTTCAAAGACCTCTTCTTTCCTAAAACATCTCTTGAGGATTTGATATGCTCCTAATTTGAAGAGATTTCCACCAATCCAAGTGAAAGGGCCACTCTTTCTTACAATTTTGTGCTTTTATTTGGATTAAAGGTTTGGAAGAAACCTCTCATCAACCAAGTATTTGGCTATGTAAAACAACAAAGGAGACAGTTTTGAGATAAAAAATAGGTGTTCATCTGGAAGCTAATCATCAACCATCCCTTCTTCATCTACAGGAAAAGTTAGTCTAGATAAAAGGTCTTCAACAAAAGTTTCTTTTCTTGGCTTATCAACAATAGTCAAATAAAACTACTGCAAAAATAATACCCATGTAATTATTCTAGCATTGACATGAGGTATTTTCATTAAATATTTAATTTTGTATGGTTAGTATGCACAAAAGGTTGCTACATAGTAATATAATGCTTGAACGTATTCAAGGAATGGACAATAGCTAAAAGCTCCTTCTCGGTGATAGTGTATTTTAGTTCAACCTTAGACATGTTCTTACTGATGAAATATGTGAAATATGGTAATTTATCATAAAATTTTCACAAGGTTTCCCCCGCAGCTTTATCTTATGCATCAGTATGGATTTTCAAAGGCAAATCCCAATTGGTATCTCCAGGTATAGGGGCAGTGGTCAGTTTTTCGCTGGTGACATCAAAATCTTCTTGGCAAAGATTTGACAAACAGAATTAAGAATCCTTGGCCAACAGTCCAAATAATGGGGAAGCCCCTTTGTTGAATTCCTTGTTGAACATCCTATATTAGTGAGCCAAACCCAAGAAACCTTTGACATCTCTCTTCTTCTGAGGAATAGGCACCCTTTTTATAATGGATATTTTATTTGGATCTACTTGTATTCCTGCCTGAGATATGGAGTGGCCCAAGAAAATCCTTGCCCTTTTCAGGAATTCACATTTCTCGGGGCTCAGAGAGAGATGAATTTAAATTCATTTCCTTAATACCTTACCCAAATTGGAGAGACCCTCATGGAAATCATACCCATAGGGAGTGAAATCATCCATGTAAATTTCCATATAATTATGGACAAGTTCAGAAAAGATTCTTAAAATGGCTCTCTAGAAAGTGGTCGATGCATTGCATAGGCCAAAGATAATGAATATTTAAGAAAATCTGACCCAAGTATAGTTGAATGATGTCTTTTCTTGGTCTTTAGTGTTGATCTAAATATGATTATAGCCACTGAATCCATCCAAGAAAGAGAATAACTTCTTTCCTGTAAGACCATCCAAGACTTGGTCAATGAAGGGCAAAGGGAAATGGTATTTCTTAGTGGCTTTGCTTAATTCTTGGTAGTCAACATAGATTCACCACTTCCCATTCTTATTCGGGACTATAAAAACAGGGGACACCCATTCACTGTCTGATATGGGGTAGATGAACCTTGTATCCAACAAATTTTGAAGTTGATCTGTTACTATGTCATTTAAGGCTAGGTTCATCATCCTTAGGGGCTGTAACGTATAGGAATGCATCCCTAATTGATGTAAATATGATGTGTGCACACCGAGGGATGCACCCCTTTCATGTCCTTATAATCCGAAGAAAAACCATCTAAGTTGTCGCTCAACAACTAGCACAATTTATTTTATTCTTTGGCCGAGAGAGAGAGAGGTTGATTTTTAGGGACCTAGATGCGACAAATTCTACAACCTTGGTAGTTTAAAATGTTGAGTCAACTAATAATAGCTAACTCCAATGGTTTCTTTTAGATTCTCTCAACAGGCCATCCAGTGGAATGATAATGGGGCGGTTTGTTTTGAAGGATGTGGTTAATGAGGTCATCCTCATCAGGCTGCCCCCCTCTAAGAACAATATCTATGGTACAAATGGGGTGGGTGTGGTATGGTATACTTCATCTTATTCTTCATCCTCCAAACATAAGGGTAGATCATGGTCAATGGAATTCTAGACCAGAGGATATAATACCAGTTTCTTGGAAAAGGGTCGATTCTTCATAGTCATGCTTTTGGCCCTACAATTGATATAATCATCGGCAGTGGCCAACCAAGGTCTTCCTAAAATGAGAGGGTATATATTAAAATTTGGTTTGGGTTGAAGTACGGGGTAGTTGGTGGGATAATCCTAGGAGTCAATCGAGACCATAACATCCTTAGCAACTCCTTCCGTAGCTACTATGGATCTATCTACAAGTTGCAGAACTGTGGTGGTCTTTCTCAAGGCTCCTTGGAGGTTGAGTTTCACCATGGTTTCCCTTGTCATAACAGTAATGGAATCCGCTAGGATCAGTTAATTAATGGGGGGAAATGATACCATCAATGTGTACATATACTACTAGGCTTCCAGGGTCCAAGTACCTCGGGAAAATGACTCTTCCCAAGATCAATTCGGACAACTGTCATACAACATTGATGGTCGGGGTGTCTTTCTTCTTTATCCTAGGATTTTTGAATAACTTTTATTTGATGAGCCTATTGTAAATGAGAACATCGTTTTGGCCTAGAGAAGGGGTATTTTTAAATGCATATTATTTAGTTCTCCCAGAAGTTTAGTCTCTTATGGGGTGTACAGGCTAGGGTGGATTAGTCACTCAGGAAACAAAGGTTGATTGGTGTGAGGGGTTCTTTCCTCATTTTCCTCGTCAACTTGTATAGGTGGAGATGGAGGATGATTGTCTGGGAGCACTATTCCAGAGCTAAGGTTTATTTCATGTATCTCCACAACGTAGGTTGGATAGGATGTTTCTCCACTGTAGACCTGTTGTGCCTGCTTATTTTTCGGGTTCAGATTTGGCTGGGTAAACATATAAGGAAGCTTAGTGGGAGCAGGATGAGTGAGTTGAGTTTGAGGTTTGGGTGGAGGCAATAAAGGAGGTGGTTGCTTGAGTTGGGACTGCTAACTTTTTGATGGGTTTCTCCACTGAGGTGATTGAGGAGCATACTACTCAAAAAGGTTGATTTACAGGTTGAGGATGATATGGAGGGGCATATGACCAAGTATCAAGTGTGGGCCATGATGGAGGAGTCGAAGAATACCAGGGTTTCATGGTTTCATTCTGATTTGCATGATAGTAATAATAAGGTGCACATTTCCATGCCATTCTGGTATGGCGAATGCCTTGGAGGCCTCCTTTGATTTATGAAAGAGAGTTGCTCAAGTCCTCCTTCCATACCTTGATATATAGTTACGAGGCTATGTAAGGAGTGATATTTATATGTGGAATGACTCTCTTCATAGACTAAGAAAACTTCTATGAAATTTAGTGGACGTTCATTATCATTAGGGGAATTTTGAGGTCTAAAATGGGCCTCCTAAGGAAATTATAAAATTTTTAGGAATAATACAATAATATTATATTACATCATCAAATTTTAGAGGGAAAAAAGAAAAAACTACTTTTTCAGTTCCTATTTTCAACTTATATCCCTATGGGTTTACTCCAATTTCTACTAGGAACACGCGTTGGATTGAAAATTTGATTCATCATCGAAGGAGTACCGATGTTGCATACTTTTGATGGACCTTACTACATGAAAAATGAGAAATACATAAAAACTTGATTGCAATCACATTGCTTTATGTATTTCTCATTTTTAGTGTAGCATTATCCATTGAAATTATGCAACATGGGTACTCATTAGATGAAGAATCAAATTTTGCATCCATTGAGTACTCTTGCTCGAAATTTGAGTAAAACCTTTGGGAAATAAGTTGAAAAAATAGTTTTACTATTTTATTATTTTTTAATATTTTTACTTTTTTACCCAAAAAATGGTGAATCATCCCCCATGGTTGACATAGTCATCTCCAATTCTATTGGTTCTTACATAGTTTATTCTAGTTGTACATTTTACTTAGGAGGCCCATTTTATACCTCAAAAGTTATCTAATGGAGGGTGTTTTCTTGTGCATATAGGGAAAAATATAGCTAAGGCCCTTTCTTCTTCCTCTTGTTTCCTCATGATCTCCATTGTGTCCATTTGCAAAGAAAAGGTGTGCAGAATCTCAATGTTGAAATCCTCCAACATGTTTAAAATATCATTTTTGATGGAGGTGGAAGAGGAAGGGGTAATAATCATGCTTTGACTAGCTCTACCTTTTTTCTTGGATTCCCTAGAGTGGTTTCTAAATATATTATTGATGTCCTCATAAGATAGATGATAGGTATCTCCTCCAGACAACATATTAAGGGTTTCTATCACCTCTTCCCTCATCCTTGGGAGAATTACTAACTCGAGTGATCCAGGATCAAGGGTATACTTGGCTCTCTTGTAATTTAGTTAGAATATTTCTTCATAATCCTCCAAAGATTCATCAGACCCTAGGGTCATCATAAATATGTTATCTTTTCCCTCTTTGGATCTGCAATAGTCTCTATATTTGTTTTTTAAGGATTCTTTCATCTAAGTCAAGGTAGTGATATTTTTCCTAGGAAGACCCATGAACCAGTGCAAGGTTGCATCCTTAACGATGGATGGGAAAAAAAAAAACTTTTTCTCATCTAAGGCATAGTCATTATAAGTCCTACAAACAACAACAAACTCGAACATGAAAGTGGCAGGGTCCTCAAAAGTTATGCCATGGAAGTATGGAAGGGTTGAAGGGTTGATGTTCTTCATTCTAGTTTCTCTATTAGATTCTCTAATGGGAAAGATTCCTTGCTTCCGATTTTCTGCCATAGCTTAAATAGGTGAAGTAGGTTCCTTTGGTGAAGCAAGTTCCTCTTCTTCCCCAATAGGTTCTTCAAAGTTTTCAACTAACTTAACTAGAGGGTGTTCTACCTCACAGTCATTGAATAAGAGTGAAGGGTGACTGTATTGGGATGTGGGGGTTCTTAGTATGAATTTTCTTTGGTTTTCCTTACTCCTACGAAGCATGGAAGTAAAACTATTTTTTCTATTTTAATTTTCAATATTTTGGAACTGAATGTAAAAAATAAAGTATAAACGAATGCTCAAGCAAAAAAAAACATTTACTTAGACACCTTGTCGATGGCACGAAAAAGTGGTGAGCTTTAGTATTGCACCAAGAGTTTTGCAACTCCCAGGGGCCACTCAACTTTACATATCAACCCTGGGTTCATACAAAATTTGAGGTGATAGTGCTATATGCACAGCATATGAGATGTACTCATGCCATCCTCATCTTAGTTCTACCTTGAGGTGCTTGTATCTAGGGCTATTATAAAAAATAAATTTTGTCACACTTCTAACAGCAACTTGATATTGAAAGAAGATCATAACCATTACTCTATTGGAAAGAAAAGAAGCTACAATATATTGAAATAGTTTATCTATTTAATTTCTAATTTTTTAATAAAAAATAACTAACACTCATTCTAACTACAAGAAGGTAAATTATACTAGATTGAATTCATTTTCTAGATTACTTAATTGACTTGAAAAATGGAAGTAACCTATCCTTGCACACATGTTGAATCAATGACTAACTGAATTCTATCTAATTCTTGCCAACTACTATGTTAATGATGTATCTTATGATGGAATAATCACACTTCAAATTACTAAGTTTTTTAGTAAGACGAGAGGGAGTTTAGGTGTCCTAAGGGTGTTTGTGAACCAAGGTTTTAGAGATGTACGTATACTAATGGATTTCATATTCTTATCTGAGGTCCAGGAGTGATTCTTGGATGAAGGAGAGGGTTTTTAACATTGCTACAGGAAGCTACTACAGGATTCATGTTTTTTCTACACGATGTCTTGTAATGCTACAAGAAACATGCCTAGAGGGTTTGGAGGCCAGAAATGATGAGAAGAAGTCTAGGAAGGGAGAGGAAAAGGTGAATCTAAGGAAAAAGGTGGCGTAAAGGTGGATCCAAGGAAATCGATCACGACAAACCCCCTTGGCCAAGCTAACCGCTCTCGAAAAGTACTTTCTTGTTGAGAATTTGTAGGGCTGGTGTTTAATACAAATTCTCTTCTTGATAATTACATGTGATATTACTTGAGATTATTATGTCTTATATTCTTTATATTATTTATTATTTCATCAAGTCAATTATCAAAATACACAAGGCAAAAATTTAGGCTCCTAGAGCTAGGGAAAAATCTCTCCCTCTTGGAGAGGAAAACCCACAAATAATTCTTCTTGTAGATCTTCAAATGACAAATACCATTAACTTGACCTAGACCCTTGACATCAATATGCCTCCAAGACCTTTTCACTGCTCTTCTTGTCTTCTTCTTGCTAATCCTTCCTTCTTCATTTCTCTACACTAGTACCATGAAATCTCGGTTCCTAGTTAAATTATATTTGGCCTCCTTATTATCGATCTATCCTTCAACACTCTAGAGATTTCTTCCTTGCTGTAGTATGTACTTATGAGATATATATCAAGACATATCTGTAGGCTTACCTTATGACTGTATTGATCCCTCCGAGATTATTTTTCTCCTCCGCACTGTGTTACAGATTCTTCCTTTGATGAGGTAGGCCTCAGTCTATCTTGTCTTCAACCCTAGGTTCTAGTCCCTTCTTCACTCTACCTTACAGTCCTTGAGATAGACCTATGACTGAATGTGAAAGACCTTATCTTCACTATAATGTCAACCTTCTTTGCATCATACTTCAGATCTGAGCTTCACATTGTGATCTCAGAGCATCACTGAACTGTATTTAACAATTAACACTTCGATGTAATATTCTTTCCCTGTAGGTTGTACCTCGCACTTTTTCACCTGAGACTGATCTGAAAATCTTAGATACATACGAATTGTTCTGCTGTAATTTCTACGTAGTTGACTGGGGTATTTATACTTGTTCATCCTTGAAATTAGATGACGTGTTAGTGAACTAAGGTAACCTATTTGAGCCAACCTTTCAAGGGGTATTCTGCCGCATCTTGAAGCCAAATTTTCCAACAATTTCTAGAGCATGATGACAAGGTCTTATAGAATTATTTTTGACCTTTACAAGTGTAAAAATCCTTCAAATACATGACTCTAAATTATACATTTATGACAAGATGACAAATCCCTAAAAGAAATCAAGAAGAAGTCTTTGACCTATAATAAAAATTCTTTGCTCATTAAACCCACGAGGAAAGCATTACAACATTAATTTTTATTATCTTTGTCTTCTTCTTTACATAAGATACATAATTACATAATCAATATGAAGACCTACCTAGTTACACTTTTGAACACTTCCTCTTAACTAGGGAGGTATTCATACCAGTACATGGTCACTTTCAAATGGAAGAATCTCATAAGAAGAATCAGATTGGTACTTGCATCTGTATAAGATCATATCAACCAAAATTTTCCTAGTGCAAGGGCTTGACTAAAATCCCCATCTCTGAACATGACAATGGGCTACAATGCTAGCGAGACACATGAATGATAGACACAATAGTCATTGTCTCTCCAAGGTACATACTCCACCTAGGTGTTCCCAAGTATGACTTTCTTGGACTATTATTCTCTTGGGTAGCTAGCCCTCAAAGAATATCGGTCCTCAACTACTCTTATCTTGACTGCCCTATCTCATTCTCAAAGAGTATCGAATGCCAGATGATTACCCAATCCTCCATTCTATCTTCTAGGTGAAGACCAGAATGATGTGTCTATCTATTCTCTCCACATGGCCTTCACTAATACTTACGATTGTTAGTCCTGGTCTAGTGCATAACACATGTATTAGAGAATCACATATGTAACTCCCTCTCAACTCAGGAAGGACATACTTCAAGTTTCTTCCAAGTAAGAAACTTAACACCTGGCTCCCTCTCAACCAGGGTCCTACAGCAAAAGTCTAGATACTCGTGAAGAATTCCTCCCCTCGATGTCATGGATTTCAATATTGAGGAATCTTCAACTTTTTGCTTCATAGGGAACATATCATCCATGATTTTCAATCACGAGTCATGTCCACTATCAGAAAGTGATTCATCAGTCTTTCTCATCTAATCCACCATTATGCCATGCTACTTTTCTTCGAATCATTTCAAAGGATCATACATCCTTTCTCATGATTAGCAGCCCTGCACAAATTTATCCAGATAAACATATAGATATGAACTTTAAAAAAAAAAGTTACCTCAGTGATGATATTTCACAATGAGATCTTCTTGTAGGCATCGGTATCCTTTATTCAGATTGACACATCTCCTAATGATATGTCTTGTCAAGGGTCTTCTTATTTATTAGAATTTTGTCATAGTCTACATATCCTCCCTAGAGATCTCCTAGACACATCTTCTTGGATTTTGGATGATAAATTACTCTTGACATGGTTGAATTTCATGATCTCTTCCTTTCTGCACATTCTCCATTCCCAGGAACTTAAAAATTTTCAATTTTCTCGTTCATATACAACCACCTCACTGCTTCATCGTACATGTGTATTCTATTCCATCATCGGTGCACAGAGATCATTGTATAGATGATACTTCTAAATATGGAAGTCTATTACACTGTGACCATATGACACGACTTAAAACATCCGGAGTGTACGACAAATATATATATATATATATATATATATATATATATATATATATATATATATACCTTAGACCTTTTTCCATTGAGTCATCCTGTAGCAATTTCTCTAGAATGAAGAGCTTCATTCCCTTGGCCTGATCCATCAATATGTCATCACATCCCATAATTTTGTTTCCATGATGACCCTTGGTCTTGATAACTTCTTTCCATTAGTAATGTTATCAAAGAGGTTTTTCCCAAAGATGATTCACTAAGAGCTCCTAATATAATTTTTATCATGATGTTATAATATACATTGCTTCCTATCATACTATTTTACAACCAACATAAATCACTTAAAGGAGAATATGATCTCAATCATAGTGGATATCCCTCACTTCTTCTTTCTTATATTTCTTTGCATTAGGTTCTTCCCTTATATTTGATACACAGACTTCTTCCTTTTTCCTCTTTTCCTTTATAAATTTAGGACAATCTTGTTTATAATTCCCAAGATCATTACATCCAAAGCATCATTCTTTGTCCACATTTATCTGCTTATTCTCAGGACCAGTTTTACCAAATCTTCCTTTCTTCCTAGACATGGTGTTAAAGGCTTGATTCCCTACACTTGATCCTGCTTTCAATATTGATTCTTTTATCTTACCTAGACATTAGAATGACATGGCCTCTTCTCTCCAATCTATGCTGGAAGTGGAACCTCTCCATTCTTTTGGTAAAGAATTTTTTACCATAGTGAGTATTTCTCTATCAAACATTACTTCTCCCAACCTTAGTAGTTTATCTCATATTATGAAATCTTCATCCGATATGGAATTATTCCTTCCTTCGATTTTCTCAATTTGTATAGTTTTTGTCTCAGGGGTATTATTTCCTTTTTATAACCTTTCGAGAATAGTTCCACTAATTTATCATATATTTCTTTTGAGGATTCTAGCTTTGGTACATAGGGAATGAGAGAGTCTCTTATGGATTCTATAATAATGCTTCAGGATCTTATGTCTCCCATCATGTATTTGATATATGCTAGAATGTCTTCTTTTGGAGGTTGAGTTGTATATCCTTTTATGAAGCCCATAACTTCATTTTCAATTAGCTTTAGATATGTTCCTTTCTTCCATGCATTTAAGTTTGATAACCCAACTAATTTGTTTCTCTCTATAGTCATTCTGACATATTTAGATAAAGTCATAGATACTTACTTGAGTGAGTGACTTTCTCCTTCAACACCTTCCTCGATGATGAGGAAGGAGTTAGGAGCTTCTTCTAAGTTAGAAATATTCAATCTAAGTTTTCTTGAATCTTTGATGACAAGGGATATCTTCAAAGGATGATGTCCCCTTCAATCAATGTCGTGAATGAAAATATTTGATGGCAAAGATTATTTTCTTGAAAATTTGATCCTTTGAATGATATGAAGATATTTATCGAAAATATCTTGAGATACTTCCTTGCAAACTTATTTGACTTCTCACCAAAACTTTGACTTTTGTTTCTTGGAGTGTCTCTTTGTCATGCAGCCCTTGAGATCAGTGCCTTAGCTCTGATACCATGTTGATAATTTTAAGGGCTGATGTTTAATACAAATTCTATTCTTGATAATTATTTGTGAGCTTACTTGAGATTCTTATGTCTTCTCTTCTTTATATTATTAGTCTTTCATCAAGTCTCTTATAAAAATACACAAGACAAAAAGTTATGCTCCTAGAGCTAGGGAAAAACCTCTCCCTCTTGGAGAGGAAAACCCACAAATAATTCTTCTTATAGATCTTCAAATAACAAGTACCATTACCATGACCTATCCCTTTGACTTCAGTATGCCTCTAAGACCCTGCCACTACTCTTTTTGTCTTCTTCTTGCTGATCCGCACTTCTACATTTCTCTACAATAGTACTAAGAAAACTTGGTTCCTAGTTAAACTATCGTTGGCCTCCTAATTATCGATCTATCCTTAAACACTCTAGAGAATTCTTCCTTGCTGTAGAATATATTTCTGAGATATAGATCAAGATGTATGTATAGCCTTGCCTTACGACTATAGTGATCCCTTTAAGATGAATGTTCTCCTTCACACCGTGTCACAGATTCTTCCTTTGATGAGATAGCCCTCAGACTATCTTGTCTTCAGCCCTAGGTTCTATTCCCTTCTTCACTCTATCTTAAAATCCTTGAGACAGACCTATGACCGAATGTGAAAGCACTTATCTTCATTTTAATGTCAACCTTCTTCACATCATACTTCAGATCTAAACTTCACATTATGATCTCAGAGCATCACCGAACTGTATTTAACCCTTAACGCTTCGTTGTAATATTATTTTTCCGCATGTTGTTTCTCACACTTTTGGACCTCATAATGATCCAAAATTATTAGAGACATACGAATTGTTATACTATAATTTTTGCACAATTCACTAGGGTATTTATACTTGTTCGTCCCTATAATTAGCCGAGCTGTCAGTGAAATAAAGTAACCTATTTGAGCCAACCTTTCAAGGGGTATTCTGCCACATCTTCAAGCTCACTTCTTCTAATAATTTCTAGAGCATGATGACTAGATCTTGAGGCATAATTTTTAACCTTTACAAGTGTAACAATCCTTCAAATACATTAATCTAAATTATACGTTTGTGACAAGATGAAAAATCCCAAAAAGAAATCAAGAGGAAGTATTTGAATTATAATAAAAATTCCTTGCTCATGAAACCCATGAGGAATTAATTACAAAAACAAATTTATTATCTTTGTCTTATTGTTTACATAAAATACATAATTACATATGCAATATGAAGACCGACGTAGTTACACTTTTCAACATTTCTTGCACCAAAAAGGTTACTCTCGGTGGTGTGATGATGGTTTCCAAAACATGGATGTGGGTGACTTGAATGAAAGGTGACTAATGGAGGGTTGAAACTCAAAGTGATAGTCTTGAAAGGTTCCTTCTTTGCGTCTATAACCAAACCTTCAAATAATACATCTACTAATGCATTCATCATGAACAAACTTATTAAGGAAATAGTGGAAAAGATTATTTGAATTTAACTAGAACTACTCATGCACTTGAAACACAATTCTACCTTTGAATATACAACATATTCATGATAAGGAAAGTAAAATCTAACTTAAATTTTCCTAGAAATCATAAAATGAATATGTTTTTTCTATGATGGAAGACCTTCCTCCTCAAACTCTAATGGAAGAGGTGAGAGAGGGAGGCTGTCAAAATGGTTTTGATATTTTATATGCTACCAAAATGTAATGAAATTAACCAAATACTAAAGCATAAAGGAAAATAAATGTACATAGGAGAGACTGTAGTCCATGGATTGGGCCCTAACCCACAAGCATAGCTCTTTTAAATCAACTCATTGAGAAATAAAATAAATGCTCATATTATTCCATAACCAGTCTCTTACATTGACAATGAGAGTCAAAAATTTCTAATAAAGAGCCAACGGTTCTCTAGTTGAATCTAAAATTTGAATCGTAATGATCAATTTCTCTTTTATATTTATACAAAAGGGCATCAACCAATAAATCCCTAAAAATTAGTTGTTTGTCCCCTTGATCTTGGAGAGAAGTGGAACTTAGCTCCCTCTTATCATCCACTTGCTCGGCTGCCTTTGAATTTGAACTATTAGAGGCCGTTCTGAGGAGATATTGGTTGATTATAGGAGTTAAGAAGGTGGTCAACCTCCCTATGATTTCTCCTAATTGTCTACTTCGAGCCCTGACATGGAATTTCACTCAAAATAACATTATTCCCTTCATGTCATGCTATTAAACCATGTTAGGCTTTGAGTCATGACAATACTTTCTACACCATTATCGCTAAGAAACATATGACATAATGTAATTAAAAGTGTGAGATAGAGTAAATAAGCTAAAAATGTGACACTATAACCCCTTGAACTATACCTAATAATGGCCCTCGTCAACTACAGAAACAAAGTGTCCTGATTTTTTAAAGACTTCTATTGTAATTTACTGTTTCATATTAATGAATATTTCAATGATTCGGTTTTAATCTAGTGCACTGAGTTAACTATAGGGTGGTTAGATTCCAGTGACCATGGGCTAAGTCCTGGAAAGAATATTGTCTTCCTCTGTATTATTATTACATCTTAATTTCAGCTTTTGAATGGCTATTCAGTTCTTAGATTAATCATTGCTTGCCATATTTATTGTTACTGTTTACAAGAGACTATAGCGAATAGTATTAAACGAGATTTCCTTTACAATGTTATTCTTTGTTATTATTTTCTGCAACAAGTGTGAATTTTTAGCTTTAAAGAGATTAGCATTTTTCAGATAAATGAATTTGAGTTCCTTTATCACAGTTATCATTCCCTAGGAAACAACTTGAATTTATTTATTATTTCTACATAGGAACTTAACAATTTACTTTCATTATCAATTTGATTATAACTTAGAAGTAGAAAGAGAGTGTTATTTCAGTAAATATTTTGTTGTTCCTTTCATTTCTCATTCTTTGATTCCTATTAGTTTCACTTAGATCAGGGTAATATTAACACTGCCCTTGCACCAACTGTGCGAAGAACCTTGCAATAAAAATATTAAATTTGAGGTTGAAAATTTAATGTGTATAGTTTTAAGTTGATTCTTTAGGAACAACTTAGTTCCCAATAGAATGCATATGGTAACTATATGGATCTATTTAAAATAACAAAAATATGATTGTATAGATTCTTATAATGTATAACTCTAAGCATTATCACAACATGTAGTTCTAACCTCTTATTCAAGGATTTTTTTAATGATCATCAAGATAATTTTTTTCTTAGACCTACCACCACTTTAACCACTTGTAAGTTATTTTGCATCGATGTTTCAATAGAAAAAATCACTTTTCACTAATTTTTTATTTTTTCTTTCTTTTATATTACCTTTTATTTAATTCTCAACATAAATTAAATAAACAAAACTTTGTAACATTGTATTATATGCTTTGATTGTGTGTGTGTAGTAGTGTGTCTTTTATTTTTCTTCATGTGGTTAGTAATCCTCTTTTCATTTTTTTCAGATGTTAGAATCTTTAGAACCATTTGTTGGATATGTCTATGGTGCTAGTTGTAGTACTCAGAATTTATCCTTTGCAGCATGGGAAATCTTTGCTCCAAGTGGTGAGTTAGTGAGTTTCCAATGTATTTGTATGGTCGATCGACCAAAAATATCACTAAGTATAGCGGGTTGATTGAACTACTCTCTGATGCCATTTTACTTGGAATTCACCGCATAATCATCAGGCTAGACTCACAAATTGTCATACTACAACTTACTAGTGCCTATACTGTCTGAAATCTAACAATTCACCGCATGTTCCTTAGAGTTCGTCTTTTGGAAAGACATTCTGATTACATTAAATATCAACATATTTCCAGAAAATTTAACAGTTTGATTGATTCATTGGAAAATTATTTTCTAAATATAAATTCGCAACATATGTAAAGATAGATTTTGAATTCACATCATACAATTGAACAAGAATGAACATAATCATAGAAAAATGCTGAAAGTAAAATAGATTTATATTGAGTTTTTTTTTTAAATTATGTCCAAGAAATGTTGGTCATCTGACCTCAAAATGTATACATACATAGCATAATCTAAGTAAACCTAGTTATTATCATCATAGCAGGTCACTACTTGGGCTATCATGCGCAATAGCCTCATCCAACGACTAGGAACACCAATGGTACGACGCTGTAGCCTCATAGGTAACTCCTCGATCCGGACATCTAGTATCCCAACAGTCAATCCCTCCACATGCTGCTGCAACTCAGCAAGAGTCTCAACTAAATCCAAATCCTATAGGACTACTCTCCCAGCAATTCCCTACGATCCTTCTCCTGCCTGCTATGAATAAACCACTAGTCGAATGGTACCTACATCCTCACACATAAAAAATATTAAGTTAAGTCTTGGAAACATAAAAAATTACAAAGATATTTTAAAAAACCCAAAAAATAAAAAACATGGTCAAAATTTTACCAATAGCACCCCATTGAGCATCAACTAGTAAAATCAAATCTAAATCTCTGTGGAAATCCATCCCTACATATGGATGATCCTCAATGAAGATATTATTTCTTCGGGGCCAACTGAAAAATGCAGTGGGAAATGATATCAATTTATGACCAGCATGTCTAGCCATCAACTCGATCCACTGTTGCATATGTGCATCTCTAGGACTTGCTAATCCCAGTGTCACATGTTGTGGCTGCATCAATGGAACTCGCTCCAAAAAAAAAGTGATCAAGATCAACCCATAGCTGAAATTTTTAGTCTTTCCACTTTTTACCTTGGCTAGATGTTATTTCATCTGAAGGAGTACCTGATTCAGCCTAGTTGAACATGGTTGGCTTGAGGAACTCAAGAACATACTACATGTATGATTTGTTGACGAAATGTAGTGTCACAATACCAGCTAGTTTTTTGTTAGTGAATAGGAGCATTCGCAAAGGCATATCATGTAAATATTTGATATTTATTTTTCCATTTGTTCTAGGCTCTGTTTTTTGTCGAAAAAACTGTCAGATGTAGTCCTTCACTATTTCACCTTGACGGATGGAGCCCAAAAGGGAAATGGGGGCACCACATCTCGACAAAAATATCAAAAAGTAAATGTAATCAACCAATATAGGGATCACTTTGTCCCCAATGTGAAATTCTTGTAGTGTCGGGTCCCAGGAATGGATCAAGAACTACAATAGTTCCATGTGTTGCCTCATCCTTGACAATCTGAAGTACTTGAGAAATGCACAATCTTTGAGGGCTCTCATAGTGTCAGGATCATTTAGGGCAACCATATCCTATTCTTCATGTTATCTTTCTTGCCATGTAATCTACATTATGATTTGATCAAAATCTCAAATCACACCATAGGCTTAGTTAGGATCCATTCCATGCAAAAAATTGGAGAAATTTTTGGCATAAAATAAGATGCAAGTTTTCAAATTGCACCCAACGCACCCTTGAGTGGAAGACAGAGTGTTGCAAAGGGAGTAGGCCTCTTTCTAGCCTTTCTGCAACACAAATTTTGACATCCAAGGGTGTGCTGGTCCTAGGGCTTTGTATATTTACCCAAGGATGCCCAAAACCCTAAAAAATGTGCATGAAACTAAACAAGAATGCAACCAATAGAACTAGGAGGGTAATATATTCTACCTAGATTGGATGGCATGAGAAATGATCCATAGAATATGTTGCAATAAAACACTAAAGTTCGAGGGTAAAACAGACTCAGATCACTAAAAGTGGAATGGTAAAGTTGAAATGGTAAAAATGATTTGGTAATTTCTTATTTTAATAGTCTTTTTGATTAATTTATGCATATTTAATGAAATGAATATGGTTTTTACTGATGTTTACTGTTTAAACAGGTATTGTTAATCCATTTGATGTTTCTTTGAGTATGTTTATAGCTGATTATAGTGAGTTAGTCATGCATGATCGTGAAATGCAATTTTGACCACAAAGCATACTTTTATCTCTTTTTCGAGATTTTTTGAACATGAAAAAGGAACTCAAAGCACAATTTTATCTTTTTTTTAAGCTTTGTTAAACACAAAAAAGCAACCCCGCTAGATTTCTCTTTCAGCTCTTTTTATAATCTCAAAATATGAAAATATTGTCGAGTGCTTGTCCTTTCGAGCTCATAAAAGGAATTGAAATGAAATCAACTTAGTATAAGTTTGATCCTTTTCGGGACTGAGATAGATTATTTTTACAAAAAATGAAAACCCTCATTGAACATGGATAGGAGGTTTTATCAAGTATTGTTTTACATTTTTTTTTGATTTGAGGGAGTATTATAGAAAAGATAGCTTGTGGAGTTTTCTTTTAGTCCCTTTTTCAAACTCTCTAAACATGAAAAAGGATTGAGTTCTCACCATCGTTAGACTCGTTAAAGCATCAAATAGCGATGGACTTGTTCATCTTGACAATATCAAGTTTCAACTTTGCTAGAATCGTTAAAGCATCAAATAGTGATGGATTCACCCGAAGGGTGGAATTATACATCAAGCATATTCTATCCTCCTCAAGCTTGTTAAAAAATAAAGAGGTACTAGTTAGCAATGACTGGGTAAGATTGGAAAGGGATAAAACACTTTATGGTAACAAGTCGATATTGAACATGACACTTATTCACTTCATCTCTATGATTTTTGGGTTGGGTAGTCTACTTTTAGGTCTATCATATCTATGGTCTATCCCACCGTCCATCACTTCGGTTTTGGGGGAAATGTTGCAAATTCATTCAATGTTGCAGATATGTTCAAGAGAAGTCACTTAGTTATTCCTCATCATTGCAATACTCACAAACGTTCATTTCATTACCGCCATACCTAAAATTGCTTCATTAGTCACATTCTGTCTCCAAAATCATTACTCTCATTTCATGTCCTTGATGGGGGAAAGATCAATGTCCTCCTGTGATGAGCCGCTTCTTGTCAAAATCAGCTCATCATCTAGGAAGTTGAATTAGAAATAACCTTCAATACCTTGGAGCTCACTTACATCAATGGTAGGTTTCTCGCTTCCAGCGACAGGTTGATATCAGAGGCCTGTGACCAAATGAGTTTATATGGTGTTCGACATCAAATCATCTATTCACACCATCCATAATGTACTTCAGTACCTTGAGAGCCATTATCATCAACATTGGTTTCTCTTGCATCTGTTAACAACTCACATCATTGGCTGGTAATCAGATGGTGTCTTCCCATGTCCTATTTAGATCACATATTCGCATGATTAGAATCATGCTTTAAGTGTTTGAGCGAACGAGATAGAAGACCCTGGATCTAGTTTCATCCATCTTGGCTATGATTTCAGGAGAAGTACCAAATCATTCGTATGATGGTCATTACTCAGATGGTCATTCTATCATGGGTATATATTTGTAGAAACGTCTATATTTGTAGACAACTTTCTAATGTCAAGATAGTTTATGTGTTGAGTATGGGATATTCCTCCCTTAGAAATTCATGTCCAAGGTGAAAAAATATCATGATTTAATGTATTGTAATTGATGCAGGTCATTGTCCGCTTCAGTTTCTCCTCATCACGTCATAAATAAAATCACTCAACATTATCATTTTTTACTTCATGCTTTAGGGGGAAGTTGGTACAAGTCAATTTGGGCATCATCCCAAAACATAGATCAATATCTATTATGGTCTATCATACTCTAAATTAGTTGCTACATTCCCTAGATAATTCATTCCAATGGTGGTTTTCCTTCATGAAATTTTCACTCCTTAGATCCCAATTGAAGTGCCCCATTGAGCCATCAACACACACTTAGACAGTTGTAACTTCTTTGCAGAGCATCTACTCCCATGCAAGGCTGAGTTATAGAGGATCTAGGCCCACTTTAGAGTGTGTTGGTCGATTGGGAGTGAATTTTTCATTGGATTCCAGGAATCTTCCCAACTTCTAGTGGTTTCTAGAAGTTGTTCCATCTTTCACCTCATCTAATAGCTTCAAATATGGAACCCATGAAGCCATTAAACCTCTTATCCTCCTATTAGCATGAACAAGGAAACCTCTTCATCTATTTTTAGGAAATCCAGTCAATGATTCATTTATGTCAAACAACCTTCATCTACTTATAAATATAACACCCATCATAGTGCACAAAGGAGCAAGAATTTGTGTTAAGTAGAGATATGATGGCGAGATCACAGCTCTTGGAGGTATTGCACATGTACTATGATGCTGATGGATTATTGATGCTAGATGTGATGAGGGTGGGACTCAATCTAGATGAGTGATAGAGAATTGATCAACTGGTTGTACTCTTCCTTCTACTTCATAATCAAGACATTTGTTCCTTTCCTAATGTACATGTCAATGATGTTATATGTGTATCTATGAATTTAATCGATTCAATTTTTTTAACTTGAATATATCGTATTGCCTTAATGTTTTTTTCTGTCTTCTGTTTTTCATTGCGAGTACCAATCAAGCAAGTTAAGTTGGGTTGAGAGTGAAGAAAATAACAAAGGGAGGTGAGCAAAAGAGAATAGATTACAAGTAGGGTTTTCTCCATTTATCTATTCATTTTAAGGGAAAGGTCATATATATTTCTTTCTATTTTCCTAAGTTCACCACCACACTTAAGGAAAGCATAATTGTCTATAGGTTTATATTTCCATAAAATAATCACTCAGTAAAAGGATGACATGGCTGCCAACACACCATTTTTGCCACCTCACCAATACACAACTCATATTCAAATTTTAAATATGAGGATGAAAATTTTCGACTTGATCATGGTTGTTTCCACCTAAACAATTTTTTTTGTTTCAGTGGAGACGGTGCAAGCAGAATTGAAGAAAGGTGGTTTTAAAAATGATTGTAATGGATTACCCTGCTACCCCTTGAAATATGGTAAGACATATATTTTGGGAAATTTTGTCTGAGGATACTCTATAAAATTAGTTACAGAGATGTGAACATATTTTTTGGAGGCAAACAGTGAAAATTTCAAAATCTAGAAAATTCAGGCAAGTTCATAGCGAGCTCCAAGCTTAAAGTTGAGTTTTCGCTAACTCTTTGTAGAATGTTTTGAGGTAAAATTCCAAAATATATATTGAAAGGGGTTAATAATAGCACGTTTTTATCTTATTTTACCTAATTAAGACCCTCCAATAGGCAACGAAGTTAGAAAAACTGGAGAAGGTGGTGAAATGAAAATGCTACGAAAACTTTTCTACGAACTTTCATGAGTTTTCCTGGACATCATTGTTTTAGAAGTCAAATTAAATTTATAAAAAAATGAAAAATCATTTTGGAAATATGAATGAGGTTTTTCATGAGAAAAATACCATCTAAAAAATCCTCTCTCAGTTTTTTCAAATCCATGAGCGTTTGGAAATTATGTACTCATATTTGAGGCCTCTTTTTCATAATTTTCACTGACTAGATTTGTGTAAAAATGTTAAAAAATCAACTTGGAAGAGGTACAACTCATAATACACGTGGCATAATGACAAATCAATAGTCCAATACACTCAAAAAATTAGTTGGTTGCATTTGATAAGGGTTATTAAAGGGATTTGTTGAACTTTTTAATGAAAGAAGAGTCTTTTTTGTATTCAAACTCTGCCAAACAAAAAATATCCCTAGGAAGTCTCCAACTAATGTTATCCTTTTTGAAATAGGTCTCTGAGGTACGAATTCAAAGCTAGCAAGGCGGAAGACCATTTTTATGAGTCCTTAGTCTATAAATGAAAGGATTTTTAGAGTTAGAAGGGGTTGATGGATGCTATGACCAATAGTGTTATTGTAATATTTTCTCTACTATGTTAATATACAGTTGCAAAAAACTTTGTTTCAAACTTGACATTATTTTTGAGTTTTTATTTATTTGTTTGCTTCATATTTTTAATGTTATCTCAGCTTTCTCTTACATAATCACTTTGAATTCATAGATAATTATTCTCAAACTTCCTTTAAGTATCTATTTTGCTGTCAGAATTGTTTTATAAGAACTCCTATTCCTCAACTTCCATGAATGATGTTTTTATGTGATTGGGTTTCATAGTGACTCCATGCCCAATGGTAGCCAACATACATCTTTACACTACAAAAAAGATAATGCAAAAGAAATATAAGAGTTAACCATCTTCTTCTTAAGCTTACTTATTGAATATCATTTATTTTCTTGAGAGAGCCCTCGCTGGTTGGAAGTGCTAACTTCCAAGCCTAAGTGGTTTGAAACATTTAAATTTAATTGACTATTGAGTAGCCAAATTAGTCTCATTTTGGTGATAACACAACCAACATAAATGCATGATCAACACACTTCCCATCAAGTACGAGGGTTGAACCATGCTCTGATACCACTCTTTGGTATCAAATATCAACCAAAGAGAACAGGAACTAGAAATAACCCAAGAGAATGGAAACCAAACACTACCTAAGGAGAGCACAAAAACGCTCTGATACCACTTTGTGGTATTATATATCAACCAAAGATAACAGGAACTAGACATCACCTAAACATAACGAAAAATAGATATCGCCCAATGAGAGTGCAACCACGCTCCGATACCACTCTATAACACCCCCTTCCCACATCTACCCAAGTAACAGACCAACCAGGGTCAACATGTTATGAGAGGCTACTATAATGATATTAAAACTTCTAGTGACCTTAAGGAAGTGGATTTTATGGAAACACAACATACAGACATTGCATAGTAACCCCAACACCCCGAGGAGGTAACCCAACCATTCAGGCCTCTTACCCCTGGGCCACAGTGACATTTTGATCTCGTTGGAGCCATAGCTAAAGGAATGACACTACATTTTAGAGGCTAGGAGGCTATATCAGCAAGAATAATAGTACATTCCAGCGGCCAAGGCCCCAAATGCTCGATTTTATGACGACATCCCTGAGATTTGAGCCACCTTTTCAGGCCCAAAGCCCAAATTGCTGCCTAGAAAATCATGAAAACTTAAAGGAATATAAATAACAATAGGAAAATGATCAGGAAGAAATAAAATGGATAAAGAATTGTCTAGACCCCTCCTATCCATGACAATAATTTTGTCAAACATGTCACAAACATTGAATCTACAGGTGTAAAATACATATTTAAGCATAGGGGTCTCATATTTATCTGAGAATTGCTAATGAGAATTTCTCCCTTACATCATTAGGTGCAATAAAATCTATTTTAAAATAGATACATTGTGCATTAATTTACAAGTAAAAGCATGGATAGATCCTTACATCATCACTGATCAAATACATGCTTATAACCAGCAGAATAATAACATAAATGCCATGGATACAACAACAATAGAATCCACATAGAAACTTGTACATTTTCATACCAAATAACAAAGGAATGAGCTCTTCATTACTAAGTGTAAAAACTAACCAGAGATGGGACTTCCACGTTCCACCCAACCATATATTAGCTGAGCCAAATCACTCTTCATCCAACCACCCAGATGCCATATTCTTGTTAATTTTTCATAAAGAAACATGGTTCTTTACTTTGATAGTTACATTTCTTCATTAACATCTTGCATTCACCTAAAATAATTTTCCCAATGTACAGATCGATATCCTTAACCATCACAAAATGAAACTACATGAAAAGAAAAATACCATCATAATCACCACCACCATCATCATCATCTAAGTAGTGGAAAATAAAAGATCAAAGGAAGAGAAGCATGAAAACAAACAGACAGCAATATTGGTCCAAGACCAGGGAAAAACCCACTATGGGGAAAACCCTTGGAAATTATTCTTCTTAGATGTTCAATGAATGATTCGAAAATAAGAGTACAATGATCCATGATGACATATCTTTACGATGTAGTAAAAATATAACGTAGAAGAACTAAAATGATACCGATACTTCTACATGAAGAAAACTGAATCTAAGAAATGAAATGCACTCACACTGGTTGTAGAAAAATGATGAACACGATTGATACTGAATGAGGATTGAAGATACATTTGCAATAAAAGAAAATAGATTGGATCTATAGATATACTGATCTATAATACCAAAACACAGATTTGAAATATTGCCAAGTGATCTAAACTCTGAAGTCCTAGATCTAAATCTAGGAGACTGTCAATGACACTCTTACACAACTGTGACTGATCAAATAAATTCTGCAAGCACTGGGAAATGAAGTAAAGGTGATACAAAACTAATTCTCATAGTAAATCTTTGAGCCATGACCTTAAGACGCTCATCCCAGAGCTCTAGGGCTTTGAGCCGCTACCAAAACACCCTGTGCCCATGGTTGATCTTTAGATCGACTCGATATGACCTCAGGACTTTTGTCATGACCTTAGAAAGTTGCGATGACACCTTTGGAACCTTTCCTGTAGGCACAACACATCCTTCAAATGACTCTACTTCTGCAGGGCCGCTACCAGGGCCTTACCTTCCTGTGACTCCACTTCAATAGACTCATATCTGAAATGTGCACAAGTCTATGACCCCGATCCACAACATGCCACTGCATGAGTTCCTTTCGACGTACATATGTGGGCCAATAAATCAAAAATATGACAAAAAACGAGAATAGCATGGACAAGATCTCATGGGAGAATGTGAGAAAATGAGCTTGAGGTCACCTCTATTTATAATTTTGTGAGTGACCGCTTGGAAATTTGACTGGATCAACATGCAGTTAGGTCGACCCATAAAATACTAAATGAATTCATAAATTAACTTTTTCTTAACTAAATGGGGTGATATATAGGTCGATTTTTCTCCTCTCGAAAAGAGGAATCTAATTCAATTATTATCTTAATCATATGAGCTATACACTGTGGAATTTGACCTTAGTTTAAAAAATTAACAATTCCAAGCATGAATGTGGGAATCAAATAGAAAGGACCAACCAGGGCATCTCGAGGCAAAACCACCTCACCCTCATCAAATAAAAACCAGTATTTACTGTGATCCAAACCCAATCACTAGGCCAACACAAGCATAGATATCACTAGATTCTCTCCACATAAACTGTAAGGAATTTTACTGTCTCCTAGTCTCTCAGACTTTACTACAATGCGCATTTGTAAACATGGGTTACTAGGCCCTAAACGAGGATTTACAGTATATCAAAAACCTGAGATTACTATGCTTGAATGGAGAGAAATCCATCCCTTAGGCTTTACCAACATACAAACTTGTATTACTAGGCCCTAAACTGAGGCAAAAATTGAACTAGTACTGTAATAATTTAGGTATTCACCTCACTCAACTTCAAATCCATTCAGAAATCCAGCTAAACCAAAACATGAGAACTCCATAACACCATGGTTATCCTAAAATGGGAATACTACACTGAAAACACTGTCACACCTAGAAAAAAAACATGCCAAGATAGAAAAGAACCACATGCAATACTATGCATGCCAGATCTAGCAAGGGAATCATACATGTAAATTGATACCTGCAAAGAATCCTACTGTAGCTACTTGATCCCCC
Organism: Pinus albicaulis; assembly: GCA_034641835.2. Taxonomy (NCBI): domain Eukaryota; kingdom Viridiplantae; phylum Streptophyta; class Pinopsida; order Pinales; family Pinaceae; genus Pinus; species Pinus albicaulis. Next base: position 1,034,718,809 of record CM076583.1, on the reverse strand, counting down.
TCTTCCTTACTTTCTCCTTCCTTCCTCTTCACTTCTTTTACTTTCTTAATCTAATGCCAAAGTGCTCCAAGAAAACTCTAAGTATCCAAAAGTGTGAGAGAGAATAGAATGAGAGCCATAAGTGCGAGAAAAAGCTTAGAAAAATGTTGCAAACTGATCCTGAAGAGACTTTTTATCAATGAGGCCTCTAATTTCTTCATTTTCAATTATTTTCCTTCATTTTCCTCCTCACGTGAAACCTATGATATTTCTCTTTCCGTTTCTCCATTTTTTAATTATTTTCATAAAAAAATGTCAATAATTCCTCATGCCTTTCCAAAGCCTTTTCCTTTTCATTTTCCAATTTCCTTTAGCCATAATAATTGAAATTAACACCCACTAGGATTTTTTTCCTACCATTCAGCTTGGAATACATGTCCCATCAACCATGGTCATTATTTTAAATTTTATTACATGAAATTTTCACCAGGGATGTTACAAAACTGTCCCTCTTGGGCAAACACCATCCTCGGTGTTCAATGACACTGAAAACCAACAAACCACTAAAAATGAAACATATTTCCTATGGAGCTTTATAATACAACTCGTTGCAGCATCTTCCATGAATAACCTGCTCAAAGTATAAATTCATCATAACAATCATACCGTGCAGTGGATATTTATAACACAGTGCATTACAATATTTACAATAGTATACCCATATAAACATATGCACATTTTTTCAAGCAGAAAGTAGAAGGATATGAAACTCGTATTAGCAACAGGGGAATCCATAGGCTCACACCTCCATCCTAAAAGTAGTACGATGACTCACTTCCTTCCTAGGAACTCTAGAATTCACTATCATATTCAAAGTCTGCATCATTGTTCGATGGTACACTCCCATTGTGCATATTATTCCATCTAGAAATTCTAATGATGAAAAAAATACATCCCCAACCTTTCCTTCCCTTCTACACAGTCACCCTCGGCAATCCCGTAATCCCGTCCTCTACAGTCACTCACCTTCCAAGTTCCCTAGCATCCCCTATCCAAGGTAATCCATCCCTTGGCAAGGCTTCCATGCATCAAAATATAAAACAACTAAGGAATATACTTGCCTCAAAACCATCATACCGATCATAGAATTCTCATGGAAATCAATGGCCATTGCTGGGTACCAATGTCCCGCAATGGTGCTGCCCCTAAAGTGATTTAGCAACATGTTCTTGTCTGTTTCAATTCCTTTTGCTAATGTTGCTAGTTCTTGTAATCAATTTAAACCACCCAACCGAGAATTGTATGCTTTGCTATACCAGGCACATAATTTCCATTAGATTCTAAATAAATTGAAATAACTTCAAATCATAACTCATTGGTAGCTTGTCAATAAGGTACACTTGCAATCATGTTTACTTCATGTCATAACAAGTCAAAATAGTTGTTTGATCAAATAATAATGTATAAACATATCACATCTAGTTATCTCAAAACAAAACCATCATAGGTCTAAATCACAAATTGCATGCAATCATCATAAACCATAATCTTAAATCATATCTAACCATCATAACTTAGAATAGTTGATCACATGTATAATATAACTGAAATAAAATATTGATACTTATCCTTCATCTTTACTTAGTTCTGCCTTTTTTCTTTCTATACAGACACTAGATTGGTTGTCATACCCGAAAAGGACCTATTGCCCTCGATTCTCTTAAATCATGTATACAAACACACATTGTACGACACGTACATCCACACAAGGTGTATAACACCACACAATACATAGACCCACACTCGGTGTAAAACACATCACAATACATACACCTACACCTAGTGTTCAATACAACACAATAATAATGCCTACACCACCATACAAAAAATACACATACACCAGGTGTACAACACAACACAATACATATACATATACAAAGTACAAAACAACGAATACACATGCCATCATACCATGACTACACCATGCACATACATAGTACGGCATGCCCGTACACAAAATGTATGATATGCACACAATACCACCTGTATAATAGTACCATATGCACAATATGTACATAGTACAACATATACAGAACACCACCTGCACAATGTGTGCACAACATCACTTGTACACGAAACCCCTGCACAACGTGTACACAATTCCAAATGTACATGACACCACCTTCACAATGTGTACACAATATCACATGTACACAACACAACATGCATGACATGTACATGACACTATATGTACACAATGCCACATGCGCAACATATACACGGCACCACCTGCACACAACACCACATGTATAACATGTACACAACACTGCATGTGAAATCATGCACACAACACCATATGTACATATCACCATATGTACAACATGCACACAACACCATATGCACGTATGATATTTACACAACACCACATATCCAACATGTACATAACACCATCTATACACAACACTTCTTATGTTGTATACACACAACACCATATACACAACAAGCATACAACATCATGTACAAAATAATACATATGTTACATGTACTCATAACCATAGATGTGATCATTGAATACACAAGATGCACAACATATACACAAAAATAGTATTGCACATCCATAGACCACACACTGAACCCTCAAACAACCTTTCTTCTAGTGTCTTTCCACTATCCATGCTTATCCTAACCTACCACATATCACACTATTTTCAATTCTCTAATGTACCCCTCAACATTACATGACCATAAGATAAACATAGGGATAGTACAAGAATATAATATCAATTCATATCCAAATGATACTGACCTCATAGATCTTTCAAGGTCTACTCTTCCCACTTGGTTACTCATAAGACCAAGAACCTCTTCATGCGATTCACCTGCATAATAAATAATTCCTCCACAAGAATTATCTTTGAAAACCATGTCATACAATGACATACATTCATACATACATGTATACATATATAAACATCAACATAAATAAATCATGATCTTGTCAAATTGTAGCATACATACATCCATATATACATATATTGACATCAACATAAAATAATCATGATATTGTTAGACAACGACATACATACATGCATATATACATCTATAGACTTTATCATAATCATGATCTCAACATAACTACCAGATATCATAAGGTTTAGGTTAATACAACTCCCTTTATTCGTGCACAACATGCACAATGTTGAGAACAACACCTCCCAACATAGCCATTGCATCTAACACCTCGGCTTCATTCACTTTACCTTACTTGATTTCCTTTCTCATGATTTTCCTGCCACTGTTCATTTACCGGAATGGACCCAACCATTCCAACTGGTTGTCATATTCTTACCTTCTGCTGCGCTTTCTCATGCACTAAGCTCAAATAAATTTCTTGTTTCCCAAACTAATTCCCAATAATCAAGACATAAAATGCAATAACAGGAATCAAAAGAAGAAAACCATGGAAAACCAATAGCAATACAACATCACAAAATTTTTTGCAAGGCCTTGCACTAGACATAAAAAATATTGCAAATCAAGCGCAATCAAATCATAAAATACCGAAAGCACAAGAATAGTAACAAACATCATGAATCAATTCCCATGGTTCCTAGGGAAACTCAACTTCGTCCTTCTCCAATATTTCATGGAAGGGTCTTGCCATGCAATCCCCTACATCATATAGCCATAGCACATAACACTCAGCACATAAATAAAAATAACAATATACCAGTTATCTTACCTTGTTGTTCCAAACATGCTTCCTTGCAACTGAACACACATGTCAACCACATGTTCTAATGATCAAGGCAACATATCTATCAATTCGAAATCAAATTATACCAATTCTAACAACTATGTCGAAATCTACAATAAACTCACATTCATTGGTCATAATACATAATTTGACAACTATCACCTACTTCCACATAAGTATATACTGGCTATCTCTAAAAATAGTGTCTTAATACAACCATCTTAAAACAATATAAATAATTAATGAAATCTTATAGACACATGCCAATATCATGAAATTAACCAAATATTTAGTCAAATTTTAAACATACCATGCTAGATAAACCAATTTGATTACATAATCAAACATTCAAGCACCAAATATATGAAATACGCAAAATCATACTTTAATGTATCTTAGGGGAGGCTATCTTGTCTGTACAATCAATCTATATTAGCACGACATTAATTCACAACATATCAACCCAATCATAAATAAGGTCGCGATATCTGTAATAGTAAATAGCTAACATGTTCACATCATAAAATCATAAAAAATTGTTAATCATTCATAAAAATGACATATGCATAGTCAACCTAGATTAGTGTGTTGAGATTCAACAAGATGATGAGCTTAGTGAAAAGAGTCACCTTCACTAGGTGGGCCTGCAGGCTATTTTTGGCGCAAGTCTATTTTTAGACTACGTCTATTTTTAGACATGATGATCATATTTCGAAAGTTGCAGGATGCTATTTGTGGATGGTTGATCAAGTTGGAAAAATAGATGAAATTCTGTTTTTAGAATATTGGGCGAAGTCTATTTATAGATCATCAATCTAAAAATAGATGCATGTCGATTATTATTAGCTCTTAATAATAATCAGACTCTAAACAACAACTTATTCTCTTGGAGCACTTCAGTTCAGTGTATAAATGTGGCACAACAACTGATAGAAGGAATTATGCTATTCCTAAGGGTTTACTGGAGCTAATGCATGGAAGACTCAGTTAGAAATCAAGTGGTAGAGTTATGACACAGTTGGAAGAAGTAGTTATTGAGCTATATTTAGTTTAACTCAATTAGACTCAGTTGAGCTAGTTTTATCTAGTCTAACTGATTGATACACTAGTGAGAGTGGAGTGAATTAATTAGTTAATTAATTCACAAATAATAACTTATTAATCAACTGAACAATATAGCAGTTAGCTACAGTGCATGGCAGTTTCAGTGGAGACCACTGGAGAGATAGGTGAAAGGGCAAGATAGACTATCCGTTGTGACTATAGTGATGTATTGATTGCATCAAACACTCAGTCGAGATGCAAAAGAGGATTCTGCAGTCAAGGATGGATTAATTCAAATTTATTCAGAGCTATGAGATTGCATAGTGGAGGCAGGCTAGCAAGAGGAAAAGATTGGTGCATGGATTTGCAAGATTGGTCCTGATTAGTGTCTGATAATTGTACCGTACAGAGAGCTTGTGATAATATTTGTATGTTTGTATGAGATTTTCATATGATCTCCATGTTACATAATATATAGTTGGTGTTTTCAGCTTCAGGCTCTCCCAGTTAAAAAACTGTGTTATGTACGATTGATAATTTTTTTTATGCTTCACATGTGTGTGCAATTAATTTTTCTGCAAAATATTAACAAGTGGAATAGATTCAGTATCTTACATAAAGTTAAATAGTGTGAGATCATGTGGATATTAGACATATGAATGCTTAGTGCATATAATTTCTACATGGTATCAGAGCATTGTTGATTGAATATTGCAATTGTGAAGTGAGTTTGTGCTGGTGGACAATTCGAATTTGCTACAGAAGTTTCTTGGTGCAGAAATCGAGTATACATTGAAATGTCTTTCAACGGGTCGAGATTGGAGTATGAACATGATGGGAGATCGAATTACATAGCTTGGAAGGATAGGATGGAGGCATTTTTGAAGAATAATGGGCTGAAGGAGTTCATTAATAGCGATGTTCCTAAGCCGGGATCTAGCGATGCTGCATTACTTGATGCATGGCAAAAGAAGACTGCAAAGACGAGGAGGATTTTTTTGGAAGGTGTGAAGGACCATATTATGTCCAACCTTCATGGGAAAGCCACTCCATTTTTAATGTGGAAGGCTTTGATATACTTGTTCCAAAGAATAAGTGACGAGAGGAAGTTGGCGCTTAAAGATAAGCTCAGAAAAATTAAAAAGGAGAAAGGCGATAGTATTTCAAAATACCTCACGAAGTTTGTCCACTGCAAGGATGAACTGGGAAGTGTGGGGGTTACTGTTGATGATGAAGACTTGGTGAGATTGGATCTCCTTGGACTTCTGAAGAGTTGGCATAGCTATGAAGACTCTGTTAATGGACGGGAGAAACTGTTGGGATGGGAGCGACTTTGGTCGGATCTTGTGCAGGAGGAGATAAGGCAGGGTACCATGGATGGATCTTCATCAAAGAATGAAGATGAAGAGAATTTCAGTTTGGATGCCAAGGTAAGGAAAGGGAAGGGGAAGAAATATTCTTCAAAATCTAGTGCTAAAGGCAAGAAGCAGAATTTGTCCAAAGTGAAGTGTTTTCACTGTCACGAGCATGGACATTTCGCCACTAACTGTCCACAGAAGAAGAAGAATAAGCAGGTTGCTGGATCTGCAGCTGGAGAGGCCTTAGCCTCACAATTTGAACTGGATTTTTCCTTGATCGCATGCTTGGTTTCAAGCTGCATGGGATCGTTGTGGTATCTTGATAGTGGTGCATCTTTCCATATGACGGGAGACAAAGAATTGTTTAGTGACTTGGAGGAGAAGGACCTCCAGATGCATATAGAGATGGGCGATGATGGTCAGTACAGTGTGACTGGCATTGGGACCATTACCTTTGAGAGGGAGTCTGGTAATCCATTCTTGTTGAAGAATGTTATGCATGTTATAGGTCTGAAGAAGAACTTGGTCTCAGTCCACTAGTAAAAAATGATGAAATTAATGACCAAGTGACTAAAAAAGTTAGTCACCGCTATTATTTCAAGTGAATTACTACTAAATTTGAGCAATTTTAAGTAACCGAACTAAAAATGATTAACTTAAATGACTAATTTAGTCTAGGAATAAAATATACGACTAGATAATAAGTGACTAAACTAAAAACGACTAACTTAAATGACTAATTTAGTCTAAGGATAAAATATATGACTAGATAATAAGTGACTAAACTAAAAGCGACTAACTTAAATGACTAATTTAGCCTAGGATTAAAATATATGACTAAATTAATAATGATTAATGTAAATCACTAATATGATAGTCCAAGAATAAAAATATGACTAGTACAACAAGTATATGAATTAGTCATTTATGTCAATAATTTTTAATTTTGTCACGCCATAAATGGAAAATTGTATTTTTGATATTGAAGTGTTACATTTCACTTATACAAGATTCTCTGAATCCATCTGCAGTACGGTTAAAATTCTCTCAGTTGTGTCCAATACTCTTTCCATTAGGTTTTTGATAAGTACTGGATGACAGTTCTCCAAGAAACATTAATGTTGGATACCCTACCCCTCATTTACCTCAAAGCGATCAATATTATACCCATGATTCCCCTTGCCACCATGAGTTCTTGATCCGCCCCAACGACTGTCGATTGGCCGCCCGCACCCTGTCTTGCCCAGCTCGCCCAGTCACTACACAACGCTATCGTAACACTGAACGCGCTCACCAACACGACTTTAATCAAGGAGTGTCCACAACAAAAGTGGAATTAAGTCGAACTAATGCCTTTATTTCATTAAAAAAATATTGACCATAATCGCTCCATCTTTTTAATCGATAAATACATATTAGTTATAAATACATATATATATATATATATATATATATATATATATTTTCTTTTAAGTCATTGAGATAACAAATTAAAATCTAAGAAAAATGTTATACAATCATTTTCACTATTTTCTCAATGAAAAATAAACCTCTTTGACTTTCACACTTAATGATATGCAATGCAAACCTCTTGCGATCATTGCAAGGAATGTTCATATAAGAATCATAGAATTATAATACTCTTCCCCAAATTATTGAAATTGATTTAATTCTGTCTTTTCTCTAACAATAAAATGCTTCACTATTTACATGAATATTGCAAGGGATATGGATATTAATACATATATTTTTTATAGACAATTGAGAAAGAGATTTTATAGGAAAGTTAAAGAAGTTATAATTCATATTATTATCTATGGTTTATTATTTTATTTATATAATTTTAATAATAATATTTATGAAAAATATTATATTATCAATGCTTTATGATTATTGGTTTAATAAATATATTTAATATTTATATTTAACAAAACAAATATTAATAATGGAAAGTAAAAAAAATAATTACTTTATAATAATAATAAAAAGTTTGGTGGTATGTTTGGCATATATCATCATTTTTATAGAAAGAGTGTATTTTTTTATTTGAGACAAGTTAAGACAAATAATAAAATGAAAAAGAAAAATTTCTATTATGTAGAAGTTCGCTTTTGATAACTGATTCTCCAAAGAACAAAAGTGAAAGCAAGTCGAATGGTTTATTTCAGACTTGCTCTTCGACTGGTTCAAGGAGACAGACAGTGGTTTATTTCAGACTCGCCGATGTCGAACATTGGCATGCCCCTGGTTCAGGGAGACGGGCATCAGAAACTAAGTTGAAGTCGAACATTTGCATGGGCATGCGTTGATTTTATCAGAAATGTTGGTATGAATCCTGACTTTGAAACTCGTTGTTCAACTGGTTTAACTGGTTCAGGAAGACTAGGTTTTGAGGGCATGCTGAATTTTGTCAAAGTCGAAGTCGGGGAAAGACAAGGTTTTGAGGGCATGCCACATTGGAAGTCCGTCAAAATTTGAAGTGCGGAGAGGTCATGGTTGATTTCACCAGTATGACAGCCCAAGAATAGAGGAAAACTGGTTGTTCTTAGCCAGCGCCATGTAGTTAGTTCTCAAATTTAGATAAAAACTCGATGAAAACTGGCCGTGCTAGTTATTTGGCACCAAATTTTTGCTCTTGGCGGGAGGACTTTGCTGTTGGCGAGAGGGTTATTTTAGGGCTGTGAATTTCTATATAATCAAAGGTTTTATCATGGATAAAATCACATTAGACAGAACTTGGAGGCTTTTGAAGAGGCGGGCCGCAGAAAATAAACAATTGAATTTTGCATACCCAGAGTCACAGGTTAGTCGTATTTAATATTTTTCTATTTCCCGGCTTTGCATCTGCTCTGTTTGTTTTAATATATTGTCGATTCATACGATTTTTTTTTGGTAAGGATCATTGTTTTCAAGGGGTCAACGGTGGTCCACTTCTGCCTTCAAAACTGATATTTTTCACTTATTTATAAGCCTCCAAACCAGTTTCTGTTGCCCTTATTCGCTCACTATATATGTTGATTTCGATCTAAGAAATGTACTGTTTATGATCTGGGGTGAAAAGTTTAAATAAAAACATGTACAGTTCCTGAGGCTCGTATGGTTCAGTTCGATCTCAAATTCTGCTTATGATATATGTCATCTTCACCAAATTTGCATGGATTAGCACAGGGGTGTATCCTCACATATCAGAGATCGTTAATTTTGCATGGCTCATGATCAACACATGGCTTAGGACCTTTCTATGGCACCTGTGTTATGGTCATGACTAAAAATATTTTTTGATACCTCATTGAATTATCCTTCAGTGACGTGGAGATAAAGCTACATAAGATAAGAGGATTTGGGGGAATTTTACTTACATTTATTCCACTTAAACGAATACAACCCTGATTTATTAATCCATTCATTTGATATCTCATTATCCATGTATCGTAGTTTCATTTGACAGTTCATCGATGTATCGTAGTTTCGTTTGACAGTTCATGTAAACCATAGAAAAGTTATCTATGGAAGGCTACTGTAGGTTGGGACTACAACAGACTGAAGATCAACCATGGATTTTTTTAATTACTTCCTAAAATTTTATTAGGCCATCATTAGGCATCTAGTCAAGCTTCTGTTAAAGAAGCAACGGGAAACTGTGATGTTTACCATAAAAGGAGCTTGACTTAGTTTCGATTGAAATTTTTTTATCACACTGAGCTCCATTTCGTAGTTTCGTTTGATAGTTCATGTAAACTTTAGAAAACTTATCTATGGATGGCTACTGTAGGTTGGGACTACAAGAGACTGAAGATCAAAAATAATTTTTTTTAATTACTTCCTAAAATTTTATTAGGCCATCATTAGGCATCAAGTCAAGCTTCTGTTAAAGAAGCAACAAGAAACTGTGATGTTTGCCATAAAAGGAGCTTGACTTACTTAGTTTCAATTGAAAACAATGTATCACACTAAGTTCCATTTCGTAGTTTCGTTTGACAGTTCATGTAAACCTTAGAAAACTTATCTATGGAAGGCTATTGTAGGTTGGGACTACAAGAGACTGAAGATCAACAATGGATTTTTTTTAATACTTCCTAAAATTTTATTAGGCCATCATTAGGCATCAAGTCAAGATTTTGTTAAATAAGCAACGAGAAACTGTGATGTTTACCATAAAAGGAGCTTGACTTACTTAGTTTCGATTGAAAACAATGTATCACACTGAGTTTCATTTCGTAGTTTCGTTTGACAGTTCATGTAAACCTTAGAAAACTTATCTATCGAAGGCTACTGTAGGTTGGGACTACAAGAGACTGAAGATCAACAATGGATTTTTTTAATTACTTCCTAAAAGTTTATTAGGCCATCATTAGGCATCAATTCAAGCTTCTGTTAAAGAAGCAACGGGAAACTCTAATGTTTACCATAAAAGGAGCTTGACTTACTTAGTTTCAATTGAAAACAATGTATCACATTGAGTTCCATTTCGTAGTTTCATTTGATAGTTCATGTAAACCTTAGAAAACTTATCTATGGAAGGCTACTGTAGGTTGGGACTACAAGGGACTGAAGATCAACAATGGATTTTTTTAATTACCTCCTAAAAGTTTATTAGGCCATCATTAGGCATCAAGTCAAGCTTCTGTTAAAGAAGCAACGGGAAACTGTGATGTTTACCATAAAAGGAGCTTGACTGACTTAGTTTCAATTGAAAACAATGTATCACTCTGAGTTCCATTACGTAGTTTCGTTTGACAGTTCATGTAAACCTTAGAAAACTTATCTATGGAAGGCTACTGTAGGTTGGGACTACAAGAGACTGAGGATCAACAATGGATTTTTTTAATTACTTCCTAAAAGTTTATTATGCCATCATTAGGCATCAATTCAAGCTTCTATTAAAGAATCAACGAGAAACTGTGATGTTTACCGTAAAAGGAGCTTGAATTAGTTAGTTTCAATTGAAAACAATGTATCACACTGAGTTCCATTTCGTAGTTTCGTTTGACAGTTCATGTAAACCTTAGAAAACTTATCTATGGAAGGCTACTGTAGTTTGGGACTACAAGAGACTAAAGATCAACAATGGATTTTTTTAATCACTTCCTAAAAGTTTATTAGGCCATCATTAGGCATCAAATCAAGCTTATGTTAAACAAGCAATAGGAAACTGTGATTTTTACCATAAAAGGAGCTTGACTTACTTAGTTTCAATTGAAAACAATGTATCTCACTGAGTTCCATTTCATAGTTCGTTTGACAGTTCATGTAAACCTTAGAAAACTTATCTATGGAAGGCTACTGTAGGTTGGGACTACAAGAGACTGAAGATCAACAATGGATTTTTTTAATTACTTCCTAAAAGTTTATTAGGCCATCATTAGGCATCAAGTCAAGTTTCCCATGTTTTCTGATCCTAATCTTAGACCTGATCTCAGATCTCCTTTAAAAAGGCTTCAACCCTGCATTAAGAAGGTTGTACATAAACTCTTCAGAGGCTGCTTCTTCTCAATTCTGGATTTTCAAAACAAATTCAATATTGTGCTTTCAACCTTTAATATAGTGCTTCCATTTTACCAACCAAACCTACACAGGGGGATTCACTGTAATACAATTCAACAAGCTTCAATGGTGTTCTTGGTCTTGTATCCCATATAGAGTAAGTGACAAAGATGCCCTTTATTCTGCCTTAGAATGTCCACTTTCACACTAACTTACAGGAGTATGCCACAGATTCGAGATGAATAGATGATCACAATTTAGATTTTTGGAGTCTTCACACAGGTCTGAAAATACAGAGGTCTGCAATTTGGGTGCAGCAGCAACAGGTTTGAAGTCTACATGAGATCAGTCCAAATGTCTCTTCACAACACGTCTGAGTTTATTTCTTGCTCATGTCCAAGTCTAATACAGTCACAGGTTCAAGGTGTAAGTCTAGTACCGAACCTTAGCACATATAGCCAGATAGCCTCAATTCACTGGTTCAAAGTTCAGTCTACAAGATTGACCCTTCAAGCTTCAAATCCGAGCTGTGATACTTCCACAAATATGCTTACCACAGGTGATTTTCCATAGCAATAAGCTACAGGACTACACAAGGACTAAAGCTCCTGTTGCGGATTGTAATATCACAGGCCTGAGGAATGAGTTAAGGTCCGAGGGTATATATGCATGTGAGGGACTTCCAACCTTAAACCAAGTTTTCCACGAGTTTGTAATCTCTGCAATCGGAGCTGATAACCAGATGACTATCCACAATTTACTGCCATAGGATTGTAATCCGAGCCCTCACAATTGTGTCTCCAAGGGGGGTCTATACAGCAGTACAAATTCTACAGGAAATCTACCTTGTAACAAATTCAAATCAGACTTTTCCTCCTCGGCCTCTTGTCTTGCTATTCAGCATTCCTGAAATCATCTTCAATGAACAGATGAACATCACATCATTCCAGCAGTCACGGTAGGAATTTCATGAATCTGGGCTATAATGAAAATTCAGTAATTTCACCTAAAACATGACGTTTCTTAGATCTATTCTCGATGAACAGATGAACATCACGTCATTCTAGCAGTCACGGTAGGAATTTCATGAATCTGGGGTATAATGCAAATTCAGTAATTTCACCTAAAACATGATGTTTCTTAGATCTATTCCCTGTGAAATTTCAGTCTTGGGGCCAATCAGAAATATTCAATTATAGCAGCAAATACTTAAATTCACTTCAACCCAAATCACCAGGCAGCTCAAGAGAATAAATACCATATATGTGGACTTCACTGCCAACAATGTCTAACATGCTGAGCACACTTTGTCAAGCATATAAAAGATCTGAAATATTTTTATTACATCAGAAAATATGCTCCTTTATGTTCTATGCTGTGTATTAAATCACAGCAATTTCAGCAATATCATAGGTGAAATCAGCTTGAACAATAGTGCTGGAATCCCCTAAACAAGAAGATAATACAAGCTGAAAGTGATGCAAGTATTTGGACAGCTTAAACACTTCATTTATATATAAGAGATGAAGTACATCTACATACCAACATCTTATTACAAGCTGATACAAGTCAATCTCTTCAAGCCATAACTAGAGAAAACATGGAAAACCCTGCTCACCAACTCCTAGCTAGGAATCACTCTTAACCAAAGCGGCTTACTCCAGCAAAGCTCCTCCTTGGCACCTACACTTGCATCCCACAAGCATACAAGGCATTTCCTACCCGCACCTCCTCAACACATTGAGTAGCACTAGGATTTCCAATTGCACTTGGTGCCATTTTGATATATTCACCTTTGCATGGTATATAAATGAGCAAAATTTGCATATTTTGTCTCTATTGGCTTGGAATCAAGGTTGCAAATCTTGAGAATAGTTTTTTTTATTAAAAAATAATTATTTAATGTATTTTTTTTAAAACTGGTTCATTGAGATCTGACCGCTACTGGTTAGACTAGTTCCGGTTCGAAACCTAGTTCATTAGGTCCACCGGTCCGGTCACCGGTTCCAGTTTTAATAACTATGATGTAAAATTCAAAAATCAATTTCTCTTAGAGTATTTGGAGTTAGGAGCTGAGTGAGGGCTTGTTGGAAAGAGGAAAGAGTCCTCTTTAAGATGGTGAAGGAGCCAATGCGAAAGGATGCCTCCAAGGTGACAACAAATATTTTTCTTGTGACTGTTCCTGAAATTAGATCTTTTTTGTTATAATTTCAAGAGTGCCCTCCAACAATTTTCCATGATTGTCCATGACATCTATGTTATCAAGTATAGTCATATCCATGTCATTAAGTCCTCAAGTGTTCTTCATGTCATGTCCCTAGACATTGTTCATGTCATCAAATGGTCCTCCATCAACCATGTCATCTTGACATCATACTGCGTCTAGGCATCTCAAGAATATTGACATCTTGGTCAATGCCACATTGACATCAATGACAACCTTGATTAACAGTTTCAAGATAGACAACAAGATAAACATAGTGAGAAATTGTCGGCCTATCACACTTTGTAATGTGTCTTATAATCAAGAATATGGCAGCCTGAGCCATTTTTCTTGATCAACTGGAGTTTATTAAGAGAAATTTTATCCTAGGTAATATTATTACAACTTGTGAAGGTCTTGAATGAGTATCAAAGATCATTCACATAATTATAGATGAAGATAGGAATAACAAATATGACTCCAAAGGCATATTTTCTACTAGGGTGAACTTCTTCAAGCTTAGAAAATTAATGTAAATCTCCAAATAATGTACCCTCTTGCATGCTAGGAATAAGGAGAGAATGTGGTGTGAATCCTTCATTAATGTGCCCTCCATGCAAGTGGCCAAAAACATAATGTATTCCCTTCAAGTGCCAAAAAGGTGATAATTTGTAACTCGTCATGTTGCCATGAATAGGTAAGTGACTCCCTCAATTGGAGTGCCCTCGTTTTCTAGGAATGAGCACTGGGAACATGTCAGAAATAGGCTTTAAAGGAGAGAGTTCACTACTGGTAATTGTGACTTCATCATTGCCAAGTGCCTCCCCTTTAGCTGAGTGATGCATCCTATTTGCTGCTAAGGCAACTCCCATTGGCGTGTTCTTCTCCTCACTGTTGATGTAATGAATGTTTAAAAATGTCCACAAGGGTTGTGCCCTTAAGAATGCTAATATATTTACCAAAACATTTTGCTGTAATGCTGATAGATCTGCGTTCAAAACCAAAAATTTTTGTTTTCATGCTGATAGATCTGTGTTCAAAAGGTGTAAATACAACAAAAAGATCTCCTCAAACAAGTGTTGATCCAAAAGCTTTCTCTCAAATATGATTTTCTTTTGTTGTTTAACTATGTGATTTTTGTGTATGGGTGTGTTCACACTGGTAAAAAATGTGTAGTCTTCTCTTCCTATATGTTGTTTCTAAAAAGTTTGCAAAATTGACATTTGTGCTCAAATAGGAGCTGAAACTTCTGTTTTAAAAATAAAGTTCTGAAAAGAGTTGAAATTAAAGAGTTAACATATTAGTTTCATCTTTGAATGCAGAAAATTGAAGATGAGTCAAGGCCCAATTTTGACAACAAATGAATACCATGCACATGATGAGAGAATAGATGATGAGAAGAGCTTGCTTAAATATGCATGTCCATGTAATGATTGTCGTGGTGGGAAAATGAGAAAAAGAAGTGTTATTTTTCAACATATGCTAAAATATGGACATAGCGGTATAAGCCCTTTCCCTCAAAATTGTTATCCAGATAGGATAGAATTGCATAGCATGAGAGATGTAGAGGCACTAGACATAGATGAAGAGGCAACAAACACAAATGAAAAGGTAGGAACCTTTGATGAAGGGATTGAAGTTGATAGACTGCTGAATGAGGGTTTCAAGGATGAATGGCAGAAGTTGATGGAGGATGCTTTAAAACCTGTGTATGGTACTTGCAATTTAAGTCATTTAACAACAATCCTTTTAATTCTTAACTTGCAAGTGGTGCATGGTTGGAAAAATGAGAGTGTTGATGAGTTATTGGCATTTTTACAACAATTTTTACCACCCGACTCCACACTGCCAACAAAACGAAGAGCATGTAAAGTGAAAATCACTAAGCTAGGCTTAGGGTATGAAAACATGCACACATGTGTGAATGATTGTGTATTATTTCGCAAAAATCTTGCAAGTGAGACTGAATGTCCAAAATGTAAAGAAGGGAGGTATAGACCAGGGTTGAAATCAAATTTAGCTCCGAGAAGGGTTCTTTGCCACTTTCCACTAATCCCACGGTTGCTTCGAATGTACAAATGTCGAGACATTGCCGAGCTAATGCAATGGCATGCCCAAAACAAGAGCACCGATGGAAAAAAATGATTTGTGGCTGATTCTAAGATTTGGAAGGAATTTGACAATAAATCCCCTGATTTTGCCCAAGATCCTCGCAATATAAGACTGGGTTTAGCTCTAGATGGGGTGAACCCTTTCTCAGATCAAAGCACTAAATGGTCAACTTGGCTAGTGTTTTTAATAAATTATAACTTGCCTCCATGGTTAGCAACAAAGCCATTTTTCTTGATGTTGTCATTGATCATACCAGGGAAAAAAAGTGTGACTTCAGATACAATTGATGTTTATTTAGAACCATTATTTTATGAGCTAGTGGAATTGTGGAAATGAATTGAAGCAATTCAAATTCTAGGGGATGGTAATTCAATTCAATTCACTTTAAGAGCTTCTTTATTGTTTACAATCCATGATCTTCCTGCATATGGCACTTTGACTGGTCTCAATGTTCATGGATACCATGGATGTCTAGCTTGCATCTTTAAGGGTTTTGTGAGGCACTCAAGTAGTTTGCACAAGTGTATTTATTGTGGACATCGTGCTTACCTCAAAATGGAGCATCCATATCATTGAAAAAAGTCATGTTTCAATGGTAAGGAAGAGAATCGTGAAGCACCACTGGCAATAACAAGTGATTAAATTATTGAGAATGGAGAAAAAAGAATGCAATTTATTGAAAATGGTGGCATTCGTGGTAGCAAAAATGATCCACTTTACGATAGTGGTGTAAAAAGAGTGTGCATATTCTATAAATTGCCATACTTTAAGCATATAACCATTAGGCATACTGTTGACTTTATGCATACTGAGAAAAACATAGCTTTTGCTATTATAGAAACTCTTTTTGGTGCATATGATATAGTGTCATCACACCTAGACCTTAAAGAACTAAAGATTCGTCGAAATCTTTGGGTTGAAAAATATGGTAATGGAAAATACAAAAAACCTATTGCTCCTTATGTGTGGACAAAGGATCAATGTGCACAATTCTTAAAGTTGATGTCTCAAACTCGATTTCCTACTAGATATGTAAGTGGTAATATTATAAGCCAAACCGAAAATAATAGCTTAAGAAGCCTCAAGACCCATGACTATCATGTCATAATTGAGGATATTTTACCTATTGCAGTCATATCAAGTTTGGAAAAGGGACCAAGATTGGTAATTATAAGGTTGGGCTGAATCTTAAAAAGAATGAGTTTGCATGTGCTAGATCCTTCAAACTTTGATAATTTGAGCAGAGAGGTTGTTGAAGTCCTCTGCTTATTGGAATGAGAATTTCCACCAACAATATTCAATATTTCTATGCATCTTCTTATACATCTAGAACATGAACTAGAGCATTGTGGCCCAATAAGAACAAGATGGATGTATCCTATAGAGCGATACAGGAAAGTTTTGAAAAAGTTTGTTCGTAATAAGGCAAAACCTGAAGGTAGCATTTGTGAAGGATATTTAATGCAAGAGGCCATAGGGTTTTTCACAGAATATATGAAGGATTTTAGCAATGTCAATCGGCGTGTATGGGATGATGATGATGACCAGAGAGTTGCAGGTGAAGTATTAGAAGGAAATGGGCATCGCTTCAAGCTATCAAATGAGGAAAGAATTGCCATACATGCCTATGTTCTTCAAAACACATCATCATTCGATAAGTGGCGTAGGTAAAATATTATTTACACCATAATTTATTTATTTAATTTCATTTAATAGCTAAATTATTATCACTCTTACTTTTCATATTCTATGCAGAAAATACGAAGAAGAGATTCAAAAATGGATGCATCCATCTCGAAAGCGTACACTTCAAGATTTGAACCTTGGAGATCATTCTTTTCCAAAATTTGATGATTGGATTGTCGATGCAATTAATGATGCACGACAAGAAGGTCAAGATATGACGAAGGAGGAAATTCAGCTTTCACAACCTCCAAGTATATGGGCTTCTTCTTTCAGTGGGATGTGGGCCTATGGTACTCATTTAAGAGTGGAAGAAAGGGATACAGGAAAGGAAAATTGTGATTGTATTGTTAGTGTTGAATTTCATCACAACACTGAAAATAAATTGTATGTTGGATTCATACAAGAAATTATTCAAGTTGATTATGGTGAAACTAGTCCTATATTATTAAAATGTAAATGGATCAAGCCATCTGTAATACAACATGATGAGTATGGATTTGTACGTGCAAATACACACCAAATTTTGCTGAGGACCAATGAGCCATATGTTTCTCCTATTCAAATTAACCAGGCATTTTTAATTGGTGATGTGACAAGCTCAGGATGGTCGTATGTCATTCAAATAGAACCCCGCTCAAAAAGGAAATTCATGGAATATGTTGATATAATGGTTGATGGGAAATGTAATAGTTTACAAGAAACATTGGAGGAAGAATCTGAAGATGGCGATAGAGTATTTGAAGATGAAGCATTGATTCCCAGTGAAGAGACTGAGTTAGAAAACATAATTCATGGCCAGGACAATATAATGTACGAGGACAATGAAGGAACTCAAGAAGATGTATACACAAGTGATCATGATTGTGATCTTGATGACCACGCAAATGATCATGATGATGATTTATCACCTTGACTTTATGGCATAAATTTTCACTATGCAAATGGATTTTATTGTTTTGGCCATGGGATTAGCCAGATGGTTGTATTAAACTCTGTGTGAAATTTATCATTCATTTTTCACGTTGTGTGAATTTTGTTTCATTCTAGTGACTCTATTGTAGCATGAAGCGATTCAATTTATCTTAAAGAGGATTACTAGATCCATAAATGAAATTGTCTACATGAAGTTATGCTAACTTTAATATTTATTTTGTAACTTCTATAGTTTTTTTTTTTCTCAGGAAAATCTAGATTCTTCTAATGTTATTTTAGTTGTTAAATTGGGGGATGCGTATCTTTTTATTGCGGGATATTTGATTTTCAGCTTGTAAACCTCGAAGCTAAATGTAAGTCTATGGAGTCTGTTTACTAAGGGCTCCAAGTCTTAATATGGTTCAGGAGCTCTTCACCAAAGTTGTACGGTACTGACACCAGTACACATATAATAGATTCAATAATGTTACAATGGCTGGGACAACCAATCTGCATCCCAACTGCAATATGCTATGTTTTTATTATGTGATAAATTTATGCAAATATTACAATTTTTTTGCTATTAAAAAAATAGAATCCATAATTCTAGATAAGGTGCTAATACTGATTAAAGTGATCCTTCTATCAATTTAAGGATAATTCATTCTCATTGATCATAATGCATGATCGTATAATAGATATATTTTATAATTTTTATTTATCCATGCACTAATAATTTTTCTTTAAATGTGAAATGTAGGACATAAATACTATGAAGAAGGGGTTGAAACGTAAAAATGATCTTAGCAGTGATGAAAATATGATAGAATACGAGCGTGTTCGTAAAGAACGCATCACAAAAAATGAAGAATATTTCTCATCTCTTGGTTTGGTGAATAAGTAAGTAGTTACTCTTCGTCACTTTTTATTTCTATGCATATTTAATGAAAGTTGCATATAATATATTTGATGATGTAGGCCATTATTTGATATTTTTTTTTTTTTATATAGGGGAAGCTTGGATCCCATAGACAATGAGAATAAACAAAAAGCAAGAAAAGACATATCCCTGCCAACTCGTAGAAGCAAATTCCATGGTAATTCAATGCATGGAGATGAAGCTGACAATTCTAATGATCAACTTCCTGATATATCAGATGATCATGTCCAAGGTGTTCGCGAAAAATTGGCACATTTTGATGAAGCAGAGTTGCAAGAAATTTATTTAGAGTTAAAGAAAAGTTTTGAAGGCACATCTGAGGAGATTTGTGTGCAACCTAGTGCCACACCTATTGTGGACAAGGAGCAACCAATTCAGTCTTTTGCCACAGAAATCACACCAATTACATCTTCTCCAAGTAAGGCGCTAGGAACTACCACACCTTCTTTAGCCACAAGTATGAGTGATTTACCATCAGCTAGTCTTGGTTTTGAAGATGTATCATCTTTAGTGAAAAGACAAAGAATTAGTCAAAGCCTTTATAGGTCCACAGAAAGGGAAGCCAAAGAACAAAAATTAGAGGGGAAGAAGGCTTACTTGATTGAGGTAAAAGATGGTGAGCCTACTGGACCAAATGCGTCAAGGTGGGCCATAGAGTTGGGCACAAGAATAAGGTCCCATTTGGATGTTACCAAATCTAACTTTGCAGATCAAGATCCAAGAAATGTTGATCAAGTGATCCAAAAAATGGAAAATGTGTTTGAGACTATTGGTGGAAGGATTTCTAGTAAATATTATAAGCGCATAATGAGAATTTTAATGAATAACTTCAGGCATAAATGCAGAAAATTAATCTTGGATGGAAAAGATAGGGAGAGTAGCTTGACTCCCAAACAATGGGAAGATTTGAAGGAAATTATGTGTGCTGAAGAGTATTTGTCAAAGAGTATAAGTGCGAAGAAAGCAAGAGAGCAGGTGAAGGCTCGATATTTTTTGGGTTGGGGTGGGTTGCGAGCCAAACAACAAATATTTGTAAGTATACAATTTTTTTGTTGAATATTGTAGATTGTGTTATGTGTTTTGAGTTTTCTTAATATCCAACTAGTTGTGCGTTGAAAATTATTTGTAGGTTGAAGAAGCTAAAAGAGAACCAGTGGTGAGTGAAATGGCTCATTATATGGCAGACTTGGAAAATTCCAAACATAATTATATGTCATAAAATCCAGTTGAAAGTTCTTTTCCATCTATTGACGTCAAGAGTAGACAAATAGGAGCTTTATCTACTGTTGAAAACCATATTAAGGATTATAATCATGCAATGAAATGTATAACTGGTTTGGCAAAGACAATGTCAACCATAGCCTCCTCCATTGAACCTCTTGTTGCTGCATGGAAAAAGAAGGAATTTAACATTGATTTAGATGAGGTAAGCAAATTATAATTCCCCTGCAACCAGTGCTTCACTTGAATTTGTAATATGTTAATGTTTTGGTTCCATTTCCCTTCACTCATGAAGCATTCTTTTATTGGCAATTCTTGTCAATCATAGGAAGAAAATGTAAATTTGGGTGGTGCAAGAATGCTAAATGACTCAAAAAAGGGCCATGAACATGTGAAGGTATGTTTTTGTAGATATCTACAAGAGCTATATGCTTCTATTTTAGTGTTATTAATATTTTTATGTTTTAATATTATATTTACTGTTTTCTGCTATGTTAAAACTTATTTTGTTTTAATGAAATATTTGATTTGTGCCTAATGAAATCACGTATAGGATGTTAAAGGAAAAATGGTTACCTCGAGAGTTCTAAAATATGACAAAATTGATGCACCTGAACATTCCCAATTGGTGCCAAATCCTGCTGGTATTTCAGATATTAACTCAATGAGTGCATATTATTCAGTTAATTAAATAGCTATGTATGTTTTTGAAATTTAATTGTAATTATTATTTTCCTAATATCTATGTATACTTTTTCATTTTTGACAGTGCTTATTAACTCCGGTAGGGGATGACCTACTCCAAGTAGGTGACAAAGTGAATATATTAGATCCATATGACAGTGCTATTGTTGGCATTGGACAAATTCAGTCAATTTCTATCATACATGGAGTGCCACTTGGTCCAGAAGACGCAAATGTAAATGTCATTAATGTCACAAGTAACATCCCCCTTCCGTATGAAGATAAAATAGATGGATGTGTTCGTTTGAAGGAGAAGGAAAATAGTTTCATTCGGTGGCCGAAGAAGTATTTGGAAAAGTCATCGATCTAGATGGTCGTCTTGTTGTTGTTCATATATAGCTTCTCAAATCCAACCACTCTTCTTTGATAACTCGGATATAGAACAATTTTTTTGTTCTTAATATTTGGACAAAGTTTTGAAACTCCTCATTTGGATTTTATTGCAAGTAAAATGTCGACTAAATGATCACATGTATTGTATGGAAGGACTTGGTCACCTTGGATGTCAACTATAAATTTTCCATAGCTTGTTGATTGTATTGGATTACAAGTTGATAGTTTGGATGATACAATGGAAAACATGGGAATATATGCCTTGTTCGTTTGCTTTTGGTTTGTTTTCAGATGTCAGTATGCTGATGAATCATACGTATTTTGCCTTAACTAACACATTCACATAGCAGAAATGGTGTTACAACAAGCATAGTTTCATTACATAAAGTGTGTGGCTGGGAGTCCATTATAAATGCAAATAATGTTAAATGTGGGTGAAAATTCTTTTGCTACAAGACCAAATTATTCTTCTCTTATTTTCAAAGTTGAGGCTCAAGTTATTCACTTTTGGCTTAGAAATTGTGTAACAAATCCAACCTCAATAGAGGAAAAGTTCAAGCAATTCGTTGCCTTCACAAAAAAGAATCAATGTTGAAGATCTTGCCCATCTACTTCTTTTCTCAGACACCAAATTTACATAGCAAAAATAGTTTGTCGTAGTCTAGAAGTAATCTATCGATGCTAAGCGCATGAACCAGAGTGAAAATTTCATGCACCAGAAAGAGCTTTCAGGTCATGAATGGATTCATAGCCATTTGAGTTGTGCCAACAGGTGAACCAGAAATAATGTTGCTACCCTTCCAATTAGCAATGAAAAAGAAGCAATGGAGTCTACACTAGATGAGGATGGGGTACTGGTTGTATTCACTATGCCATTTCTGCACAATCAAAATCAAACAAGTCAGTGACGTTATCATTTACTCAAATTAAAAGAACTTCTTGGTCTACGGACTGTAAAATCACTACTCTAAAAACATTCAAGGGTGATTGGTCTCTTTTTCTGGACAGTCAGAAGGGGGTAAATGGATGTAAGACAATGATTTTCATGCTCTTTACCCAAATGGGCATGAAATCGACCCACATGTAGTTAGCACGCAGCACACAGTGGTGTTTTTCAACTGATGATCACAATTTCATGTCTCATATGACCTCCCTATAGACAAGCACAGTGACAGATTATAAGCTGGCCTAGGAAAATGGGGATACAATCCTTACTGCCCGTTAGGGTTCTTCAAATTCAGTAACAGGAGGTATATCAATCATAAAGTTTCAGAAAATTAGATATAAAGGTGATTGGCTTCTGATCGTGTTTTTTATGATAGCATAGATCCTAAACCCAACCTCCAATGTAATGAGACTCGTAGTCATTTCTAGTCCCTAGGATTAGCCAATGAGAACTACAAGAATAACAAACCTGCTAATATTCATTTTTCAAATTAGAAACATTTAATGTGCACAAATTTTAAGATTTGGACATCTTAGGTAAATGACTAAGAGCCCATAGACCTCCATGAACCATTCCCTAAATTTTATCTATGAAGAAGAATATAAGAGAAAAATGCAGGATCATCAGTGATCTGGCCAGGGTGGCTAAGCAACCTAACGTTACTACACATAAACCACAGTGATACTAAACAGTATTCCAGAAGAAGCCCACATCAATATAATTATGTTTATAGATTGTTTTAGTTAGGAGATGTACAAACTAACATTTTAAACCGACACTCAAATAGAAAAATAAAATAAAAAAGCAGAAGGAACAACAACTAGATGCCACAATGATACTACACAGTATTCCAGAAGAAGCCCACATCAATATATTTATGTTTATAGATTGTTTTAGTCATGAGATGTCCAAACTAACATTTTAAACCGATACTAAAACAGAAAAAAAATATTAGAAGGAACAACAAATAGAACTTAAAATATGGGTAACTAACAGGAAACAGTAGACCTAGGACTTTACCTAGATGTTGTATACACACAAGATTCATAGCCTGCAAGCAATTAAAGTTCAAACACATTGGAGCCTTTTAGGTCTGTGTTGAAAGCCTTCTTTTGTGACTGTTCATTGGCATTTAGAAGTCCAAATCTGATTCGTTCTGAGCCAGACTTTTCGCTTTTCTTAATGCTATGTCTGACTTGTCTGAGGCACTTCTCGTTGGTCTTTTCTGAGGCTCATATCTGATTTCCTGATGCCCATTTTGGCTTCCCTGAGGGCACCATCTGAGGCACAGTTCTATGATTATTTTTAGCCTCCCTTGACAAGGATCTCTGCGGCTACCTGTAGCATCTATTCGGCCTGCTCAATAGATTTTTATCTGAGGCTATTTTGCTCTGTCAATGAGGTAATTTTGGCCCTCTTCCTGAGGTAGCTCTAAGATCAAATTTCGACCACTGAAGAAAAAATATATCCATGCAGACATGGTAACAATTTTGTGAACTTGAAGTTAATTTTCATGTTATCTTGGGGAGGGTTCTTCACAGGTTTGTCAGAAGTTTTCAAGCAATTTTTCTGAGGAAATTTTTACTACAATTTTGAACCCTAATCCAAGGGCGTTTGAGGCTTTTTCATTGTTTTCCTGATGCTTATTTTGTTGGCATCTGAAAAATTTTGTTGAAGAGAAAGAAGCACCCTGGTCAGGGCTTGTCTAAGGGTTTTTGAGTCAGTTTTCAAAAGATATTTGCTGAACCACTTCAGTCATTGAATAAAAATGTGTTAACTTAAGAAGCTTGTTTGAATCATCTTAAGGGGAGTACAATCTGAGCCTTGTGCTATATAAAAAATTTCAAACACTAAAGACATCAGTGACATTATCAAAGATTGCAATCAAAGATATATCAGTGACAGAAGGAAAGGGTAGAAAGGAGACATCTCCAAATCAGTGACAAAAAGATCCATGAAGAAGGAAATCTGAAGTATATCTAAACCTTTCTGAGGTCTGATCAAGGGTCTATTCAAAGGGCTGACAGAAGTCTATAAATAAGCAAACTTGAGTGGACTAAAGATCTATGCAAGTAACTGAAAGGGAATGGACTGTGAGTCAAGGTTTCTTCATTTCCTATGGTATGATCTTTTCAGACAAAGGAATGGGAAGACTTGAGATCTCTCAAAGGCATCTTCAGGCACAACACTTGGCAGTAAGTGGCACTCTTCATATCAAGAATATTGAGGTATAAGACATGTTATGTTCAAATTGTTGAGGCAAGAATTTGTTAGGAGAAGTATACAAGGAACAGACTGTATATATAAGCAGGGAAAGAACCAAAGTGCTTTTGACCATTCTATAGCAGAGCTAATGACCACTTGTTGCTAAAGCATTCCATATGGTTTACCACTTGTTGCGAAATCTGGAAAATTTTGTAGAGAAATTGCAAGTCCATTAATATTTTTTTCATTTCATCACCCCACACTATTTTTTGTTGTTTCTTTGGGCTTTTCCTAAATGTGTGTTTTAGTGTGGAAGTGCCACATTGTTTTCATACAACAAGATTCTAAAGACCTATCCTTTTAGGACTTGTTGCTTTGTTTGGTCATTTTATCCATTTCAAGCCATTGATTTGGGCTGTTAATGAATCCATATAAATTACCAAGGTAGGACATTTAACAATGTTTGTAGAGTGTTGTGGATTTCTTGAAGGGTTGATTTTTAATGGTATACTCTTGTTTGGTCATGCATATCACTTTTCATAATCTTGTGGGACTCTTATTCCATGTTCATGTCATTTGGGAGATAATTGATTAGAGTGCAGCGAGGCTTGCCTAGAAATTGCATAGTAATCTGAGCACGTGCTTTAAAGATGTTAATTTCCTTTGTCATCCATATTACTTCAGGCCTATGCCTTTCACCAGATTATGTTTCTCCCCGATTTTATACGTTAAAACTACCTGTTATGGTACATGGCTGTCATTTGTTGTCTATTGTTTCTCAATATGTATCAAGTCCTAAGGAAGGACATTCAGTGATTTTTGTAGAATGTTGTGTAACACCTTCCAAAGGTTTTCTATTTTAGGGTTATGGCCTTTTTGTTTTAGTTATGCATATTACTTTTCATTTCTTTTGGACTCTTATTCAATGTTCTGTTTATCCAGTAGATATTTACTGTAGAAAGCAGCAATTCTTGCTTAGATTTTGTGAAGGACTCTTAGCATGTGCTTAAAGTATATTAATTAATGCCTTATTTGTATGGTCCATGGATATCATTTTATTGCTCTATATATGTGCTCTCCAATGACATTTCAATGGTATTGATTGCAGGGCAATTACCTGGAACACTGTGTAACCTGGTTTGGTCAAAATTCCCTTTTCTCTGGCTGCCAGTAATGACATATTCATGTGAAAAGAGTTTAGTTGAGGGTGGAAAAGGAGCTTTTAGAGCTGAAATGCCTCTTTATAAACACCAATGCTGTAATCAAGGGCTGTATGCATCATTCTTGTGTATTTTGTCTACCATATTCTAGATAAGGTATGTTGTAGAATTTGTTGTAATAATATTGTGTATTACTAGTAAATGAATTGAAGGTTCAACTAGGATCAGATTTCCCTTACACATAAGAAGGCCGTCAAGTATATTGAGATGATTAGCTTCGATACAATTCATATGTATATTAATTGTGAGAAATATTACATAAAACAGGGAATTATCCTATCTTGAGGAGGACCGAGTTTCCTATATCCCAATGTCAATATATGCAACACCATAGGGATATGCTATCTTCCCTCTTAGACTAATGAGAACCCCATTGACTCCTACCAGTTCAGGGTTTCGTTTCAAGGCACCATCAAAACAAAAAATGAAGGCTTTTTGAGTCTGACTCCACTCATGAAATAATTGTGGAGTTATATGAAGCTGCCAACATGATTGTGGACATACTTACCTGGGTCCCCGGGTCGGGAAGAAGAACAAGAATATTTAAAATTAAATTGATCTAGCAATTGAAGTTCTTAATTGTCTAGATCTTAATCTGGAATGAATTTAATCCCTTTTGAATTAAGATGTTTATATAGCAGTGCTTTAGCTTTAATTGCCACCATCTCCATTTCACTCATCATCTATTTGGAAAATGGCACGATTTTTTGCCAGCCAGATTTCCAACATACTAATTTAGACAATGCAAACTAGACCCTTTCACAAGAGCCTTGCAATGAAAGGACCTTATGTAATGACTATGACATGTCCAAATTAGTTGCTTCAGTGAATTTGACTACTTGAACCGACTCTCAAGGCCATTTACCACCACTAACCAAGCTGCCATAGTGAAATGGAAATCTAAAAATAGGCAATGAGAAGATTGCAAACTAAAGGCAAAGAGCACACTAGGAGGGACCCTGGATCCCTCTCCTTCTCATATTTTCTGAGGTTAATATGTTGTCATAAGATAGGGTCCAATAGAAAATATTAATCTTTGGCAAGGCATCTGAATGCCATATTTGTCTCCAGATTTAGGCTTTGTGGGGAAGTGAACAGCAAGAAAGTTGTTGGGAATAGCTCTACTTAACTGGATACTCAGCTAAGCCCCACCCGCTACAGTCTGATTCCTATAGGTTCTTAAGGGCACAACCATGCAATTTTTGTTCCATTGAGGCCACCAAATGGAACAAGTCTGAAGGTGGAGCCCCAAAATTTGACCCTCTCAATAATCCTAAAGCTCTGTCCCATGAATAAATGGAGGGAATTTTCTCCTTGCTGTCCAATCATATCTTTAAAGGAGTGAGATCCCTGAGAGTTATGCAACTGGTGACCCATGATGTTATACTTCCAAATATTAATATTTTACCATTTCCTAAAATCCAGGTAAACTGATCCATTATTATTGGAATGTCAGATTTCATAAGTCAAACATTTCTTGATCATTCAATAAATTTAGCATATGCTAAGAAAGATGGAATTGCCTTGTATCTTTATAAGAAGAATTGGGTGATTACAAGAACCGAGTAATCGTGTGGTTGGTATTCAAAAGTAAAAATCATTTTCTTTCAAGAGTTTGTTAGGTTCTTCAATTGACCAAGCAAGACATGGCCTCGAAAGATCCACTCCTCGATAATATAGTCCTAAAGTTCCAAGTGAGGAATATCCAAGGTCTGTTGAAACTTGAAGAAATGCACTTCTTTCATTGCTCTGGTTCTTACAATATTGTTGTGTAGATAGAATCTGAGTCACTTCATTCATGTTTGTATTTGAATTTAACTGTAATGTTAGACTTATATAATCATTAATTTTCTTGCATTAAGTAGTGACCATTGTTGATCCCTTTAAGACATGATGAGTTTGTATAAATGGTTGACAAAGTTTGCTTGCAGCTTTAAGGTATGTCTAAATTCAAGTTTTAAATTTCAAATTTAGTGAACATAATGACATAGGATGCATTTTCCTCTTCAAGAATTATAGGCCTAAATTTTTGTCTTCTTAAATACCTTGATCAAAGGTTCTTGTCTTTGCTCATCAGGGCAGTGGTTACCTTCATACGCCATAAGCTCCAGTATCTTGCTAAGATAGTCACATCGATTACCTCTTCCTTCTAGGTTGTGATTATGACTAGGCTTAATTGCTCAACATTCTCCAGCCAAACTGAAGTCAGGGTGTGGTTGGGTTCACCAGGGGAGTATAGTTTCTATGACAACAATGTCAATGTTTCTTCAATTGATGGTTAGATCACCATCTTTGCTACTATTATGAATTCATTGTACTTGGATGCTAAAAGAGTTTTGACACAATCCTTTCCCTTATCTTTAGTTTCTACAACCCCTAAAGGGACTTTTTGGAGGTGACAGTGGTCTAGCCATTCAAAACTTAGAAATGTGAAGAATAAACAATCTAAATCAACAAGCGATAATGCTAGACAAAGTTGTAGCAACAATTTTGTTAATTCTGTAATTGGAGAGAAGCAAGATCTTGGAAATGTTCTCCATCCTGAGCATGGGACTGTTACTCCATGAGGGCTTTAGCAATACATCCAGTCTCCAAGAATGCCTCCAAAATTTGCTTCTTGCAGTCTTTAATAGATCTTCAAAAATACCACAAGGATGTCTGCCTTAGTAAGCAACCTATATAAACTTGGAAAATCTTCAATAAGCCTCCTTCAATAAGGGTCAATGATTATTCTCCAATCTCAAAGAATGCTTCACAAAGGCTCCCAAAAATATGTAACTGTGTGTGCTTCAGGACTGCTCCCAAAAATGTTGCAACCTGCTCCAAAAAACTTAGACCTGAAATGTGATCAAATATGCCATAACAAGGTTGTTATAACAGATTAGATTATTTTCCACAGGACTCAGTTTTGAAGCTCTCCTACAGATATGCATTTTTTTGTTCGTAAATAAGGCTCAAAACAGTCCTTTAAACACTGTCTCATACATGCATGAACATGCCTTTAACTGCAGCCTAACACAAGCTTATACTGCATCCCTTCCTGTAGCCTACACAGGCCTAGTGTCGCTCTTCTTGTGGCTTACACAGATCTGAAAATCACAATTTTGTAGGCGTTTCAGAGATATGCCCAAAACCAGCGATCTGAAGTGTGTCTTTTTTTTTCTCAATAGTTTGTTGTAGCATAGATAATCAAATCATCCATAAATTTGTTGCAGGTCTTTCTCTTAGTAATTTTGCTGTGACCCCATCTTCATGAATGAAACATTCAGATAAATTAGGCTTAGATCGGGGCATTTTGCTGGGATCTTTTTAGCAAGCTTTAGGATCCCATATTCAAGATGGGAATACTCTTGGACATGTAGGGTATTGATAAATATAGCATCATGTTGTGGCAGACATTATTCAAGGAAATCTGAGGGGAGCTAATACTTGACTTCTTGAAGCCACATATCCATTGTTATCCTCAAGTTTGTAAGTTCCAACGTTTATGGATCAAACATAGGAACAATTGTATGCTGGCCATGAACACCATTGTTGCAGACAGGGAGCTGTTTTATATGAGAAATTAAAGTTACCCGAATATAATTTATAGTTAGGAGAAGAAACTCCTTTGAAGATAATTTATCATACCCACGAACAATAAGAGGCAAACCTGGAAATGATTTTGTTCACTGTGTAGTTAATCAATTATGGGTTTGCATAAGTCCTCTTGTTTTCCTAGATATTGGTTTGTTCTTTCAATATGACAAGACTATTCATCTTCAATAAGGATTCCTTCAACAAATGGAATGGACATTTCTACCTTTCTCTCATATGGTTCACAAGAAGGCTTGATGATATGATAAGCCTTCTTTTATTCCTCATCAGAGTCCATGTCATATGTAGGATGACTGTCAAAGGAAAAAATATCATACCTTCCACTCTTCTGTTTAATAGGAAATGCTGATTGGAGATGCACATAATTATGGGTTCCAAAGTTTCTACCATAGTCAAAATCACAGATAGGAGTGTTGGTCTCTTGAATCTTAAGGGATCTTCAGGATTTCCCTTCATTAATGAGTGTCTTATTAATCTCATTCTTAGGAAAACTAGAACTACGGTTTGTTCCATTGTCTCCATCTGCGCTTAGGATTTTGTCATATGTTGGTTGAATTTCCATTTTCCAGTGTAGAAAAAAGGCATGGCATGATACCCATGTCATCACATGCTAAGTCTTCTAGGGTGTTTGCAAGAGTGGTAGAAATTTGTTTTCATAAAATGTGCCTCCCTCACAGCAAAGCATCCAAAAGGCTAATTTGCTCCATGTTATCAACTCCATCTCTATACACCATTGGTATCCATTTAATTTTTTTTAATAACATTTCCCTCTACAATCTCCATTGAAGGAAACATCCCTTACAAGATGGTGACATTAAATTGCAAGGGGCTATGCTGTCGATTAGAAGCGCTGCTGACAGGCCTTATTCAAACAGCTGGCCACCTCTGTTTGCCGAACATACAAAATACTGAGACTGAACCAAATCCCATCTATTTGAAGTCCCTAAACATCCTCAATAGAGGCATTCAATTGGTGAAAATGTGCGAGAAAACCAACCCTCTTAATACTCTCCAGAAACTGAGATATACTTCTGAAATCCACCAGCTAGAAAATGACATCCGTGAATTCGTTCCGTACCAGATGCCTGACCAATTATCTCTTGAGTTGAAGAATATCATATCAGAGTTCAAGTGTCTTCGCCATTTGTACGAGTTAGAGGCAGTGGATGAGAGAAACCTGAATGAAACAATCATTTTGAGGCTCACCAATGATCCCGATGAGAATGCCATGATGTTACAACAAATGGGTTGACATGCTATGTTTGATGGAGCTTTTGACGAAGCTTCTTCTACTTCTAATTGTAGTGGCTCAGTGAAGTCTGATTTTGTAGTGGGACTGGAAAATAATATCTGGAATTTGAAGAGGATTCTGTTCCAGAAAGAGGTGTCTCTTGTGGCGGTGCAAGGTATGGGGGGCGTTGGAAAAACAACTATGGCATTGTCCCTCTGCAATGATCAAGAAGTTAAAGGTAATTGGGGATTTTATTTATTCAAACCATTTTCATCCCCTGAAAGGATATATTTTTTCACTTAATTTATATTTCTATTCAATTTATGGAATTTCAATCCTAACAAATTGATTTTTATGTATGGCAGGTGTTTTTCAAAACAATTTGATTTTCTTTACGGTTTCTCAATACCCAAACCTGAGGGAAATTTTAGAGACCATGTGGGAGAAGATTGTTCGGAGGAAGAAACCTGATTTTCATAATATTGAAGATGCACATAGACAGCTGTAGCAGCAGCTGCTCAGGCGAGCCAAGCGAACTCTTGTGGTGTTGGATGATGTCTGGTCTATGGAAATTTTGGAAAATTTTTCATTTACAGGTGAAGGTTATAAGACCCTTGTGACAACGCGAGATCGTTCTATCATCCACACAACAACCTCTACCAGGCTTTATGAATTACCATTGCTAGATGATGCCGATGCTCTGCCCCTTTTCTGCTTTTGGGCTTTTGGACAGAAATCTATTCCAAGTAATGCGGACAACCAGCTAGTCAAGCAGGTAATGCAATTTATATGCAATATATTATTTTACCAAGTACTAAGTTTGGTTCAATTTAATGATTGTGACACAATGTTCTCCTAAATGTCCCTAATTACAAGCAATTACTACAGTGGCATATCATATTAGGATATCATTATAGTTTTACATAATTCCATATTAGTACTTACTATGCTCTTAACAATGGTATCGGTAATCCATTAAAATAGATTCTAGCCATATGTATATTCATCTTCATAAACAATCAAACAAAAACCTGTGAGTGAACTTTATACTTATCAGGCAACTATTCATGCTTTCAACAAATTTTTGTTTTTGGTATTTGATTGGTTTCCACCTACAGAATTTTCACTAGTGTTGCTAATGTATGAATCACAGGTGCAAGTGGAATGTAAAGGTCTGCCACTTGCTCTGAAGGTGATTGGAAGCTCTTTGTATGGTCAGCCTCATCCGGCCTGGGAGGGTGCCAAGAACAAACTCTTAAAAGGGGAATCAATATCAGATTATCACAAAGAAGGGCTTAGATGCTTGGAGACCAATATTGATGCCCTGGATGAGGAAGCACGGGAGTGCTTCTTAGACTTGGGGTCATTTCTAGAGGATAGAAAGATATCAGTGGATGCATTATTGAATATTTGGATTTATGTGCAAAACATGGAGTGGCACGATGCTTTTTTCATCTTGTTAGAGCTTGCAAGCAGAAATCTGTTGAATTTAAGAAGCAATCTCAGGTAAGCGCCTTCATTTCTAACTGTTGTGTGCTCAATATCATTTGATCATAGCTTCCTCTGTCTTATACATTGTGTTGTCTTGGTAATTGGATGTAGTAGGAGCCAAGAAATCAATTATGGTAGTGCCTCTGAGCTGTACTTTTCTCAACATGATGTAATGCAAGACTTGGCCCTATATTTGGCATTCTGAGGTAGCATAGTTGGTAGGAAGAGGTTGCTTATGCCTAAATAGGAGGACAGTAAGAAATTTAATTAATTTTCCTATTTCGATAGACCATAGACCTTTAATGATATCTATGTGTTGATCATTGATTCAAAAGTTCTTAGAAAATATATGCAATAACCTATAATGTTCTAATCTAGCTTTGCTTCTATGGTTCACCTATGTAGGTGCAATGGAAGATGATCAGTGATGTGAGATGAATTTTGGTGAGGCAGAGGCTTTGGTATTACTCTTTTCTGCAACCAAATACTTTCTTCCATCATTTTTGAGTTACATGAAGAAACTAAAAGTCCTCATAGTGTTTAATTATGGGTACAAGAAAGCCACAGTGAACGGTCTACAACCCTATCTTCACTTACTCAGCTTAAGACTATTCACTTGGAGAAGTTGGATGTGCCTTCACTTCAAGAGCACAGTAAAGTATTGCAAAACTTGGAGAAGATATCTCTGACATTATGTGAAGGGCTTGGAAATATGTCCAGGTTCAACTGCTCCCAGTCAAGCCTAAAGCTTCCCATAATGCGAGATTTTATCTTGGACCACTGCTGTGATTTAGAGGAGTTACCCCCTGGTATCTGTGACACATCTTCTGTTGAGAAGTGGTCTATCACTAGCTGCCACCTTCTTAGTGGTCTATCACTTAGCATAGTTCTTACTGAAAATTTTCCTTTGGATTCAGTAAGAACTTCAGTGACTGAACACTCACCTGATCCTAGGTGTACAGATCCCGAGTCCCGACAACTATCTCTAGGCTCATATTTAAACTCAAGGGCATTGAGATGGGTATTTAGAGATTGATTCTGCATAGCTTCATTCTCCCTAGGCTCTTGAGGGACTTTGGTTACGTCACAGTTTGTCCCTGCAACCTCACATTTGATAAGCTCTTCAGGAACTCTGATAACTTTACAGTTTATCTGCACAGTTTCATGTTCCATAGGCTCTTCAGGAACTGTGGTTACTTTACAGCTTGTCTCCTCAGCAGAAGCTGGACCAATCTTGGTCAGTTTAAAGATATTATCTCTGTGGGCTGTCAAACAATTTCCTTTGTCTTCCTGTTCCTCAGATTTCTGTTCCACCATTCTCTGTGGATAACTGTGATCTCTCTTATCCTCTGTAATTTGCACCATTGGTTGTTTCTTTAGGTAAGAGAGCTGGTATTATCTGGAAATATTACACTCATTGTTGAGCCTGGGAGATCTCTTGTTGCAAAGTATAGTGTTCTTGTGAGTTGAGTTGTTGGAGTCAAGACAAATGGTAAGAAGAATTTCATTGTAATTGATGGCAGCATGGCAGAGCTTATTAGGCCTAGCCTTTATGGAGCTTACCAAGTTAGTACATAAATTTGACTTGGGGCAAACCCAAATTTTTTTGATGATGCATGATTGAAGGGATGATCATTTCCAAATGAATATAGAAGGGATAATTTGTCCTACTTTTGTAGTCTCCTTGTTGACAGGAAATATTACTGGTATTGAGATTCCCAGATACTAAATAGATCATTCTTTCTCATGACAGGCACACAGTCTGAAAGTTGTGATATGAATCATAAAATGATTTTGAGATTTTGAGATGTTTCTAACTGATATTCTTCTTGATACACAGCACATTGAGCTAATTTCTCCACTTGCCCCAAAGGAAAAAATTCAAACTTTTGATGTTGTTGGGCCTGTCTACGAGTCTGCAGACTTTTTAGGAAAGGACAGGGAACTTCCAACTGCAGAAATGGTGGTTAGTTACAGGACAATAATTATCACACCTAATAAACTTGCATGATGAGAAGGAATTGATTTTCCAATATCATATTTAATTGTTTCTAGAATTATTTTGTGATGCTTCTTTGAAGGCATACACTCGTGGCTTAACTTTGAGTGGCCATCCTCTTTCAGTGGGCCGGAATGGTGGTCCACGACGCGGGAGCTTACTACATGAGTATGGCATCAACTTACAGCTTAAGAATGAGGCCAGCAGAATACTGGGTAAGTTGAGTTGTGAATGCATATTTTTGTTTCTAGATTGGAGTGAATGCTATATTTTTAAAGCTTGACAATGCTGATTTTGATGATTGAGAGAATGCTAGACAAATTCAAGATGATGGATCAGTTAAAAAGATAAGACATGCTGAAACAATTGTAGGTGCTTTCTATAACTCATGACATTGTTGACCATCTTGTCTTATAGCATACAAGAATATTCAGGGTCTTCTTGTCAAGTTTGCTAGGCTGTTGGGTAGTTGGTGTTGAACTTAGGATCTTGAAAATTACAAAATTTTGGTTTGACGTTAACAGATTTTGATATGAATATTTTTTAGAGTAAAATGTGACTGCAGATAAACTTTTCATTTCCCTCTTCTGGGCTATTGGTGTGTTCTCTATATGGATTACTTCATAGAGTGTTTTTGTATAGCAGTTTATTGAAGGTGTTTGTATGACATCTTTTAAAGTTGTTAGAAGGCATTTTTGGACCAACTTTACTGTGCTGGCCTTGTTACAGCTATTTTGAGAATATATATAGACACTTTAAAGATGTATATTTGCACCATTGGTTGTTTCTTCAGGTAAGGGAGCTAGTATTATCTGGAAATCTTACACTCATTATTGAGCCTGGGAGATCTCTTGTTGCAAACTCTGGTGTTCTTGTGAGTCGAGTTGTTGGAGTCAAGAAAAATGGTAACAAGAACTTCATTGTAATTGATGGCAGCATGGCAGAGCTTATTAGGCCTAGCCTTTATGGAGCTTACCAAGTTAGTACATAAATTTGACTTGGGGCAAACCCAACTTTTTTTTATGATGCATGATTGAAGGGATGATCATTTCCAAATGAATATAGAAAGGATAATTTGTCCTAATTTTGTAGTCTCCTTGTTGACAGGAAATATCACTGGTATTGAGATTCCCAGATACTAAATAGACCATTCTTTCTCATGACAGGCACACAGTCTAAAAGTTTTGATATGAATCATAAAATGATTTTGAGATTTTGAGATGTTTCTAACTGATATTCTTCTTGATACATAGCACATTGAGCTAATTTCTCCACTTTCCCCAAAGGCAAAAATTCAAACTTTTGATGTTGTTGGGCTTGTCTGCAAGTCTGCAGACTTTTTAGGAAAGGACAGGGAACTTCCAACTCCAGAAATGGTGGTTAGTTACAGGACAATAATTATCATACCTAATATACTTGCATGATGAGAAGGAATTGATTTTCCAATATGATATTTAATTTTTTCTAGAATTATTTTTTGATGCTTCTTTGAAGGCATACACTTGTGGCTTAACTTTGAGTGGCCATCCTCTTTCAGTGGGCAGGAATGGTGGTCCATGACGCGGGAGCTTACTGCATGAGTATGGCATCAACTTACAACTTAAGAATGAGGCCAACAGAATACTGGGTAAGTTGAGTTGTGAATGTATATTTTTGTTTCTAGATTGGAGTGAATGCTATCTTTTTGAAGCTTGACAATGCTGATTTTGATGATTGAGAGAATGCTAGACAAATTCAAGATGATGGATCAGTTAAAAAGATAAGACATGATGAAACAATTTTAGGTGCTTGCTATAACTCATGACATTGTTGACCATCTTGTCTTATAGCGTACAAGAATAGTCAGGGTCTTCTTGTCAAGTTTTCTAGGCTGTTGGGTAGTTGGTGTTGAACTTAGGATCTTGAAAATTACAAAATTTTGGTTTGAGGTTAACAGATTTTGATATGAATATTTTTTAGAGTAAAATGTAACTGCAGATAAACTTTTCATTTCCCTCTTCTGGGCTATTGGTGTGTTCTCTGTATGGATTGCTTCATAGAGTGTTTTTGTATAGAAGTTTATTGAAGGTGCTTGTATGACATCTTTTAAAGTTGTTAGAAGGCATTTTTGGACCAGCTTTACTGTGTTGGCCTTGTTACATCTATTTTGAGAATATATATAGACACTTTAAAGATTTATATTTGCACCATTGGCTGTTTCTTCAGGTAAGAGAGCTGGTATTATCTGGAAATCTTACACTCATTGTTGAGCCTGGGAGATCTCTTGTTGCAAACTCTGGTGTTCTTGTGAGTCGAGTTGTTGGAGTCAAGACAAATGGTAACAAGAACTTCATTGTAATTGATGGCAGCATGGCAGAGCGATGATCATTTCCAAATGAATATAGAAGGGATAATTTTTCCTAATTTTGTAGTCTCCTTGTTGACAGGAAATATTACTGGTATTGAGATTCCCAGATACTAAATAGACCATTCTTTCTCATGACAGGCACACAGTCTGAAATTTGTGATATGAATCATAAAATGATTTTGATATTTTGAGATGTTTCTAACTGATATTCTTCTTGATACATAGCACATTAAGGAAAGGACAGGGAACTTCCAACTCCAGAAATGGTGGTTAGTTACAGGACAATAATTATCACACCTAATATACTTGCATGATGAGAAGGAATTGATTTTCCAATATGATATTGAATTGTTTCTAGAATTATTTTGTGATGCTTCTTTGAAGGCATACACTAGTGGCTTAACTTTGAGTGGCCATCCTCTTTCAGTGGGCAGGAATGGTGGTCCATGACGCGGGAGCTTACTGCATGAGTATGGCATCAACTTAATTACAACTTAAGAATGAGGCCTGCAGAATACTGGGTAATTTGAGTTGTGAATGCATATTTTTGTTTCTATATTGGAGTGAATGCTATATTTTTAAAGCTTGACAATGATGATTTTGATGATTGAGAGAATGCTAGACAAATTCAAGATGATGGATCAGTTAAAAAGATAAGACATGTTGAAACAATTGTAGGTGCTTGCTATAACTCATGACATTTTTGACCATCTTGTCTTATAGTGTACAAGAACAGTCAGGGTCTTCTTTTCAAGTTTTCTAGGCTGTTGGGTAGTTGGTGCTGAACTTAGGATCTTGAAAATTACAAAATTTTGGTTTGACGTTAACAGATTTTGATATGAATATTTTTTAGAGTAAAATGTAACTGCAGATAAACTTTTCATTTCCCCTCTTCTGGGCTATTGGTGTGTTCTCTATATGGATTACTTCATAGAGTGTTTTTGTATAGCATTTTATTGAAGGTGTTTGTATGACATCTTTTAAAGTTGTTAGAAGGAAGTTTTGGACCAGCTTTAAAACAGTCTTATAGCAACAATTTAAAGTTTTTTTAAAAAAACATTTAAATACCCCTTTCTAGCACATTGAAAACCTTTTGACGATGGATTTAGCGCAGGTTTGAATATTTAGTTTCGATAGTTATTTGAATCATTTGAAGAGCTAGAGCAATCTCCTTGGAGCGACTATTGAAGGATCTTTGATACCATCATTACTATGCCATTATTCTAGGACAATATATTAGTTTTCTTTTATGTTAGTGTAACTTTCTTTTAAATTTTAACTTCCTATTACATTCTTTGAAAGATATATAGGAACTAAAATTTCCATATATTTCACTTAATTATTTTTTTCCCCACTCCCCGGCATTACTTTGCACCTCTCGGTGAAAATTATAGTTACATAGTCATTACAAGGAAGACATACCTAGTTACACTCTTCAACATTATAACTATATATAATTTTGATGTTTCTAGGTTGGAGATTGTACTATTTTCATTGGAGGATGCTACTATTGATGCGCACAAGGCTTTTGAGTTACTTGGTAGGATTCTCGCAAAATTGGTTGTTGAAGGGATATTTTTTATTCAAGATATAACAAGGGAAATCAAGGATGGAGGTACATGGCCAGGAAGCTTATTAGAAACGAGGGGATTTTGAGGTATTTCTCAAGAAGAAAATTTCAAGGTAGTCTGCTCACAATTTTAATGTCTGATCAATTTTGTGGTTTATTTGGATCTCTCATGTTGACTAGTGAATGGTTGGTTAGTTTTTATCTCATGCTCACATTTGTTGGTTCCTGAGCACTTTATAACAAAAATAGGCAAAGTCAAACAACACAAATGGTCCACTAGCTCTTTTTTCATTTGCTAATATTATAATGAAGTTTTATTAGAGGCATTGTTTGTTTGTTTATTTTGGTTAGAAAAGGGTTTGCTCTTGGTTTTATGTGATTTGCAATTTATCGTATGTAGCATGTTGAGAAATGGGAAATAATAACGTGACATTTATTTTGCAGAAATTGATGTTAAAGGAAAATTTCTTTGACATTGTTGATGTTAAGGTATATGTTGTATAAACTATTTATAGTCTAATTTATATTATATTCTAGTGTTCATTGTTTTTCATTTCTTACAGTGCATTATATTTTCTTTTGTTTTCAGAAAATGAAATCAGTATTGATGGTAAGAAGCATGAATTGAAAAAAGAGAAGAGAAAAAACATTGGAGCGACAAATGCAAAAAGAGAGGAGAACTGGTTTGGTGATACCCTTAGAACCAATATCTCGCATAAGACACACATATAAAGACTGATGATCAAGTCTTCAGAGTTGGTGAATTCACTTGTAATGCCTTGAAAACACAACGATAATGTTTTGAAGTGATGAAACTTCATTTCATGTGTAAATTGTAGTCCAACTAATATAAAGTTGGAAACTCATATTGTAATATTTTAACATTTCATATAATATAATTTATGTGGTTGAAATTATTTATAGTTGCACTTGATGTTGTTTAGTATTGTAATTAAAATATGCGACTTTGTGTTTTTAGAATGATTATTAATGAAATGCATATAAACTACTAAATTATTCGTTTATATAATGAATAAAATGATATTGCAAATGATAAATTTGTGACTATAAATGATGACTAAATTTTGCATATATACGACTATTAGTAGCTAATTTATAGTATCTTATAACACGACTAAAATTTAGTCACATTTCTTCGGTCATTAATTGGTTTCAAACAATGACTAAAATTTGCATATATATGACTATTAGTAGCTAATTTACAGTATCTTATAACACGACCAACATGTTGGTCATAGTTCTTTGGTCATTAATTGGATTTCTTGGGTGATCATATAGTAATATATTTTTTTGTGTGTTTGGTCATTAATTGTGACATTTAATGACCAAATCAAAGATCAAATCAATGACTAAATGAATGACTAAATCAGTGACCAAATGAATGACTAAATGAATGACTAAATCAATGACAAAATGAAAGACCAAATGAATGACTAAATGAATGACTAAATCAGTGACGAAATGAAAGACCAAATGAATGACTAAATTAGTGACCAAATCAATGACTAAATCAATGACCAAATCAATGACCAAATATACAACTAGATGACAAAATTGAGATAACCAATTAATGACTAAGCTAAAAATGACCAAAAGTTGGTCGCGTTATAAGATACTGTAAATTAGCTACTATTGGTCACCGATCGAAAAATAGTCGTTTATATGCAAATTTTAGTCATTTTTTTAGTAACAAATTAGCCATTTTGTACTAGTCCTGCTGGAAGACAAGGGTTATGATGTTGTTTTCAGTGAGGGAAAAGCCTTCCTTTGACATAAAACAATGGGTCAAACCAAGAATATAGGGGTTCGAATTAAGAATCTCTACAAGCTGGAGGTAGATGGCTACGCTACAATGGTGGGAAAAGTAGAAGAAGTGGTGAGCTGGGATGAGGGAAAATTATGGCACGGGAGATTGGGCTGTCTTCACCATGGTGCTTCGAAGATTTTACAGCAAATTTCTACTGGAATTCCCAAGGGTACTCTAGCAAAGTCAGATCAGTGAAAGGGATGTACTATGGGTAAGTTTGTGAAGACCACCTTTCATGAGAAGGAGAATTGTGCTTAGGTGATCCTAGAGAGAATTCACATAGATGTGTGTGGACCATTCTCGGTTGCTTCAACAACAAAACACACATATTATGTGATATTTTTTAATGACATTTCTCGTATATGTTGGATCTTATTCATGCAAAATAAGAGTGAAACATTCTGAAATTTTTGTGAGTTCAAGGCATTGGTGGAGAAGGATTCAGGGAAGCAAGTGAAAGCTCTACAGAGCGATAATGGTGGTGAATACATCTCGGGCTAATTCAAAGAATTCAGTAGCAAAGAAGGAATTTGAGGAGAACTCATAACGCCTCATAACCCATAGCATAATTAGCCCTTGTCTTCCAGCAGAATGGGGTCGCAGAGAGAAAGAACAGAACGATCATGGGTGCTGCACGAGTGATGCTGCATGACCAGGGCCTACCGATGACCTTGTGGGCAGAAGCATGCAACACTATGGTTTATGTGCAAAACTGTTGTCCTCATAAAGTACCTGGCATGAGTACATTTGAAGAAGTTTTTACTGGTAAGAAGCCTGATATTTCTCATTTGAAGATTTTTGGCTCACCTATTTACATTCATGTGACGAAGGATGCCAAGAAAAAGTTGGAGCCGACTGCAGAAGTTGGGATATTTGTGGGGTACATAGAAACACCCCATAACTATCGTGCACATTTTCCAGACAGTTAGATGACTGTTGTGCGACAGGATATAAAATTCAATGAGGTGAAAGCCATGAAATTGTCACTTGAGAGGGAGCTACACTTGCATGTGGAGGAGGAACTTCTTGTTCCCAAAGATGAGCCTCTAGATGTGGATCAGCCACGGGAGGAGATTCATGGAGTGGAGGAGTCCACTCATGTAGAACCAAACATCACACAAGGTATAAAGCATACCACAGAAGCTGAGAGACTGAAGCTTGATGTGACGTAGAATGTAGGAGTCCCTACATCACAGCTTAGACAGAGATAGTCACCTGACCCATATACTAGATACATGGTTCTTATGAGCAAGTGTATCATGACAGAGCCATCTTCTTTCGAAGAAGTAGTGCAGGAGCCCACATGGGTAGATGCCATGGTGGAGGAGTATAAATCCATTGTCAGAAATAGTGCTTGGGAGATTGTTCCAAGGCCGATGGGAAAATTAGTTGTAGGATCAAGATGGATCTACAAGGTAAAGCAAGCTATTGATGGGAGCGTCAAGAAGTATAAGGCAAGATTTGTTGCTCGAGGCTTATCACAAATTGAGGGGACTGACTATGAAGAAACCTTTGCACCTGTCGCATGGTATTCTTCCATACGAACCATCCTTTCTTTCTCAACACAGATGGGTTTTCACATTCATTAGATGGATGCGAAGACTGCGTTACTTAATGGGATCATTGAGGAAGAGGTGTATATTGAGCAGCCTGAACAGTTTGATATCTTCAGCAGTGAGTCGCATGTGTATAGGCTCAAAAGAGTGTTGTATGGGCTAAAACAAGCACCTCATGCTTGGTACACTCAGATCGACAGTTATTTCACCGAACTTGGCTTTACCAAGACTGAGGCAGATGAAAACCTATACCAGATTGTGGTGGAGGGTAAGATTTTAATCATTATACTTTATGTTGATGATTTAATACTAATAGGTGATGAGCAGTTGATACACTCATGCAAGGCAGATCTTGAAAAGGAGTTTGAGATGAAGGATTTGGGCCTCCCTCATTATTTCCTTGGATTGGAAATATGGCAGCGGGAAGGTGAACCTTTTGTGTCTCAAGGAAAGTATGCCTGGGAGATACTGGAGAAATTTCACATGCAAGGCTGCAAGCCTATCGACACTCCTCTTCCAGGAAATTGGAAGAAAGAGGATGCTACATCGGCAGAGGTAGTGGATGCCATTGTTTATCGACAGTTGGTGGGTTCGCTCATGTATTTAGCCAATACAAGACCAGACATATGCTATACGGTGAACCAGATTTCACAAGCGATGGTTAAGCCTACCAAGCTCTTTTGGAAGGCAGGAAAGCATGTCCTGAGATATCTCAGGGGCACATTTGAGTATGGTTTATGGTACAGACAGATGGATGAGGTGAAGTTGCATGGCTTCATGGACACAGATTGGTCAGGAATCCCAACAGACAGAAAGAGCAGATCAAGAGGTATTTTCAGTATCAGATCTACGACAGTTTCTTGGTACAACAGGAAACAAAGATCTGTGGCACTCAGTTCAGCAGAAGCGGAATACATGGCAGCAAGTTTAGCTACATGTGAGGCTATCTGTATGAGGAAGATTCTGGTTAGTTTGTTTGGTTCACATTTAGATCCCATGGTGATTCATTGTGATAATCAGAGTTTGATTAAACTCTTAGTTAATAATATGTTTCATGATAGATCTAAACATATTGATATCCGGTATCATCATATCAGAGATTGTGCATAGCGGAAGATCATGTTGCTTCAGTACATTCCCACGGAGGATCAGGATGTAGATATTCTGATGAAGGCTCTCACCAAGAGAAAATTTGAATACCATAGAGGTAGGACCGGGGTGAAGGATAATCCTTATCTTGTTGAGAGGGAGTGTTTATATTCAACAAGATTATGAGCTTAGTGAAAAGAGTCTCCTTCACTAAGTGGGCCCGCGGGCTATTTTTGACGTAAGTCTTTTTTAGACTATGTCTATTTTTAGACATGATGATCATATTTCAGAAGTTGCAGGATGCTATTTGTGGATGGTTGATCAAGTTGGAAAAATAGATGAAATTATATTTTTAGAATATTGGG
The DNA here is from genome assembly GCA_034641835.2 of Pinus albicaulis. Taxonomy (NCBI): domain Eukaryota; kingdom Viridiplantae; phylum Streptophyta; class Pinopsida; order Pinales; family Pinaceae; genus Pinus; species Pinus albicaulis. Next base: position 1,034,675,592 of record CM076583.1, on the reverse strand, counting down.
AAAAGTCTATTTATAGATCGTCAATCTAAAATAGATGCATGTCGATTATTATTGGCTCTTAATAATAATCAAACTCTAAACAGTAGCTTATTCTCTTGGAGCACTTTAGTTCAGTGCAAAGATGTGGCACAACAGCCGACAGAAGGAATTACGCTATTCCTAAGGGTTTAGTAGAGCTAATGCATGGAAGAGTAAGTTAGAACTCAAGTGGCAGAGTTATGACATAGTTGGAAGAAGTAGTTATGGAGTTGTATTTAGTTTAACTCAGTTAGACTCAGTTGAGCTAGTTGTATCTAGTCTAAGTCATTGATACAGCAGTGAGAGTGGAGTGAATTAATTAGTTAATTAATTCAAAAATAATAACTCATTAATCAAGTAAATAATACAATAGTTAACTATAGCGCATGGCAGTTTCAGTGAAGACCAGTGGAGAGATAGGTGAAAGGGAAAGATAGACTATTTGTTGTGACTATAGTGATGCATTTATTGCATCACACACTCAGTCGAGATGCCAACGAGGATTTCACAGTCACGTATGGAGTAATTCGAATTCATTCAGAGCTAATCTTCAGCAGAGATTGCGCAGTGGAGGCAGGCTAGCAGGAGGCAAAGATCGGTGCATGGATTTGCAAGATTGGTCCTGAATAGTGTATGATGATTGTACTGTACTGAGAGCTTGTGATAAGCATTGTATGTTTGTATGAGATTTTCATATGATATCCATGTTACAAAATATATAGTTGGGGTTTTAAGCTTCAGGCTTTCCCGGTTAAAAAATGTGTTATTTGTGATTGATAACTTTTCTTTATGCTTCACATGTGTGTGCAATTAATTTTTCCGCAAAAGATTAACAAGTGGAATAGATTCAGTATCTTGCATAAAGTTAAATAGTGTGAGATCAGGTGGATCTTGGATGTATGCATGCATAGTGCATATAATTTCTACATATTACAATACCAGATCACAAATATATCGACACATACATGAACGTAATAACCCTAACCATCTACATAAGCCAATCCAAAGCAATACGATAGATATAACATCAAGATCTTAATGTAATAAAACTAATAATCAATTTAACCAACATATAACAATGATTTAACACACAACATACTCATTGACTACATATAACACACTCATCAAGTTAACTATCATATAACATCAACGAAAATGCATATAACACTTACATGATTTTCTAATACACATGCATATGACAAAAATTAACTAGCATCTACCATGCATGTAACCACACAATAAAATCACAAAAATGTATATAACCCTAATGCATATAAAAATACATCAACTAACATACCTATATGGTGAGCATGCGATTTTTATGACGATCTTCTTTTACCCCACAATCCATTGCTGTAAATTCACTTTAATGATCTTCATCTCCTGATCTCTCTTAGCCAATGCATTAGCATCATATCATAACAATATCATCATGATGACCTAATTGCATAGAATGATCTTATGCAAAATAACCTCAATCAAACCAATGCAAACTTTTCCATATGCACCCACTTGATATGTATAACCAATCATGCACGACCAATCCATGTTCAACTTATGACACCACACTAGAAATACTATTTAGATAACACTGAAGCATGAACAATATGTAACCCTATCATAAGCAAGAAATGCATGTACAATATGTAACAATATGTAAGCAAGCATACGCGAATAATATACAAGCATGGGCAACACATAATCAGTCATACACTCATGAAAAAATGTTGAAAACAACTCCATCAACACTTCAATGGTGACATGAATGCCACCATGTCCAACACAACATGGATGAAACAAGAACATATAGACCAAAAACATACTAAAAACATATTCAATGAACACAAATGCATGATCAACACACTTTCCATCAATTTTTAGGGTTTAATCATGCTCTGATACCACTCTATGATATCAGATATCAACCAAAGAGAACATGAACTAGACATCACCCAAGAGAACGGAAACCAAAAACCAACCAAGGAGAGCACAACCATGATTTGATACCAGTCTATGGTATGAGATATCAACCAAATATAACTGAAAATAGACATAACCTAGAGGGAACGAAAACTAGACACCACCCAAGGAGAGTGCAACCATGCTCTAATACCACTTTGTAACACCCCCTTCCCACATCTAGCCAAGTAACTGGAAAATCGAGGTAAACATGTGACGAGAGGCTACTATAATGAGATTCAACCTCCTAGGTTACCATAAGGAAGTTGAACCGGTAGAAGGACAACATATAGACCTTTTACAATAACCACAACACCCCTAGGAGGTAACCAAACTAGTCAAGCCTCTTACCCTTGGGTCACACTAACATTTTGACCCCATTAGAGCCATAGTTGTAGGCATAACACTACAAATCAGGGGCTAGGAGTCTATAGTCATAGGCATAACACTACATGCCAACAACTAGCGCCCAAAATGCTAAGTTTTTTTCCTATGGTCCTGGGATCTAAGCCACCTTTTCATACCCAGAGCACAGGTCGCTACCCAAAAATTCATAAAAATTTAAGGGATGATAAATAAACATAGGAAAATGATACAAAATAATTCATAGGAACAATAACTCATCCCGAACCCTCCTTACCATGACATACATTTTGTCAAACATGTCACAAATATTGAATCTTTAAGTGTAAGCAACATATTTAAGCATATGAGTCTCATAGTTATCTAAGAATTTCTAAGAAGCATTAATCCCTTACATAATTAGTTTCGATACAGTTTATTTCATAATAGATACATTTTTCTTTCATTTACAAGTAAAAACATCAATACTGCCATACATCATCATTAATAAAATACATGCTTATAACAAGCATAATAATAACAGAAATACCATGTATACAAAATCAATAGAATCCACATAGAAACCAGTACATTTGCATACCAAATACCAAAGGAATGAGATTTTCATTACTGATTGTAAAAACCAACTAGATGGGACATCCACATTCCACCTGACCATAGATTGGCTTAGCCAAATATATCTTCAGCCAATCACCCTCGTGCAATATTCCAAACATGAATGTGGGGCTCAAAATAAAAGAACCAACTAGGGAATCCCAAGGGTAAACCACCTCACCCTAATCAAATATAAATCGTGCTTCACTGTGACCCGCACCTGATCACTAGGCTAGCACAAGCATGGATATCACGAGATTCTCTCCACCTAAACCATGGCGGATTTTTCTGTCTCCTAGTCTCTCAATATTTACCACAACCCACTGTATGAATTAGAGGTCACTAGGACCTAAGCCTAGGCATACTCTCCAGGATTTACTGTATATCCCAAACCTAACATTCTTATGCTTGAATGGACAAAAAACCACCTCTCAGGATTTAATGCAATCCAAACCCAGATTACTAGGGCCTAAAGCGAGGAAACAAATGAGTTGCTTCTATAATCATTTCGAGATCCACCTCACTCAGCTTTGAATAAATCAGGAAATCTAGCTACCAAAACATGAGAACTCCATAATACCATGGCTATCCGGAAATGGAAAGTCTAGCCTGAAATCACTGTCACTAAATAAAAACCCATGAAAAGACATAAAAGAACCACATGAAATACCATGCATGCTAGATATAGTAAGGAAATAATACATTCAAATTGATTTCTGCAAAGAATCATGTTGTAGCTGCTTGATCATGCTCTTCCTTTCTTGCTCCTTCCTTCCTCTTGCCTTCATTTCCTTTCTTGATCTAATGCCAAAATGCTCCAAGAAAAATCTAAGTATCCAACATTATGAGAGAGAATAGAATGGGAGCAATAAGTGTGAGAAAAATCTTAGAAAAAAAATTTCCAACTAATCCTCAGAAGCCTTTTTATCAACGAGGCCTCTTTTTTATACAATTTCCATTATGTTCCTTCATTTTCCTCCTCACATGCAACCTGTGACCTTTCACATTCCTCTTCTCCTATTTTTCGTTATTTTCATAAACAAAATGCCAATAATGCCTCATGCCTTTGAAAAGCCTTTTCCTTTTCGTTTTCCATTTTCCTTTAGCCATAATAACTAAAATGAACACCCACTAGGATGTTTTTCCCACCATTCATCTTGGAATATGTGTCCCATCAACCGTGGTTATTATTTTAACTTTTATTACGTGGAATTTTCACTAGGGTTGTTACATATTTCTACATTTAAACTAAGCCTTACTACTAAAAAGAGATAAGTACAAACAAATTTACAACAATGAAACATATAGAATTCCATAAATCGTCAACCATGAACTTGACAAAAGTAGGACATTGTACTGGGAAGGTGAGCCTAAAACTCATTTGGAACTCTAATGGGAGTGCACACTATGCTAAGCCTGAAAATAAATTGAAACACTAGCTTAAGTTACCCAATACATCAGTTGGAAAGCTTTGGTCAGTATTATAGTGTGAAAGTCATCTAGGAAAATGAAACTTATCCTACAAGATCTAGGGGTTCTTGGAGTTAGAATTTTTATTCTTTTATAATGGTGTAGGAAGGCATTGAAAATTGGGCATGACTCACTACAAATGTATATTGTATTTTTTAAAAACGAAGAGTTGGAGAGAAATATTAGTTATTTGTGTTAATTTTATTATTTGTCCTTTTCCATGTAAAATTGAATGGCCAAGAACAAAAACTTAGATATAATCAGAAACCAAGCTCTTAACGAAATCTCGATATACCTTGGATAAATTTTCATGATTTTGGTAGTATTATTCACTAAGACACAATCTACCAACACGTTAATTCACAAAATTTTGGAATGAGAAGAAGAAGCGTACAAAATTGTCCATGAATATAAAATGAAATACTCCTGCACTGACATTAGCATCAAAAAAAGTTGCATGATGGCTCTGATTTGGGAAGAGCCTTAGGAAGGCCTAAAAATAGCTACAAAAACATTAATACCAATCAAGCGCCAAACCCAATGGGAATTGAATTTACACATGTAGCTAAACTCATAGAGTAGAACATCTGAAAAATATATAACTGAAAGAAGACATTTATTCAAGTTATATATGGAACTTTTCACAATATCCTAGATTTCTTGTTTAGGTTGATTCATAAGTGCAAATCTGCTTATGGGCAAGAACACTACATCAGTGCAGTAATCGTCTTTAGTTGATGTTTCAAAATAGGGCATACATTTTGATTTACACCACATTATTTCTTTCAGCTCATAAACATGTACCACAATTGCATTGATATTGATAACAAGAACTCCTAAAATGCATTGCAAGAAGTAACTATTTGAAATAGTACCAGATCAAGATGATATGATATGTTCATTTCCAATAATTACCACTATTGTTTCCCCCATCCACATTAGTTTTGTTTCCTAGAAAGATATATGTAAAATTTTCCAGTTATGTTGGGTTGGTCTGAAGAAAGATACACCAATTCAAGTAGTCACTAAATTGACAACAATGAAATTATTTGATAATCTCTATCCAAAGGGCACATGTTTATAGTTTTTCTTTGCATTGGCAGTCCCACAATCAAACAATAGAAACTACAAAATCCCCGATCGACAACATGACCTTCAACATTACAAAAAAACAATTTCAAACCCCATAATGTGCCTTAAAAAAGCTAATGAAAATTGCAAGGGAAACATCATGGATAAAAACCTTTTTATCTTTAATGATATTTATTATACACACTCCAATTTTGAATGATGATGTTTCACTAATCTTTTGTTGATGTGGAATAATGAAACCTCATGTAGAAAATGTAACAAAAAAAGAGACAACCCCATAAATAATAGGAAACGGAATAGATAGCCTACATTCATCCCTTGGGAAAGTGTGATTTATAAAATTTATAAAAAGATCCTTTTGAACTAAGTAAAACTTAACCAAAAAAATATGCAGAGAACTCAATTGAGGTGCATTTATTATTTAGTTATGATGTATATCTAATAATCCTAGAAAAAGTTGCTCATAATGTCATGAAGAGAAGTTGTTATGGATAAGTGTGCATGTTGAGATGAGTAACTTCAACACATTACATCCTCCCAGTTTAACTCAAAACAATATCTTTTTTCCTTCCAGTTTTGGAACAATAGTATTGAAAAAAAAGGAAAAAGAAGAAAACAATAATACTACGGTGTACCCTAAATACCTGAGCACCAGCCTGTGCATCCATAAAAGTTGAGTGGGGTTGATCAAAAGGACCATTCTACAAGAAAATGTTGGAAATCATAATAGTGCACGGGTGAAAAAGTTTGGCCAACTTGGCATATTCAATGTAGAATTTTAAGACATGTGGCGAAGAGACAGTGGAATAGTGCAATGGATGGAAAATTCTTGAAGCTGATTCTAGAGATATGGTGTAGTGTGTTGTATAGTGAAATTGCTTGTGTAACTATTTAGGTGTTGGCTAAGTTAAATTGAAAAAAATGAAATCCCTTGGAAACATCTAGCAAAGTATGCACCTACTATATGATTTGATATTATATTTTTCTGGCCTCCCCAATGGATTTAGAGGTGTACTAAAACAAACAAAAATGAAATACGTTTGGGTATATAACTGATGTTGAGGTTTCTTGGGTGGTATTTTGTTAATTTTTAGTGATATGTTGAACACATGGATTCCACCATTTGAACAGGTGGAATAATAAGGGTCAAATGAAGTGAAGGGAGAGGAGACTCAGGAAGAAATGAAGGGTGATGATTGGAGAGTCCATCAAAGGTGGAAATGGAGACACAAGGCAAAGATGAAGTGTGAGACAACAAGACCCTAATGTGCGGTGTGTTGGAGAGGACTATGTACTATTTTTAGATTTAATAGGTAGGATAATTCATAAGGACATACATTTATCTAAGTTTCATGTAGGATACATCATTCCAAAATATAAGAGGAATTAGAAAAAGGGAGTGCTACTTCAGTATTGTACCTAGCACCATACAAGGCTTGGCTTTCATGTTGTCAGGGAATGTCCAATAATAATTTGAAACAATAAAGAGAGATATCACAATGGTTTATGCCACAGAAAGCACCAATAAAAAAGTAACAACCTGTCACTCATGAACCAACATGAGGAAAGTCTTTCTGTATCCAATCCAGATGATAAGAGAATGTTTGTGGGGTAATGGGTTGCTATAGGTATTTGACGAACTCATGGAAATATGAAGTTCTTTTGGCTCCTATTATCGAGAATGAGGGTATCCAATTGATCTTTTATCTAATAATTATGCCAAAAAGGAGGTCATTAATGGGTCGAGATGGATCCGTAGCCATGAGAAGTAGTGAGGGATATGCAGAAGTCGGGTTCACTGGCGAAATTCCCTTTGCCATAGTATTTTGTGGAGGAGATTCAAGGAAGTCTATAGTATGACTATTCTACTTATTAGTAAAGATTATTTTAGAAATTTATTGATGTTGCAGATCTCTACACTCAGTAGTAGAATGAGCGTGTGCCATTTAATAAGAAGACAAGCAACCAGGATGAGAGGGAGAGGATAATGCGCTAAGTGGTATAGAGTTGAGGATGGAGGGGATAGGGTTGATGTGGGGTGTATTTGAGAGCTACGATATTGTAGGGAATGACAGTATATGCCAAATTTAATTTCAAAACCTAGGGTAGAAAGAAATTCTTGTTCAAAAGTGGTATCCTCAAACAAAGCCATTGTGTTTCTAAAAAACAGTAATAATGCATAATAAAATTTGATGATATGTACATCTTAAACATCGTGAATTTTAGGCTAAATCTAGAACTAGGTGAAGAATTCAATAAATTATTAGATGTTCTAAGAAGGATCCTACTGGAGAGTGTAGACAATGTCCCAAAATATTCTCTAGGTATTCAAGGGGGTAAAAACACCTATGCATGGCCCAGCAAAATGAATCCTAGGTGCTAGTACAAATAAAACTAGAGTTCTTGCCTATTACATGTTTGATTTACTGAAGAATTTATAGATTCAATGTAGAATTTACACTAGTTCGATGCTCCACCATCTGAATGATACTCATTGATTTGCAACCTATGCTCTTCATACATATCTGTACAATTTTTGAAATAGGTGTGAAAGCTACGAATCCAAGCATCTAGGAAATCACCTTGCATCTAGCCACCATATTTGGGTACATTAATGGGGGTGTTGAGCTAAAACGTTGAAGTAGATGCCCTAGATTTTCTTGAAAGGGCTTAAGTGAGTAAATATTTTTGGACATAGGCTCTCTACGAGGAGGAATTGTACACTCAACATGAGAAGTTATACCTCTAGAACACCAAAACAACAAACTATTGTGAAATCCATGTGGGCTTGCATCAACGGAACTAAATAACTTTCCAGTGAACACTTATGCGAATACATTCATTACCATTTCTACTGAAATTATTTTCAAGCATTCCTACCCACATAAAAATAAAATTATCGAAAAAAATAAAAATAAAACAACTATACTTACAATGTACCTGTACTCATCATGACCTTAGGGCATAGTAACTTTTTCAAGGCCACAGCCTTTTGAATAAATTCCATATTTGTTGTTATATTAAGGGTTGTGGTAGTCAGGATTATTCAAAGATTTAAATGTCCTTTGTAAGACATGTAAATATATATTAATTATTGTTTATTGAATTCATATAAGATGATAACAATGAGGGTAAGGGCTTGCTTATATACCCTAGGAGGGTACCTCTTCACCAATGGTTATGTCCTTAGGGACATAACTTTTCATTAACTAATTAACAACTAATTAATTATTATTGTTTTCATTTACAATATTATTTTTATATATATTTTATTTGTGATATTTCCTTCCTCTTCAAAAATATTTGTCCTCAATGCATGCTGATGAAAAGTATTGATCTCTTTTTCTAGTTCATCACGTAACTATCATCTTCATTGTTACAAGTTGATATGATCCTTGGAGTGATAAAAAAAAATTTCGAATCGAATCACTGTTAAACTTCTTTATTTGCATAAGAAAGATTTGGTTATGATTCTTTAAGCACAAAATTTTGTCATTTTATGAATTATTGACTTTATCCTTAGTATTTTCCTCTTTATCTTTTGTAATTTTGATTTATTTCTAATAGATTTTGATTCAGGTTTCTTAAGTGCGAATTTTCCTCTTCCTTCCTCGATAGATTCTTGTTGATTTTGTCTTTAGAAATTTCATTTTATTTCTTTAATTTCTGCTTCTTTAGACTATTTTATCTCTGAAAGTGATTTCTCATTGTGGTCCTTTGGATGCCAAAATTCATTGTTAATTTGTATAGATTTTTCATGAAATCAATCTTCAAGGCATTTATATTTCTTTTCTAATATTTGGTTCTTTTGTTGAAGTTTTTCAATTTCTTACTTTAATTTTTTAATTTGCATCTTTTCATTATAATTATGCTCTTCGGTACTAAATATTCTTCCACATGCTAGAAATTTTAAATTACATTTTTATTAATATAATTGTATCCATTAATTTCTAGAAAAAATGTACATTTAGTCCAAAATGTTGATTTATTTATGGAACTCATCTTCCACTCTTTCTTGAATTCCTTCATTAATTATAAGAATTCAAAACTGCATTACAAATATATATATATATATATATAACTTAAGAATAATATATCCTCTTTCTTCAATCTTTAAAAAAAAACCTTTATAGTTTCTTCAAGCCATTACACTTTATGCATTATAAACTCTTTTGCTTTTAATAATATTGTATAGAAATGTGAGATTTCTTCACTTTATCACGTTTTGATATCCCCTGTTAAATGACTTGAGAATATGAAAAGGTATTCTACTTTTACTTTCTTTTCAAAATAAATTTGTATTTTATATATTTTCTCTTAAATTAACCCTTGTATATAATTTATTACTATATATATATATATATACCCTTTTTTAATTATAAAGTTTTTAAACCTTCTAACTAGTTGGCAACTAATTGTAGAGCGTCACGACTTTTAGGTTTCAATGGGTTTACAGTCCAGCGTACATGGTAGAGGGGGTTTCTAGATTTAATCAAGAACTACACTAGGGAGCATTCTAGGTATATTGGTGCTCGAGTATCCAACAGGGAGGGTAGAAGAAATAACATTTGTTGCATAGCGATAAAAAAATTATAATAACCATATATGATATGGATTCTAACTATGGCTAAATAGGGGTGTAGAATATGTGGAATAACTGGAAAGGGAGGCGGTTCAATACAAATTCTAAGGAACATGTGAAACTAGGGAACGGAGGAAAGCAGACAGACAAGGAGTGAGACAGAGGCTGGTGCTACTACCGAACCAGGGATGTCTGGTAGAACATAGTGGAGGTGAGACAAAATAGAGAAAAATGGATTACGATGGTGGGGAGTCGGATGGTGAAAGATGTGACTCGATGATGGCTCGAGCATGAGGAATTATGAGAATGAGGCATGGTTGGGGGCTCGGGCATGTATGTTGCTTGTCGTGACTCCTACAAGAAAACTGTTGCTGGTAAGTTTTTTTATTCATTTTTTATTTTTTTTTTTTTTATATCTAATATTTTTTTATTTTTAATATATATATATATATATATATATATATATATATATATATATATATATATATATATATATCCACACACACACACTTTTTATAAATATATATACATATTTGTTTATTTTTATTTTTATTGACCTTTTTTTTATAATGTTTTTCACAATTTTTTATTTTTTTTAATATATATATATATATATATATATGGCCAAGAGCCAATTAGAAAAAATGGAGACACTCCAAATTTTGTAGCAAAACACTTGAATCTCGACAACAATAATGTTGACGAAAGGTTTATGGTGAAAGGTTAGATCATAGATGGCTTTGATATCAATGTAATGAACAAAGTTCGTATACACAACAGAAATTTTTAAAGTACTACAAATATGTAAATGTCCATTGTAATTTATGTAACTATATATTGATTATTGTTTATTGAACTGATATAATATGATAACAATGAGGGTGAGAGCTTTCTTACATACCATAGGGAGGTACCTCTTCACCAATGGTTATGTCCTTAGGGACATACCTTTTCATTAACTAATTAATAATTAATTATTGTTATTGTAATTTATTTTATTTGTGTTATTTATATATATATATATATTTTTCATAACAATGAAAAATATACTATTTGAAGGAAGTTGAAGGCCACTGCTAGAAAAGGCACATAGATCCAAACATTGATTATGAGAAGGTCTGAGGATTCTTTGATGGGGCCTGTCAAGGAACCCAACGTATGTGTGGGGAAGGGGATACTATAATTTTAAAATATGTTGTTGGAAATGTAAAAACAATAGGGTTGAGTTCTTTTCACAATGCCTTCATCTGAAAATAGCAGAGAAACATGACTCACAAAATGTTCAAAGTCCAATTGCTATAGACTTGTGTAGTAAAATATACTTGCAATATCTCATGAGAAGTACAGAGATATATTTGAATAAATTATTGATATTCAAATAATTTGGAAATTCCATTTTATGTTCTTTTACATGTTAGTTTGTGCCACCTTATACATATTTACCTCTTCGCATTGACTGGCTTCATTCTTGATATCGTGATCAGACTCTTTCAGCTATATGCATGGATTGCATGTCTGTATGACCCTTTTTGGTATAAAACGCATGTAATTTTTATTGTACATATTAATATAAACTAAATAATATTATTAAAAAACTAAATAAATAAAATAACTAACTTTTGTGAACAATATTTATATAAAACATAAGTTCAAAAGCTAGAAATTGGGGTATGAAAATGCTTAACAAAGAAAACTTACCAAAGGGAACTGCAAGAATCTCCAATTCTCTCTCTCTCAATACCTTGGGAAAAAACAATATTCAATAAATAGGGTTTTTGTATGATGCAAGCACAAATTTCTTTTTCCTTGTAAAACTAACAAAGCCAACTGCAATATTTTTTTTCTTCAAGTAGATATGTGTGTTCAATAAGGCTATAAATCAACCAAATACAAGACAATTTTAGAAGGAAATATTTGGAAGTAGGAAATGAATATGGAAGCAATATTAATTACCCAAGAACTAATCAAACTAGAAATGGACTTGTTTTCAAGCAATTAGAATTGGAAACGGTAATAAACTAAGCTAATACTATTAAACTGCGATAATATTTTTCTGAGACCTTGATTTTCTAGTTATTAATAAGAGAAAAAATATATCACAAGTACGACCTGAATATTTATTGAATTTTCGAGGATGTGGCAGTCACTATTAAAAAGAGATCAAATAGAAATAGCTCACACAAGAAAAACTCCAATGTCTAGAGACAAATTGTTCATCGAGTGCTTTTACAACTGATAATATTATTAGCTTTACTAACTAGTTAGGAAAAAATATACCTCTTGTCAGATGACTACTTGAAATGTGAAATATTTTGCATCACAACATAAAATCTCAAATTTCCAATATATGTCTATTGAAAATATGAGTTCTCTTGTTCCTCGATATCACCTCCAAAATCCTCAAATGATCATTGTTCTAAAGCACCAACACTAAATAAGCAGGGATTCACATGATTGGTTGAATAATGTGTTCATTTAATTTTTTCTGCATGATATTGTGATGCTAATTGGCCCACATTAGCTTGAGAACCTGAAAAACCTAATAGCTACAGAACGAAACAAGATATTGTAGCTCATGATGAAACAAGTCCATAAATCACAAAAAAATACTTTGCATAATATTACATTTGTCTCCAAACAAATATTGATAAGAGGTCCAGAACATTGAACAAGAGTTCCTAATAATTCATTTGATACTTCAAATAAAGTTCTTTCGCTCTGAAATTTTAGAAATTCCTACATAAGTAAATGTATACTAATGAAAAGATTAAAAATTCAGCCATCAACAACTTCAGTAAAGATATTACCAATAAATCATTGGAAACCTTCCAATTTACCTCAAATTGAGTTGGGAACCAGTGTCTACCAACTACCCATGTATGCAACATTCAATAATCAAGATTGATTACATGAAAGCATCTAAGAAAAATAATTTATCTAGCATCGTCAGGGTAATGAGTTCAATCATTCAACTAGGACTCAATGCAGGAAAGCCTCTATCTAAATCCTTGTAAGTCGGCACCCTCAATATCTTAGTAAGAAAGGTGTCTTTTATATCTTCACTACCACTAGGGGTAAAAATCAGTAATTTGGTTGATCTCGAATGGCGAGAGACTAAGAGAATTAGTAAAATAATACATCAGTAGTTGAGAATATCACAAATCAAAAAAATTTCCCTATTTGGAAAGTAAGGATAATACTAACCCACCATTCCTATGGTAGGGCTCACAAAACTAGAAATTCATTATAACTCTATCACTGAAAGTTCTATCATATCCACATACATGGAATTTTTAGCTACTATCTTCTTTTGAATCTCAAAACATATTTCAAATGAACAACAATAATATGTAAACAAATAAACATAACAAATATGTATTTCTCAAGTCCACTTTAAACCTCATGTTTCAAACACATGAATTCAGGAATAAATTCAAACATGTATTAAGAAAAATGTGTATGTGAAAAATTTCATGTTATTTGATATTGTATCTGGGTATATGTAATTGATAAGTTTTAGTTTCTGTGCATTTTTCAGAATCAATGGTAGTTTAGAATGAATATATCTTATGAAAAAAGGTGAATCCTGTAGAAAATTTGAGAGAATTAAGCAAGGGGAGAAACCTTATTGTAGGCAGAGTAAGAATCTAAGTTTCAAGCAGAGAACTCGAACAAAGGATTTTGTATTTGAGAAAATCCTGGAGAAGATGAGAGATAACTTCATCAAATGATAGTGATGATGGATTGGAGAAGAGGTTTAGTGCATATAAAATGTGTGTGTGGAGCAATTGAGCAAGTTTAATCTGAAGGATAATACCCAGAGCTTTTGGAAATCTTGAGTCAACTTTATTACATGTGAGCATGACTATGATTTATTTGTAAATTCACGATGATGGACAAAGAATCAATGGATTTAGATATGTCTCCTCAAGGTGCCTTTTGTTTTCTAAATGAATTGAATATTGCAAAAACTTGTGGGAGTTGTTCCGGTCCTATAATAATAGGATTCATAATTTTGAATTGACTATGATTAGTCTTGTAATATTTGCATACTTTTATTTATGAAAAATATTTTCCCGTATTAAGAAATGTAAAGAGTGTAAGTCCTAAAAGAAAAATCAAAGGACTGAAAGAAAAACATCAAAAAAGAATATAAAATATGAACCCCATAAAAAAAAGAGATAAAAATATAGCCTGAAAGTGATGCAAATTCAAATTCCACTACTTTTTACTTTACTTTGAAAAATAAAATTGTGTGCAACTTATCAAAAATGCCACAATCCATGAAGGTCAAACTACTTAATCTTGATCTTTCATGCTTTAAATTTCATGCTGATAGATAGAGAATAAACAAATAGCAAAATTGTTTCATCTTGGAAGGTTAGTAGTTAGGTAGAGATTAATATTGAGCTCAAAAGTTTAATCTGAGCCATTAAAAGTCATAAGAATAGAATTAGATAGTCTGCTTATCAAAGAAAAATTAAAGGGTTTGCAAGCTCAAATGCACCCATATAAATGAAGAAAAAATGTTAGGGTAAATGATGGGTAGGCATAAGTAGTTTTTACAAGGCATGGATAGTAGAAATTGGTCATTTCATATTACTAACTCCCTTCTAAACTCATTTCCCTTGTAAAAATACCCCGTCCCCTTCATATTAACCTTTCCCATTACTTCACTCATTTTTCCTTACTAAACTCCTTTCCCTAGATTAAAATGCATATTTTCCTTTGAAAAGTAAAGATCCCTTTACTAATTTCCCCTTTTACCGCCTAAAATACACTTATCCTAAGTCTAAAGTTTAAAATGATATGTCGGGTCCCACATTGAAAAATCCCCCCAATATTAGTTTAAACATTAAATCTTAGTGTATTTTATAAACTCGTAGATACATATAATCTCGCACATTGTTATAATCCCGCATCATATTCATTTAACCCCGCCCATTTATATTAATCCCTTATTTAACCCACATTATTATATTAACTCCTATATATATATATTCAACCCCCATATGTATTAAAACCCCACTTTTATAAAATCCTGACACACTTATGGACTATGCTATCCCTACCCATAACATATTCCTAACCGTTTGTACATTACATATCCCATCACGTAACTTGTCACTGAGCCTCACCTATCTAACATTCATCATATTTACCCATCAGTCTGATCACAATTCATTAGATCCTGTGGCCAATACCCTATTTTGCATCCTCAATCACCCAAACTTTAACACCACCGAGAGCTTGTGAAATGAGCTGTTTTCGTAGCCCTGCTCCCTACTACGTGGCAACCTTTGATACCATCGCATCCCTCCAACCAAAACCAATTACCATATTTGGCCGATGCGAAAACCACTGGGTTTTTTTTTTGCCTCTTATGAATACCACCATTCCAATTTAAAATTAACTTTGTGCCCTTATGTTTTACCACTGTTGGTTAAAACATAAAAGGCATGTTGGGAAAAATACTGAGAGGGGGGGGTGAATCAGTATTTTCTGCATATTCAAACTTTTTACTTTTTCATTCCTTTAAAACCCATACGCTACTTTGCTGAAGCCAACTAGCGTATACACGCGGATATCCTTCATAAAACTCGCGTATACACAGAGATCTAATTATGCCATTAGTTATTCACTTATATCATTCCATCATTCATTCATTAGATGTTCTATAAATAGTAAACATGTGCAGTAAGAACAGAATAAACCATCACACAAAGCATCACACATGAACACCGGGATTTTTAGGTGGAAACCCAAATCGGGAGAAAACCACCGCTGCAGTTGCTCAGCCTTCAATATTTTATTATAGAGAAAACATCTTACAACATATGTGCTGGCGCAGACTTGACCAGCACGCAGGCACCCACCTGCGCTCGTTTACCGGCCTCTCCTGGAAGGGAGCTACGACCCCCTGACTCGTTTACCAGCCTCTCCTGGAAGGGAGCTACGACCCCCGATCTCGTTTACCAGCCTCACCTGGAAGGGAGCTACGACCCCCCGATCTCGTTTACCAGCCTCACCTGGAAGGGAGCTACGACCCCCTGACTGAAGGCTACAACCCTCAGCACCACCTTGGACCACGTTTCATCAATTTTCACACTGGATCCATCAACTTCAATAGAACACAACTTGCAGGCCACGTTTCATCATATTTTCATACTGGACCCTTTCCATACTTTTAAGCACAAACATACATCACTAACAGATACTTATCAACACAGATCAGATAGCAGAAACACAGTAGAATAGATCAGATATTTCATACCCTTTACTTCAGCAAACCCTAGTTTGCATACGCGCTTCCTCCGCGGCGAAGTAGTGTATAGATCTTCAATCATTACAGAGCAGCATACTTCATCAGATCAGATGTTCAATTCAGATTTACCCTTTTACTTCAGACAGATGCTCGCCTAGATGTTCGCCTCATCACAGATCTAGGCCTTCCATAAGCAGATCTAGTAGATACAAGTGAATTTCAGATCTAGAGATCCCGCTTCATCATTTCTTCATAAGTGCATCATAGATTCAGATCTATCATCAAACCTTTACCCTTTCCATACAGATATACTTCTTAGAGAAGTATTCATTCAAGCTCAGACATCTTGCACCCACACTCATGATTTGCACAATGAGTTTCATCTCTTTATATAGGTTTATCCTTCTTCAATACCACGGGCCCCTTTTTCAATACCATGGGCCAAATCAATACCATGAGCCTTCAATACCACGGGCCCCTTTTTCAATACCATGAGCCAAAACAATACCATGAGCCTTCAATACCACGGGCCCCACTTTATGAGCGCTTTTTCCCATACGCGACTTGGAACGTTGCTTTCTGCGTGCATACGCGACTTTCCCTAGACCAATCCGTGTATACCAAGAAACATACTCTTTTTCATCATAGAATTAGCACATGCTTAATTCCAGCACTGTTATTACCTGCAACATGTTGTAGATTCATGAATTTAGTGCAACTCCAGGCTTCCATATTCTATCAAGATCAACTTCCTTGATAAGTTGTTATCATCTTCCATGATGGGTTGCCTTTTAGGACAGCATTCAACATCATATTGTCAACAAACATCTATCATATCGATTTACATCATTTACCAAGTCCATCAAGTCAAGAATAACTTCATCAGGTGGTTTGCCATCAAGGACAACACATGTCAATAGTCGCATGTCTTCATCTTCATTCGGTGGGTTGCCATCAAGGACAACACTCTGCATCATATTTCCAACAATCTCCCCCTTTGGACTTGATGGCAACCACGATGGTGTTTGGTTACCACAACAGATAAGTACATTGATACCATGTCACTCTCCCAATTCTTTGACACCATTATCTGCATTCAAACACCATGTCACTCTTCTGAGAGGGGGGGTGAATCAGTATTTACTGCATATCCAAATCTTTTTACTTTTCCACTTTCTAAAACCCATATGCTACTTTCCTTTAGTAAACTCGCGTATACACGTGGATATCCTTCATACAACTCACGTATTAGCAGAGATCTAAATATGCAGATATTTATTGACTTAGTTCTTTGCACTATTCATTCATCTGATGTTAAGTTAACAGTAAACATGTGTAGTAACAACAGAATAAACCATCACACTAAGCATCACACATGAACACCGGGATTTTTAGGTGGAAACCCAAATCGGGAGAAAACCACCGCTGCAGTTGCTCAGCCTTCAATATTTTGTTATAGAGAAAACATCTTACAACATATGTGCTGGCGCAGACTTGACCAGCACGCAGGCACCCACCTGCGCTCGTTTACCAGCCTCTCCTGGAAGGGAGCTCCAACCCCCTGACTCGTTTACCAGCCTCTCCTGGAAGGGAGCTACGACCCCCGATCTCGTTTACCAGCCTCACCTGGAAGGGAGCTACGACCCCCCGATCTCGTTTACCAGCCTCACCTGGAAGGGAGCTACGACCCCCTGACTGAAGGCTACAACCCTCAGCACCACCTTGGACCACGTTTCATCAATTTTCACACTGGATCCATCAACTTCAATAGAACACAACTTGCAGGCCACGTTTCATCATATTTTCATACTGGACCCTTTCCATACTTTTAAGCACAAACATACATCACCAACAGATACTTATCAACACAGATCAGATAGCAGAAACACAGTAGAATAGATCAGATATTTCATACCCTTTACTTCAGCAAACCCTAGTTTGCATACGCGCGTCCTCCGCGGCGAAGTAGCGTATAGATCTTCAATCATTACAGAGCAGCATACTTCATCGGATCAGATGTTCAGTTCAGATTTACCCTTTTAGCACGGACGGATGCACGCTGAGTATTTAGCCTCATCACGGAATCTAGGCCCATCGTGATCTAGTAGATACAAGTGCATTTCGGATCTTGAGATCCCGCTTCCATCATTTCTTCATAAGTGCATCACTTGGAATTCAGATCTATCATCAAACTACCTACATTCATATAGATATGTGTAGAGAAGTATTCATTCAAGCCTCATGTATCTTGCCCACTCCATGATTTGCTGACAGGTTTGTCTCTCTTTATATAGGTTTATCCTTCTTCAATACAAGACCCTTGCCATTACTGTGAGCCAAATCAATACCATGAGCCTTCAATACCACGGGCCCCTTTTTCAATACCATGAGCCAAAACAATACCATGAGCCTTCAATACCACGGGCCCCACTTTATGAGCGCTTTTGCCCATACGCGACTTGGAACGTTGCTTTCTGCGTGCATACGCGACTTTCCCTAGACCAATCCGTGTATACCAAGAAACATACTCTTTTTCATCATAGAATTAGCACATGCTTAATTCCTTTCTTCATTGCCTTCTGTACATACTGTAGATTCATCAGATTTAGTTCATCAAACCATATTCTATCAAGCACAACTTCATCAAGTAAGTTGTCATCATCTTCATCAAGTGGGTTGCCTTTTAAGGACAACATTCAACATCATATTGTCAAAAAACATCATATCATATCAGATTTAAATCATTTACCAAGTCCATCAAGTCAAGAATAACTTCATCAGGTGATTTGCCATCAAGGACAACAGATGTCAATAGTCGCATGTCTTCATCTTCATTCAGTGGGTTGCCATCAAGGACAACACTCTTCATCATATTTCCAACAAGGCAGCTTGTTCAAACATTTTCACCATTTTTGTTGTAGTTTGCACAAAGACAGCTCTGCCTCCCTATTTCTCAGCCAAAGAACTCATGTGGATTTGTTGCTAAGCCATTTCACAACAAAATTGAAGCCTTTCACTCCCAAAATAATTTCAGAACCAGCGTGAAACTCTATAAAGACTAGGAGAGCCCCTGTTGCCTCCAAACCTTGTCTACAAACTGAAAGCTTCATTTTTCTAGGTATTCCTGAAATATCGAGGCCTGTAATTACATCAGAAGTGTAACCTTTTAATTAATTGAACTAGTTAGGAATTTTGCAAACCATAAGAAAAGCAATTGTTGCTTCTGAAACCTTTTCTGCGAACACTCGTTATCTTTTCACAGTATTCCCAAGGTTCTGAGCTTATTTCTTAACAACAAAGAGTAATTAATTGAATAAAATAAGAAAAGTATGACTTCCCAAGGTATAGTGATAGCCAATCCCATACAACCTCTAGTTGTTGATGTGGAACATACTCCCCTTGCAGACGGAGACTTCAAAATTAGTGACCCTATCATTGATTTCAACCTCCTTGAGCTCCACTATTGAAGCCATGATAAGTCAATTGAACAAGCTGATGATGTTTTCCTTTGGGAGTCAAATTTTCCCAAGTATATTTTCCCACATACCTTCCACTGTCAAGAGGTTATAAAAATCTGTCAAACCAGTTATTTGACTAATCAAATAGCCTTTGTAACCCCTGGTAAAGATATTTTATTCAATATCACAGCTAAATCAATAAACCAAATGCTATAAATATAGCCTAGGACTGATGAAGCCCCTCTGTCTATTGAGACCCTTACTGAGTTATATCTGAATCTGGACTTCCCCAAGGGGTTCTAGATATTCCAAATATTCATTCCCTCATCAGTAGAAACTCCCAAAACTAATCCTCCTTATCCAAATGCTATATTCTCTGAGAGAACTAGGCATATCATCACAATGTTGTATTGTATTTTTGGTTATTTTACTGATGAACATGTTGATGCTTCAGTCCTAGGTTTTACGTCTATTTTTTTCCCTCGGTCAGCCTCCTGCTTCTACATTCAATTTTTTCCAGTACCTCTCTGATACAATCCATGAACAACTTGTTAAAATTCCTGAAGAAGGTGTCTTCAAGTATTCATCTATTTTGTTCCAAATGTTATTATACTTTCAATCTGAAATATTTGCAATAAACCTTCACAAAATGGATTTTGAAGGTAATGCTCAATCAATAATCTTCTGGACATCATTAATTAGGAAATATTCAATAGAGTTCACATACAGCGACTTCATTGACTCATTCATCTATCCAATTTTCAACTTTATGAATAGCAGCATTCAACCAAGAGTCAGTGATGAGATAAAAAAAGGTCTTGCAGTTATGAGAACATATTAGGATAGGAGATTGGTATCTTTACCAAAACCACACAGAGATTAGAGTTTATGGTTGTCAGATAACTCCATATAAACTTCCATAATACCTCCCAATGAGGTTATTTTCACTTGAGTATATCAGGTAGATTATTAAGTCTAATGAAGGTAAATTTATATCAGCCAAGAAGAAAACACAATATAAAATAGAAAACCATATTGGTCCATTCATCTACAATAATAGGATAGCTGGTCAACAGAAAGGAAAGTATTTACATGAATTTAAGTTCAATGAAAGTTTCAAATGGACTTATGATCCTTTAGGAGTTATCAGCAAGTTGAGAATCAAATTTAAACTAACTCCATTTGTCCATGAGTCCAAGCCAGACATTGAGAAATACTCCAATCAGTCTAAATGATTGGAGAACACTTTGAAAGAGGAAGAGAAGGAAGGTGATGCTAGTTCCATCTTGCAAACTCCAACCCCATAGAATAGGAACTCCAAAAGGCCAAGAGAATAAGGATCATACTTAGCTCAAACAACCACTGAAACAAAATGCAAACTGATGTACAAGAAGAAGCCCAAATTAAATCTTGTAGTTGAACAAGTTGAAACAATTGAGATTATTGACACATATATAGTGGTTAAATATAATGCACCTACAGTAGTTTTAGAGAAAACTCACCAACCTTCAACATCAAATACTCAGATTATTCAGAAGCAGTAGTGTTGAAGTGTCGTCATCTAGTAAAATAGCAGATAAAGAACAGGATATGAAGCAGAAGTACAAGGAAATCAAGATCAGGAATGAGACATTAAAAGCAGACACTTATGCCCAATACTGGAAGCAGACACCTATTGACCAAAGCAGGTTGCTTTTAGCATTTGACTACAAGACCAAAAAAATGTAGATGACCTTCCTTTAGCCAACAGTGAAGCATCCTAAGTCATCAGATGATTATAAAAACACATCATATGAAGTTCAAGCCAAAGATCTTCATCCTATAGACCAGATATAATTTCATAAGAAAGCTGGTGAAATGCTATATTCTACCATGACCAATAAAGCCATGAGTGTAAAAAAGTTGCAAAATACTCTAGAAAATATCAGAGGTTAGCTAAAGCTAGAAAAATCAACCTCACAGGCTAAAGATAATAGAATTAACTCTCTGGAATATTTAGTCATAGAGATAGGATATGATCCAAAGAAATGTCAAAGTTGCGGAAGAACTCATAAAGAAAAATAATGTAGACATTGTTGCATTAAAGAAATAGCTCAAATTTCCTCCTACTGAACATCCACAGGCCAAAGAAGTATTACATTATGAAAGCCAAAAATATGAGATGATGAACCTCATTCTTCAGTTAACTACTCAACTGAAAGAAATGGAAAATGTGATGGATAAGTTACTGCAGGAAAAAATGGCTAGCAGGGAAGCAGTCCCTATCACTGTTATTCGTACAGTCACTACAACAGTTCCTTCTACTTTAACAGATTCATTGGCCCCATCAGGTTGAGTAGCTACATCAGTTCCCATTACATCATCAACTACATCAGCTGCAAAGTCATCTACAGTAGGAACACAACCTAGTGATGAAGCAGGGAAACTAATTGAAGCAATGAGAGAAATGTCCATCCAGACTAATGAAACAAATAGACTTAAAGAATAGTTAAAAATTATAGAGGATGAGAAGAAACTAGTTCAGATCATGCAAAAGAATGAAGTACAAAAGACAAATAGATTGAATGAGAAATTACAGAAATTAGATAAAGAACTGACATTGAAAGAACCAGTTGCCCAAGCCAAGTAGCAGCTGTGGCCCAATATCATAGACTCTGTCAATGATATTTGGCCATCCATTCAAGTTATTTATGAGAAGAAGGATCTTATCAAAGCAACAAATCAAGCCATTCAGAAAATAAAGGAAGAAATTGGTAAGAAGCCAGAAGGGTCTAATGAAATCATTAAGTTTCTTAATTCCAAGAACAAACAAGAATTAGAGGAAATTGGAATTAGTGACAGAATTGAAACAATTCTTGAGGTAAGAAAGGTGATTTCTAAGAGGAACTTAATGGTTCAACTTGAAGACAAATGTTAGAACATGAAGCTTGCTATAACCAGATTCATTGTTAAATTTGATCTTTTTAGGCAGAAAAGCCTACCAAAGCCATTGGTTATCAATGAAAGGTTGATGAAACAAGAATATTATGATAAGAAAATTAGAGAAGTGGCAAAGGAACAAGCCAAAAATTTAGCCATGGAAGGAATTCCAACAGGAAAAGTGCTCTATCAGAGTTTTGAGAACCTCTTTCACCTACAACATGAGGTAAAACATCTATTCATCAACAAACCTACATTTGCAAAATACATAGAAGAAGATGAAATCTTCGGAAGAATGGTAAAGATTAAATTACAAGATGAAGAGGCTTGGGAGAAGTTGAATGATTTACTATGAAAGTAAAAAGGTCACAGGTAAAAGAGCAGTTGAAATGAAAGAAGATTAAAAGCAGTCAAGGTTAAAATAGAACAACGAAAGGTAAAATAGTAACTGAACATGCAGATAAAGATAAATCACAAATTTTAGAGACAGGTTAAAGAGTATCAGATGAAATTCATAGTTTAAAGTCAAAATAGAGATAAATCAAACTGAAATACATCCAGCTTAAAGGACACTCAATAGCAGCCAGCATTGAACAAACAGCCAGAGAGAAATCAGTAAAAGATCAAACAACAAACAAAAAAATCAATAAAATCTAGGACAACTTGCATTAGTTAGATAGTTGTCTCTATCTTCTTTTATGAAGATATTTTATATTCCTTGAATAATTCCTAAGTAAGTTTAGGATATTTTGCATTATTTTTTTGTATAAATACTTCACAATTCGAAGTATTGAGGGTGGATTGTGGATTTCTAAACATTTCTATAGAGGTATTGATATGAAACCTGAGGGTGATTGTACCATTTTCAATTTAGCAGACTAGATTGAGGAATAAAGGCATTATACTACATGGTTCATTTGTTGGGCCACTTCAGTGAAGTACTTTCAATTTTTCTTTGTTATTTCTGAAGTTTTTGACATACTTACATGTTTTCTAACTCTAAATGTACATAACAGGAATATTATTTTAGAACTTGTTTAAAAACACGATGCCTTGAACTTTTATTTCATTTACATGTTTTCTTATGATATCTAGATTAGGGAATTCTTCATTTATGCCTAGTCTTGATTGACCTCTATCATTTCCCTCATTATCCGGATACGAGAATCCTTAATTGATCTCTCATCCCAATTGAAACCATTTCTTCATCCAGCCTAAAGATATGAATCAGCTCAGCTACCTTGCCCTATGAATACTTCCCTTTAGAACTTAATTCTGCTATGTTTCTTGATACATTAACTCCATTAGCCCAATGAAAAACAAACCTACATCTATCCATCTGAATTAGTGATTCCACCACCAAACCAAACCAATATAAAAAAAACTGAATCAATCTTACATAACTAGCCTAAAATCAACTAAAAACAAGTTAAATCATAAAGAGAGAGCCCTCTCTGAGCATTAGGAAGGCTAGATCCTAAAGCTTAAAAGTAGGTTTGTGGTTACCTATAATATTAAATAGAACAAAAATACTAACAACCCTAAGAATTATTTGAGTGATAACAAGTACAAGTATTAGAAGTCATGTAGCATCAAGTCTTGATGCTTTCCTTATCCTAGAAAAATTTCAACTGAAGTAGCCTCATCGAGAAGAAATTTTACAACCTAAACATATTGTATACTCTGGCCTGATAAAACCAACTATGTTTCAATTAGAATCTCACAGTCTTTACCCTTGGTGGTGGGATATCCATGTGAGGCCTAAAAATTAAAAATGGATTCAAGAAAACATGATAGATGTGGATATGAAGATCCAATCCATGCTGAAGCTGACTGAAAATGATATAGATTCATTTTCCAAACATGTGGAGATGTTCTACAAAAAACAACCAAATATTGTACATTTTGTCGAAGATTTTTATAGAGAATATCAAGATTTAGGAGAACGTCAATGTGAATGCCTCTCTAGGTAACTGTGCCAAATTCATTATACCATGGAAAAGGCATTTCCAAAAAAAAATTAATAGCATAATAGAATGACTCACCTTGATGCTGATGAAATTATAAAAAAAATCTTATGACCGAGAAAAGAAATCACAAAGATAATGTATAATAGGGTTGCACTATATTTTAAATAGTAAGAGGATGGAGGGGAAGTTACAAAATTGTAGGGCTCAAAGTAGGTGAATGAAATAATTACATAATACAAAACCACTGAGAAAAAAACATCACAGTTGCAAGAGGAGTTGAATTGTGTGCAAGAAGAAACCCAGAAGATAAAAGAAGAGTCAACATCTCAAGCTGAACAAATCATTGAGTTGAAGGAGAAATTATTCTCCTTGAAAAATATGAATGAATAAATTTATAAATAAGGACATGTACTGAGACTGAAATTACAAGTTGAACTAGAGGAGCATAAAAAATGTGAAACATAAATTCAAAATTTGGAATTGAAATTGTCAAAGTTGGAGGGGAGCCTTGGAAAATTAATCCAGTATGAAGATGTGATCTCCAAATATAGACCTAAAGATGATAAAATAGTGAGTATGTAAGATGGGCAGGTTAGGATGGGGACTCAGCACTTGGGAAAAGGAGGAAAAGAAAATTGGAAAAATATTTCAAATTCACATGAAAAATAGGAGGGAATAATTCTTCAATATCAATATGTCCTAAATATTTATCAAACTTCTAAAAATAGGGCCAGGGATTTTCAGGTAAGTCTGTCTCTTGCAAAAGAGAAAAATAAAAATATTAAATATGAGTTATCATCTGGAGCTCTACATTTGAAACTTGTAAAAGAGAAAGCACACCAATTAGAAAGGGACAAGAATTCCCTTCAACCAAAGAGGGGACATTTAATCAAGGAGATGAGCTTACTAATGGAAGAACAAATTTCTATAGATAATTAGGAAAAAATTCTTAGAACGAGACTACAAGAAGAGATATCCCGGAACAAGAGGATTTATGCATCTCTGTGAAGCTTGAAATAGGAATTGAATCAATCACAAGAACAAAAGAAAGTTCTGACATCAAATATACAATTAAGAACTGAGAGGTTGAAGGATTTTGAAAGAATGTCTGCCGCATCTTTGAAAAGCATCCAACAGGAATTGAAACAATCACAGGAAAAAAATAAATTTCTAACAACTGAGATACAAGTGGTAACTAAGAGGATTAATGATATAGAAGAACAAAACAAAAATCTTAAAGATGAGCTATTAACTGGAGATCTACACTTGAAATTTATAGAAGAGAAAGCACATGACATAGAAGGGGAAGAGAATACCCTTGAACAAGAGGTGGAGAATTTAGTCAAGGATATGAGCCAACCAGTGGAAGAAAAAAAGTGTACATGTAATGAGGAACAAAATCATAAAATGAGCCTTCAAGAAAAGACTACCTATAACTAGAGGATTGATGAAGCTATGGAAAGCTTTTAGCAGGCATTGTTTCAGTCACAGGAATAAGATAAATATTTGGCAAGAAAGATACAAGTGGGAACTAAGAGTCTAAAGGATACTGATAGAAAAATAAATCTTCTAGAGGAAGTGATTTTCCAATTCTTAAACAACAATTATGCTCTCATGGAGAAAATATCTTCTGCATCATTGTCTATTAAAACTCTATAAGAGGAAGTCTCAAAATTGGATCATTGAAAGGGTCAATTTCATGGATGAAGTGACACTTCATATGAACCAAAGAAATTCTTTGCAACGAAAACCTTATTGCTTGAAAGAGGAAAGGAATTACCTAGACAAAATATTTCAGATAATCAAAAGGCAAATCAAGCTATTATGACTAGATCGAGAGAATATTTAGTTTTGTAATGTTACTTTTCAAGATGAACATAAAAATTATGGTAAATTTTCCAAAACTATGAGGAAAATTTACCGATGTCAAACATCCTTGAGAATGTAGAGGAGCTTAGAGACAGAAAGGAATTCTTGATTCCCAATTTTGCTTAATTTTTATAGCCTTCTATGACCTTGCTTCCCCCATTTTGAACTCTCCTTGACCCCTAATTACACTTATTGCAATCATATTACCTATTTTTTGGCCAAAATGGTGCTATGTTCTTAAGGTATGAAAATTAACATAAAAAGTGTCATTTTACTTTGTTCTTAAGTATTCTTTAAGCTAATTGCTTCCTCACTGAATTATCATGTCAAGTGATCAAAGTCTTATGCAGAGTTGTCTTGATTTGAAGTAGCTCTGTAATTTCCTGTAGATAGCTCGTGGTCGCGAATTTCCTACAGACACTCCATGAATTCATGTAGACGTGGATTTCTCGCAACTGCCTAGATTTCTTGTAGCAGAATATGCAGTTAGCTATGTTTCACTTAATCTCAAAAAAAATGGGAACATGGGTTTTGTGGGTAAATCCACCTAGATGGAACTTTTCCTATTGGTTGTTTCAGGTTCATCATCGAAATCACCTAGATTTCAATCTTCTTCTCATTGGTCGTATGAGGGAAAGATCCATCCATGTAATGAAATTAGTCTGATCCATGCTTTCAATCATGGATCAAAATCAACAGAGTTATTTTTGATATGTTGTTCCACTATTGATAGAAAATAGTTAATTATAGTATTTGTTTCCTTATTCAGGAAAAGTATGGGACTTCAAACTTGTATAAATTCCACTATGTTTCATTTGTAAAGGGGTTGGGTTGGTTTTATGATCAGATATATCAGATTTTTACTTGAATATAACATTTTCCATATTAACATAATATTATATGTTATGTCAATTCTATTGAGTAAACCGTTTTAATATTGAAGGGGTTGTGAGTAAGGGAGGGCTGCTTTTTCTCACAACTCCATCAGATGTAGCAGTGTGTTGTTTTAATGATTTTTATGTGGTGATAATTTATTTACACAACTAGTGCTATCTTTTCTAAAGTTTTAGCAGCATATGTCAAATGGTTGAATGATTAATTTTGTGTGATAATGTGTTAGATTCATTTAATCAGGTTTTAATTTCTAAATGACAGATTGGTTCTTTTATGGTTGTGAGCTTGATCTTTTATATTTTCTGATCTACATCAGAAATACTAAGAGTTGTAGAGGGATATTTGAATCCACTCCATAGCCTTTGCTCCCAAGTCTTGATGCAGAAAGAGGCGTTGGAACTCTGTATGTGTGACTGATTTAATTAGGGAACACTTGAGGGATTAAGCCTTCATACACTTTGCACATCATCCCATATGCTTACCTGCCTTGGGATGATAATATATGTTCACAAATTATAAGTCTATAATTTAACTCGAATTTTTTGCATCATTTTCAGGGAGGTGTTAATCGATGATATTGAAAGTGTTTTAGTATGATTTATGTTGTTTGAGATTTTGCAGGATAGGGGGAGTCGAATTTGTAAGACGTATGGTAAGGCCTATGCACTTGCAGAGATCAAAATTTTCCAAAGCCATGTCCTTATTGTTTTGGTAAGTAGAAATTTTTTACTTTGTCTGCATAATATATGAATAGGGTTCAATATTTTCACATAGTTTTTGTGGTGGTGTGAGCACCATTTAGATTACTAATAAAATAGAAAGAACAAGGAAGTTGGAAAGAAACAAGGCAACAAAGGAAAAAGAATCTGAGAAGGAGGTCTGTAGTCCTGAAAAAAACTTGGTTGTTGACCCCAAGCAGATCAATACTTCTATAGAAGAATCTTCTATTAGGAAATCCTCTGTTACTACCCATTTAGAACCTCTTATTTCAAGGAAGTCAACATCTCTACTCATTGGTTAGTATGAAGAGGATTTTCTCATCAATCCTATTCAAGAACCAGTGTTTCACACCATTCACTCTGAAGAATCTGTAGTTTAAAAAGTTCCTACTGTCTCTTGGTGTTATATGGTCCATCTAGAGGGTACTAGTAACACATATGGGGACTATAATAAGGGAAGAGGAACTGGTCACATTTGAATTTCCTATCAGGGAGACTGGTGGAGCTACCCAAATTAAAAACATTCCTCCTTCTGCCTTGCCTAATTTTTTTGGTGTATCTAGTGAAGATCTTGATGCCTTCCTATTCGAATTCGAGTTATGCAGAAGCTATGACTATTCTTCCAATTCTTAGAAGCTGAATTTTTTTCCTGCCACATTGAAAGATGCAACTCTCAGGTGGTTTATGGGTGTAGGTTCAAACTCCATTTCCACTTGGGATGAAATGGATAAGGTATTCCTGAAGATGTATCAAGATTATTGCAAGACTGAAGACCTCAGAGAACAATATTTTGGCATGAATCAGAAGGAATGGAAGAGTCTTGAGGACTTGGTGGACATATTTCAATACAATTTGTAGATATCCAAGATGAATCAACTGAGAAAAGAAACCAAGAGGACAATTTTTCTCAGGGAAATTAGACAGAAATTTCTAGATATTTTAAACCTAATGGGAGTAGGTGATGTATCAATGTTGAGTTATGATGATGTGTGTGAGATGTGTCGAAGATATTCAACGGGAAATTATAAAGTTGGAGGAGGTTCAAGAGACACTTCTTCTAGCCTTGTCTAATCAGTTGCCAGAGTTGGAGTAACCAGAGCTGAAATGGGTAATTTATTTCAAAATTTTAAGACTGATATTCTTAGTATTTTTTCTTCACAATTCGTTTTTTTACAGGCTAAGAAGAAACAAGAGGAACTGGAGAAATCCCTGGTCGTTTTCTGCTCCAAATGCAGGAAGAAACATGCTCTAAGGGAATGCGCTACAGATAACATAGACACATGCCAAATTTTTGAAGTTGAGCATTCTATTGATCAATGTCATTCTCTTCCTTAGATTAAAGAAACATATATATTAGATCAGGGAGTTTTCAATGCACTCTATGCAATGGCACCTCAAAGACTATGGCAGCCTTGTCCTTATGCTTAGAATCAGATGTTGAATATTCCAATGCCCTGACAGCCTTGGCCTCCACAACAACCTTGGTAGGGAAACCTTTCTTACCCTGTTGCACATAATTTTCCATCTCATAATTTTTATCCACCACATCCCGTACCACAACAAATGGTACAACCACAACAACAACAATTTTTGTTTCCTACACCACCAAATCATCCTCGTCCCACACAACTTCCTCCTCAGCCAGTATCTAACCCCAAAAATAAAACAATCCAATCTTCTCACAATATTGGGTGGGTTAATTATTCTACTTTTCCTACTTATTGTATTACACCAAGGCCTCTGTGGGAAATTTATGTTCCTGCACTTCAAGAATTTCTTGTGTCACTGGAGGAAATCAAACTCAGATTAGGAAAAGTGGTGACTGAGCCTAAAAAGGTTGAAGAGATTATAGAGGAAGACACTTTGGAAATACCTAAAGTTGAAAACACACCTAAACCAGCAGAACAAACCACTTCAGTATCACAAGAACCTTCCTCATCGCATACTGTCCAACATCCTTTTCCAGAGAGGTTGGAAATGAAAATAAAACAACCTGAGTTTGATCTTGTGTATGAACTTAGAAATGTGTGCATTAAGATCCCGTTGTTGTACAAAATTAAGGATATCTTGATTTATGACAAAATAATGAGGGAGCTATGTACCAAGAAACCAAGAAGATAAAATAAATAACTCTCCACAATTCAAGTAGGTGGGAAACTTGCAAGTCTTATGTCCACCGGATTTGTTACTAAGAAATATGCAGACCCTGGAATCCCAGTAGTTACCACCTTTATCAATGGGTATCCAATAAAGAAAAATTTAATTGATTTATGTGTAGCCATCAATGTGATGACTATGGATACTTTATCTCATATAGGATCCTTTGACTTACTTCCTACTCCTACCATGTTAGAATTAGAAGATAGGTCTAAGGTAAAGACAAAGGGGGTATTACAAGACGTTCTAATCTCATTGGACTCTTGGGAGTAGCCTACAAAATTTTATGTTCTTCAACATAAAACCAACTTGGGAGGGCATCCTTTGATCTTGGGGAGGCCTTGGTTATCCACGAAAGATGCTTACCTAGGGTCTAGGTCTAGAAACATGACCATCACTCATGGAGTTGAAACAAAGCATATCAATTTGTACCCCCCTACTACACCCCTCTTAAGATCAGAAAATACTCATTGGGTTGAAGAATAGGAGCATGATTCATAATGTAAGAAACCAATTTTAAAAATTTCCCAAGCCATGAGACTTAAAGAAAACTCAGAAGGAAATTTAATAAATTGTTGTATTTCTAATCTTGATTTTCCACATCATTTAGTAGGGTAGTCTAGTCATAATTTAGATATCATTAATAATATGCAGGAATTTTATGAACATAGTACAATATTTGAACTACATTTATCCCTGTTATCTACATTCCCTACATATTTAATGACTTAATAGGGGGGAAGGTAGTTTAATTTTTTCCTGGAAAATATTTAAATATTAATTTTTCCTTAACTCCTAAACAAGAGAAACAATTAATTAAAGCATTGTAAAAATTTTAGAAATATTTTCTTTGGAATATAAAAACATGAGGGACATTCACCCAGATACATGGATTCATCATATCTAAAAAGAAGAAAATTCTAGGCTTGTGAGACAACCAGAAAGAAGGATGAACCCTTCTTTAAGGGGAATTTTGAAAGATGAATTGCCAAAATTGTTAAACGTCGGGTTCGTTTATCCTATCTCAGATACCCAGTAGGTATGTCCTCTTTTTATTCTCCCTAAAAAGAATGGTAATTGGCGAGTGCGTGTATATTACAAGGAATTAAAAAAAACTAGATTAAAAGATCACTTTCCCTTGCCTTTTATATACCAAGTACTGGACACTCTAGCACGGAAGAAGTATTTTTACTTCCTAGATGGGTTCAACGGGTAGAATCAAATTAGGATAGCTCTAGAGGACCAGGATAAGAAAAAATTTACATGTCCATGGAGTACCTATGCATACAAGGTCCTACCATTTGGCCTATGAAAAACACCAGCCATATTTCAATAAGCGGTCCCTAGTATTTTCTCTGACCTTTTGCATGACTGCATAGAGGTCTATATGGATGAGTTTACAGTGATGGGTGATACTTTTGAAGAAGCCTTACATAATCTTAAGAATGTTTTGCAGAGATGTAGAGAAATAAACCTTTCATTCATAAATCAAAAATGTTTTATGATTTTGACTAAGGATATTGTTTTGGGACATCATGTTTCTACTGTAGGAATTAACATTGATCTAGCTAAGATTGAAGTTATTTTAAAGATGCCACCACCAACTAGTTAAGAAGGAGTTCGAATTTTTCTTGGACATGTAGGCTACTACAGAACGTTTGTTGAAAATTTTACAAAGGTAGCCTCTCCATTGTTTAAATTATTGACTAAAGAATCCGAATTTCATTGGAATGATGAGTGTCAAGTTGTATTTGATACACAATGAAAATCTTTCTTTAGCACTTGTCTTGAGAGGCCCAGATTGAAAATTTCCCTTTCACACTTCCACTGATGCCTCTAATTCAGCCTTAGGAGTAGTATTGGGTCAAAAGGAATATCACATAACCCATGCTATCTATTTTGTTAGTAAAAATTAACTCCTGCATAATTGAATTACACGACAACTGACAAATAATTCCTTGTTGTGGTTTATGTTATTAACAAGTTTATACATTACATCAGTGGATACGAAGTTTTTTTACACAATGATCATTATACTATATGATATCTCATCAACAAATGAGACACTAATGACATGATCACTAGGTTGCTTTTGTTGTTGCAAGAATTTGACATCATAGTATTGGACATGTCAGGAAGAGAAAATAAGCTAGTTGATTTCCTATGTAGGCTCGACCACACAGGTGAGGATGCTCCTGTTAAATATATCTTTCCTCATCAGAATATGTTTTTCATTTCTGTCGAAACACTTTGGGTTGCAGACATGGCCAACTACCTTGCTACATGAAATTTTCCACCCTATTTTTCATCTAATTAGAAAAAGAGAATTATTAGGAAAAGTGTTGATTAGTCTTGCATTAGGGGAGACCTCTTTTTCACTAGACCATATTTAATTATTTGCAGGTGTGTCAGAGAGGATGAGATATGTGATAGCTTGATAGCTTTTCACTATGAACCTTGTGGAGGAAACTTTGTAGATAATCGAACAACCTACAAGATCCTTGGCTTAGGTTACTATTGGCCAAGTCTTTTCAAAGATGCAAAGGAGTATGTTCAGAAATGTGATAACTTCCAGAGAATAGGGCACCCTATTCAATAATATGAAATTCCTTTGCTACCATAAGTTCTCATAGAACCATTCAAGAGGTGGGCTCTTTATTTTGTAGGTCCCATCAATCCCATGTCCAAAGGAAAGAATTATATTTTGGTTTGTACTGATTATGTTGTGAAGTGGGTGGAAGCAAGAGCACTACCTAGAGAAACAGAGAGAGCAATGGTAGATTTTATTTCTTACTGATATTTTTGTAATATTTGGGGTACCAAGGGACATATTTACTAATCAAGGTACCCATTTTGTGTCAAATATTGTTCAAGGACTTTTACAGAAATATCAGATTACTCATCGGAAGTCTAGCCCTTACCATTCACAAGTGAATGGGCAGGTGGAATCAGCAAATAATGTGTTGGAGACAATCCTTACAAAGAGAATGCAATTACATAAGAAGGATTGGTCTGATAAACTTCCTGAGGCATTGTGGGTTTATAGGATGACATGGATAAACACCACTAGCTTCTCCCCATATGAATTAGTGTATGGAAAATAAGTTTTATTGTCTATTGAATTCTAGAAAAGAACTTTCAAGATGCAAGAAGATTTGGGTATAGACTTTGATGAGGCATAGCAAGAGAGAAGCTTGCAACTCAATGAGTTGGATGAGATTATGTTAGGTCCTTATATTACTAGTATAGTCCCTTATTGTTGTTAGTGTAACCCCCTTATTGATATTTTTGAACCCCTGTAACCCCAATATTGTTATTATTGTGCCCTTATATTATTATTGTTAGGTCAGTTAGGATTATAGTGTGACCCCATGGAATCATATATATAGAAAGAGGTTTCTTCATTTGTATCATCCAATAATTGTTCATTTATGTAATGCAATGGAGGTTTACCCCTCGAAGTGGCTATTTCTAAAGCATTTATCTCTCTTTTCTTCTATTTTTTGAGTTGGTTTCATAACATTTGGTATCAGAGCTTTGGATTCTAGTGTTTCGTTGCTCCAAACAGGTCATTGTGGAATATTCACTATAAATTTATTTCTAAGAAGTTTCAAAAGCTAAACATTTTACAGAGTGAAGCTAAAATCTGGAGGATCATCGTGTAAAAATTTCAGATCTTGGTCCGCAATATTTTTTGGAAATATGATCTATGGAAGTTAGGGTTTTTCTAGGCTCCTGAATTACACCTAAAATAGGTCATCATGGAATTTGCACTGTAAATTTTTTTCTATGAAGGTTCAGAAGTTGAAATTTTAGACACCATAGCCGAAATCGCGAGGAAATTCCTGTAAAAATTTCAGAGCTTGTTTCGCAATATTTCCGGAGAGATGATCTATGGAGGTTAAGGTTGTTTCAGGCTACAAAATTTCATCTCAAGGAGGTGACCATGGGAGAATCATCATAACTCTCTCTCTGAGCATCGGATTCAAATTCTCTAAAAATTGGCCACAATTATATAGACTTTAGTTTTATTTGTATCAATTTCAGAGCCAAAGGAGTAAACAATGACACGTGGCATGTCGTACAAGTTCACTCTACTCAACCAGTCCATAATAGGATCATTGTGGGAGATTGGGCATAAATTTGCATTGAAGAATCCAAATCAGGTCAAACCTGTGGCATTCGAAATAATATTTTGAGGGCTACTACACTACCAAATTTCAGATATTGAAGATCTAAAATCACATATATCATTTAGTTTCAACAGTGAGCTCCTCAAAAGCAAGAAAAATGTGTGTATATTTTTTTTCGAATTGCATGTCTTGTGTGAAAAATCAGTTTGAAGTGATTCCAAGGGAATATTGAAGTATAGATATCAGTATTGGGTTCTAAAATGCCACCTAAAAACAATTCAAAACCCATTAAGCCTTCATAAGGCTCTACTATTACTCATGAAGAGGAAGAAGCACAACATGACAAATCAAAATTACAAGAGCAAGTGAACCAAATTTCACTCTCACAAAGAGTAACAAAAATGGAATTTTTGAAGAAAGACATGGAAGATAAGATGGATGGTTTGAAGAATGACATGGAAGCTAAGATTGATGAAAAAATGAAAGACAACATGGAAGACATGAAGAATTTTTTAAAAGAATACATGGAAGGTTTCATGAAAAGGTTAATAGAAGAAATTATTCCTAATGGCGGAAAGATAGTAGAGGAAACTCATGATGAGAACAAATAAATGTTAATAGTGATTTCATAAGCTCTCATGTTGGATTGAAGAACAACCATATTACAAATATGGATATGAGGAATTTTGATAGCAAGGATCTCGTAACATGGATACTACAGATGGAGTAATATTTTGATCTCAATAATTTTCAAAACACACAAAAGGTACGCATTACAACTTTACATTTAGAACAAAATACATTTGTATGGTGTCGATGGCTTTGCTCTCGTGAAAAAATTGTCACTTGGTCAATTTTTACAGAGGAAATGATAGCACATTATGAGGATACAAAGAGCAACAACTTTTTTAGCCAATTGATAAATCTCAAACAAAAGGTTTCAATGGTGGATCACATTGAGGACTTCCAAAAATTGAATATAAGGGTAACTGATACTCCAGAGGAACACAAGATTGATGTCTTCATAGGGACTTTAAATGATAACATCCAACATGAAGTTCACGTTTCAGAACCTGATTCATTGGAGAAGGCATTCAGGTTGGAAAGAAAAATTGAATGCAAAATTATGGCGACAAGGAAGCCTACCACTCACATCTATAAAGATGGAAGTGTTGCTACTTCTAGACTTCTACAACCTATAATTTTGATGCCACAAAAATTGGAAGAAAAAAGAGAAAAAGGACTTTGGTATAGTTGTGATAGAAAATAAACAAAAGGTCATAAGTATGCTGAGAAGAAATTATTTTGCATAGATTGTGAAGAGGAGGAGGAAAATGAACAAGAAACTTCAAAACAAGAGGATATACACCAGGAACCAACCCTAGAAGAAGAAGAATTGAGTCCGACCATATCATGTAATGCATTGGCAGGAGTTACCACCCCTCAAACTCTCAAGATTTTAGGACATATCAACAATAAAATGGTAATAGTGTTGATTGATTCGAGCAGTACCTGTTAGTGTCCAGATATGAACTGAATTCAACCCTTTCTTCCACATAAATTATCAACCCAAGGGCGTTAGTTATTTCAAGACTAACGACAAAGTATATGAAGATACAAGCACATGATCTGTTGTAGATCACATGTTTAATCCATAACACACAAATCACTATAACAACAATGAAATGAACTACAGCAATTAAAAGGGAATCCACAACAATTAAAGGTAAATTTTAACAGTAGTAAATAAATCACACTAAAATGCAACATTGCAAGAAAAAAAGGAAAATGCAACACCTAATCAGAAGAGTGGGCCCAACTCTTGGATCAGGGCTGTGGTAACTCATGAATTACACAAGAAACAAGAAAGCTACTCTTCATTAACAATAAAAGAGATTTATTACAAGACCTGTATATCAAAGGGCTTAACCTCAATTCACATCCTGTAGGCCTATTTATACAATTGTCCTTAAACCCTTGATTCCTTTCAGCAACTCCATAGTTAGAAAAATACATTTTGTTACAACCACAACCTAGTTGTCGGACAAGAAACTATGAAAAGGTATAAAATGGAAGTGATAAAAACAAGTATATCATACTGTAACAACAAATAAGGAAAAAAATAGAGATGATGGGTTGTTCCTCGACTTCGCGATCACAACGTTCATGTTTTAGCCAAATTTGAAGAAATATCATAGTTAATATGTAAAAAGGTAAAACCTCCATGACAAATGCTTCATTAATTAAATATCCCATGAAAGATATGGAAAATGGTTTTACCTCATGCGTTTAAGAATAATAATGGTAGAAAGAGATAGAAATATAGGGTAAAATGGGAGAGGAAAGTATACAAATCCGGTACCCAATATCTTCCCTCAACTGGTCTATCTGCATGTCCTCATGTAGATAGTCGTTGTTATCACTCTAGTAATTTCTTAAGTTGTGGGATTTTGAATTTTTAGTCAAAGAACACTAGAGGTAACCACAAACCTACTTCAAACTCTAGGATCTAGCATTCCTAGGATTCAGAGAGGGCTCTCTCTTTAAGATTTATCTTTATTTTTATTAATAATATTAGGATAGTTATTAAAGTACAATTTGGATTTGGTTTAAAGGGTTTGGTGGGAAAAAATCACTTGGAGGTAAGATAGAGAGAAATCTACTTGTCCATTGGGCTATGGAGTCTAAATCAAGCTAGCAGCAATAGAAGTCAAGGTAGAAAAGGTACAAATGTATTTAGGGCAAGGGGATTTGGGAAAGTGGTTTTTTGTGAGGTGGTATGATAAGGATAAAGGGAACTTAAGGATCCTTTGATCCGGAAAATGGAAGTAAAAGGCAGAGGTCGAACGGGAGTGAGAGAAATTAAGAATTCTCAACACTGGAAATCAGAAGAAAACATAAAAATGGCAACTAGTTAAAGACGGGGAGCACTTGACTAATCCTGTAGCAATACTCCTAGTTACACATTTAGATAGAATAAACATATAATTAATTGCATGAAACTTAGAAGATCAAACAAAGACAAGAAGGGAGTACTTCACTCATCAGCTTATCACAGGGATCCTGAATTATGATTCCAGTCAACTTGTCCAGTTTGCTGCTTCAAATTCAAACACACAATAGCCTCCAATGTTCAACAAAAATGCCTATAATAAGTCCAACAATCTTTATTCCACACTAAATACTTCTAATGTAGAAGTATTTATACAAAATGTACCTACAAATATCCTAGGAGAAATCTAGGAATATCTTTAGGAAAAACAAAATATCTTTACATAATAAGAGGGACAACTTCTTAACAGATCACCAATCTTTCCTCTTATCCAAAATAAATAGGACTATTTTATCTAACAAGGAGCTTTTCATTGATTAGCTGTCTTGCTTGCTGGCTGCTAGAAAATATCAGGCTTTTGAATTGCCTTCACTGACACTCTTTCATCTGATACTCTTTACCTGATACTCTTTAACGTTGCTACAGTTTCACTATTTACTACTGTAAAACTATGTCTTTTTGCAGTAAAATTAGCAAACTATTTTTTTTTATCTCATTGGTATTTTTTATTTCTTTCTTGACTGTTTTTTGAAGGTAATATTTCTTCATTGTTTTACCTCTCATTGTTACATTAAATAAGTAAATGTTTGCCACTTTTCTTCATTGGGAATTTTGTCATTCTTTAGCTTCCTAAAATTCTCATCAGCCTCTGTGTATCTAGCAAAAGTGGGCTTGAACACAAAGAGATGTTTAATCTCATGTTGTAAAAAGAAAAAATCTTCAAAATGCTGAAGGAGGACTTTTCCTGTGGGAGTGCCTTGTGCTAATGGTTTGTTGACTTGCTCCTTGGAAAAGTACCTTATCTTTTTATCATAATCCTTCTGGGACATCAATTTTTCATTAAAAACATGGATGTCTGGCAGGCCCTTCTGTCTTAAGTTTGTGTATTTTACGATAAAATTTGTTATGGCAATGTTCATTGATTCACATTTCTCTTCCAGATTATTCATCAAATTCATCTTAGTTACAACCTTTTTAATCGGTTAGATTGTTTCTGATCTATCCAATACCTGTAATTCCTCCAATTCTGCCCTGTTCTTTTTGTTAAAGAATGTTATGAGTTTTAAAGCTTGAGTTGGCTCACTAGTTAACTCATCCTTGGTCTTTTGAATCTCTCTCTGGGCTGCTAATAATAAATCTCTTTTCTCATACATAATCTGAATTGAAATCCATTGAGTGTGAAGGGCTTCAATTATGTTTTTCCATAGATGATTCTTTATGTATGAAATTTTCTCAGTGAAAGTTAGCTCTTTTTGTAAGCCCTTGATTTGTTCTCCAATTCTAATTGCCTTTTGCTCATGATTTTTAGCATTTATCAGTGTTGTCTTGTTTGTAGCTTCAAGACTTTCAATCATCTTTTTTAGGGTATTGATTTCATTGGTTTTTAAGGACAATTCCTCCATAGCTTTTACAATCTGACCTACTCCATCTGTTTGTTGAACTCTTGTTGTAGAATAATCTCTAGTTGAAGTAGAAGTTCAAATTACTGGCACTGCAGTTTCCAGTGTTTCTTTTAGTGCTATTTTTTCTCCTAATGTGGAAGCCAATGTTGTGGTAATCACTGGTATAACCATAGGAATAATAGGAGTGTTAGGTTCTTTCAGAATTTCCTTCTCTTGGACAAGATGCTCCATTTGGGATTCCATTTCTTTGATCTGAGTAGTTAATATGAGGATGAGCTTCATCATCTCTTCTTTTTCAGTTTGATCTTGAAGGATTTCTCAGGTTTGTGGATGCTCACTTTGAGGAAGCTTAAGTTGTTTCCTCAAAGCTGCAATATAATCATTCTTTTTCTTTACCAACAATTCTGCTGCTTGAATATTTGAGGGATCATATCCCACCTGTAAAACTAAATCCTCTAAGGCTTTAATCCTTAGGTCCTTTGCATACAAAGATGTCTTGTCTAACTTCATTTGATCCTACATATTAAGAAAAATATTCTGTAACTTGGTAGCGCTCATTGCTTTAGTCACCATTGTTGAATACAACATTTCAGAGCTATGTCTATGAAATTCAATTTGGTCCAGCTCATGAACATTTTTAGTGTGTACCTCAAACTCCACCTTTTTGTAATCTGCCACTATTTTTGGTGCTGAGGTAGTTGGTTGCAAAAATGACATAATCATCTTGTTTGTAGAATAATCAAAGCCTGTCAGTAGCCTATTTTGATTCCCATGTTTTTTCTTGAGGAATTGAGAATATATTTCTGATTTTATTTCCTCATTCTTGTGCTTTATCTGCTTATATTTCTCCTTGATATCTAAATCGTTTTCCTCAGCTGTCTATGAGGAAGAAGCCTCCATGTTATGCTGCTTCTTAATCATCTGTGTATATTCTTGATTGGCAGTTGATTCCTTTTCTATTTCTATATGGGTTTCATTGATTATAGTTGTGGCTATATCATCATTGGTTACTGGAGTTTCTATCTCATTAACATCAATGGTTACTTTTTACTTGTCAACTGAACTAAATTTAAGCCTTTTATTATAAATCAGTTTGAACTTAGTTTATGTAGTTGTTTCTGCTGTGTATGCTCCTTCTTCTCTGCCTCTTCTTTTTTATATTTCTGGCTACTTTACAACTTCAATAGCTTGTGTTGTATCCATTTTACCTGTTGTCTCTGTTGCACTAGCTGTATCTGTCAGTGTATTTTCCACCCATTCTGCATGGTTGGAAAACTTCTCAATCTCAAGCTTAAGCTCATGTATGAAGGGTGTTAATTTTCATTTTACCCTTAGACTGCTCAGGATCCCTTGAGGATGATAGTTCCATGGAAAACTTTCTTGAAATTTCAACTCTGGTAATCTAACTGTGACTTCTTTTTCTGCATCTTTGTTGTTTATGATAAATGGACCAACCTGATTCTTTAATCTAAATTGAGTCTTCTTTCTGGCAACTAAGAAGTTAGTAGTCATAATTAAGAATTTGTCTCAAATAATCTAGTGCAAAAATTCTCATGCTCATATATCTAGGAAACTTATAAGGTAATAAGTTGGATCAAAAAATTCTTAACTCTGTATGCTTCTGATAGAGATACCAATCTCCCACTTTATTCTGGTCTGACAGTTACAGGATTATTTTCATTTCCTCACTGACTATGGGCTGCTCTGCTTTATTCAGAATGTTCATTGTTGGATGTAGAAAAAGGTCTGAAAAATCTGTGTAGGTGAGATCACTACCCTCTTTCCTGAGCAAGGAAGTCCAGAAGATAATGGATAGAAGCTTACCCTCCAAGTCCATATTTTGTAATGTAATTGGAAATCTATCAACTTGAAAGAATGAGAATAAGTGAAACAGATAGGATGAGTATCCAAAAACCCCTTTAGCGGGTAATTTGTTCAGCTAATGATCAATATTGTTGGTTATGAAACCAACAAAGTCGAAGATGACTGATGGGGGCTGGCCAGGGGACAAGGTGGACAGGAAGCCCAAAACAGACTCATCAGTGTGTTCATCTGTAAAGTATCCAAGTATAAATGAGAGCATAGAGATAATATGTCTAGGTTCCTCAGGGAATTTAGCAGTGGAATAACGAGGGTTTATCTTAGGAATGTCAACATGAGAAGGAATAAAGTTTTGAAATATCATGAACCTTTTGGGAAAATCTATGCCTAAGTACAACTGGGTCAAAGCTTCTATAGATATGGGAACTGATTGAGGATCAAACTATAATTGCAACATTTTATTTATTGACTCAGCTGTGATGGTAAAAAGAATTTCTTTATCAACATTGACTATGGCCCTTTGATCTGGTTCATAATATTTTTGACATAATCTGATAATATCTTGGCTAGGGTGGGTCAATGGAAGTATATATTTGGGCAAATGAGTCTCCCAAATAGGTATTTCATCCTTGTCCAAGTATTTTTCATAACACCAATTGCGTATATCCAAGAGCTTGAATTCTACAATAGGATCAACAATTTCGTAGTCAATATCAGTCACTGGGAGGCTTTCTTCAACAACTATAGGTGGTTGGAGAGGATTCACTATTGTAGCATATTTGGCAGTGATAATTGGGATAGGTTTAGGGGCTTTAGATCCTTCAGATTTAAGTGTTTTGGATCTAACATTTTTGCTAGTGCTCTATTTTTTAGTCATTTTGGATAACTACTGCAAGATTAGACTGTTTGCAGGAGTTCTTTTATATCAAACAGAGAGGAATTTGAGCATTTCTTAGGCTGAGGCTGGATCTTTTGGGATTTTTGCTAAATTTGGTTTATCTGAGGATGAAAAATTTGCCTAAAATAGGAAACGAGGGTTTCCTGAGTTGGTTTCACTGAGAAATAGGGTTTCAAGGTATATTCAGAGGTTTTAGCCTTTCAGATCTTTAAATTTGATCCCTAAACTACGAAATTTGAGCAAATTTAATTTGGAAAAGGGCACAAAGGAAAGCAAGGTTTCCTGGGAATTTTTTTCCTAGGTTTGGCCTATTTTTTCTTATTTTAGGCACTTTTCTTTGGTCAATTTTACAATATAGAAGATGTGTTTCTCAAAATACTGTTTAAAATCAATTTTGTAGGCTTGAATTCTTCGAAAAATATGTTTAAGTGCAGGTATTTGACTGTAAAAATGGTTTTCTACAGGTTCTTGGTTTAAATGTTGTCTTCAGAAATCTTCTAGAGTGGTGAACAATCCTTTCACAGTCTTCACAGGTAAATTCTGGTCAAATTCAGAGGTTCGGGGCATAAAAGGGCAATCATATGTTTAAAAAGGTTTACACAACAATTATATCAGTAGGAAAATAATGCGAAAGGGTTGAATGAGCATCTTTAAAGAATAAAATGGCTTTTACAAAGGTTTAAACATATTCGTTTGATCGCATTAACTGACATTCAATGCAACTTGTGTCAGGGTGGGAGCAGTTTCAGGTTCAAACATCAAAACCGATAGTGGTTATCTCATCTGTTTCTGACACTAAGTGGTTTTTGTTAAAACGAATGCGATCCAATAGATTTTCGCCATGTCATGGGAGGCGCAATGGGTGAAACAACCATTTCGCATTCGTTTTGCTCTTGGGGGAACGATCATTTTTTGGGCGCGATATTGACCTTGCGTCATTGGATCTGGAGTATGGGAGCGAAGGGCGAGGATTTGATTGAAATCTGCAGGAAATCAAAGTGGGATCGGGGTAATGTTAAGCGGCTGCTTTAAAGTTTAAAACCTTTATAAAACATGACTTTTTAACCAAGGTTTCTATATAATGGCAGATATAAGGATGGTTAAAGGAATATAATGGAGGTTAAATGTATATGCGGTATGGTGCATATATAAAGTGCAAATGGTTATATAGAGGGGGAAATAGATTTGTCAAGCGAGGTTAAGTGAGTAACTAGGGTTACTTTATGTAAAGCGTGGGGCTTTATATAACGCGAAAAATAAGCTAGGGAAAGGTTTCAGTTTTGTAACTTTCATCCTTATCCTTGGGTTTAAATCATGTGGGAAGGGATAACATTGTTTGCAAAAGGCGAAGTTTAGTAAGGAGGCGCTTCCAAGATTTTTAACCTTATAAAATGATAAAATATCTTTTGAAAAGTTAGGCTAAAATGCTCATGAGAGGTGATATGTTTTATTCAAAACTCTTTGCAATATGCCCAAATAAAACATATTGGATGAATTTTTTTTTTATTATATAGTTTTAAACCTGTTGAATGGTTTAAAAACCATAGTGGGAGGGGTATTTCATTAAGGTTATTTTTAGACCAAAGGGCACATTTTTTGGGTTTT
Organism: Pinus albicaulis; assembly: GCA_034641835.2. Classification (NCBI taxonomy): domain Eukaryota; kingdom Viridiplantae; phylum Streptophyta; class Pinopsida; order Pinales; family Pinaceae; genus Pinus; species Pinus albicaulis. The sequence goes on along the minus strand of CM076583.1, from coordinate 1,034,632,351 downwards.
TAATTTAACATGTGGATAATACTTTTGGTCCAAAATCTTTATAATAGTGGGTTTTGGGGGCTATTTAAAATAAAGGGATTTATATGGATAGGAGAAGGTATTTTTAGGGATTTAATAAAGTAAGTTAGAAGTTAATATGACAAGGGGAAAATGGAATACACAAAAATACACTAAATGACTAAGTAAAGTGAATAAAATAAAGCAAAGCTTGTCATTTCATAATTTCACTATTTTACTTATGATAGAGTGTTTTTTGAGGGTTTTTGTATGCTTTCTGAATGAACGAAGTCAATTAAATGGGATTTTAGGTTTCATTAAGTAAGAAAGAGTCCTTACTTAGGAAAATGAGTTAAAAAGTATGAATGGGGGATAAATAATGGTAAAAGGGGATTTTATCATAAGAACTCAACATTTTCCACTATCCAATCATCGAGCCTTGGGTTCGGTCCCAACAAAAGTCAGAAAAATGCTCTGAGCCTTTTCGATTGGTAGTATAGAATACTGAATACTTACACGGTAAGGGAAATTAGTGATTTTAGCCCAGTGATGAATATTACATTCTTTTTTCCACTTCTTTCTACCTACCCAAAATTACTCTAACATTTTTTCTTCTTTCTAGCAGGTGCATTTAAGCTTGCCACCTTGAATCATTTATTATTTTAAAACATAAAAAACTATCTAATTCTACCTTATTTCATCTGAGGGCCTAGATTGAACTGTTGGGCTCCTCATTTATTCTCTACCTATCTATTGATTAGTCAGGATTAAACTGTCTGACCAGTCTTTATTCACTATCTCAAACATGGAAATTGAAAACATGACAAGTCAAGTTTAAACAATTTTAACTCATCATGGATTATGGCATTTATTGACACTCTGCCATAATCATTTGCAAAAATGTAAAAAGTAGTGGCATTTGGAACTGCACACTTTCATGTTGTATTTTCATCTTTTTTTCTTTTGGGGTCTATATTTTTTAAGTCCTTTGATCTTTATTTTAGGACTTTTACCCTATTTTTGATTTTATTTTTTTTAAATATGGGAAAACAAATTGCATAAAGCAGGGTATGTACATATTTTACAAGACTATCAAAATTCAATTCAAAATTATGAATCCTATATTTATAGGACCTTAACAGTGGCTTCACATGGGGATGGCATTTCCTGGTGAAATGTCAAGAACTCTAAGACGAGTAGCTTTCCATTTTTACCATGATGATCGAGAAATTGTCTTATTTTTTCTAAAAAAAATCATATTTATGACATCTTACTATTCAAAGCTTACGGCCTTCTCTTCGAGCTTTAACTTTGGAAAGAAAATATCTAATACAATCTAAAAACTTCCATGGATATTTACAATTATGTAGAAGTAAGTGGGACTAACTATTGGTTAATTGAGAGGAATAGTAGTGTTTGAGCATTCTACCATTAACTGGTTCTTCTTGAATATCTATTCCATTCAAATATTTGATAAATAAAGCATTGTTACCCCTATATCCATAAATTACATAAGGTCCTTTCCATAGAAAGTCAAATTTTCTATACTTACCTTTGTCCTCTCTCCTAGAATCCCATTTTAACACTTGATCTCCAATGTAAAAGTCATTTTATTTACTTCTCTTATAAAAAAATTTCTTGATTTTATCCTGAATGACATGATATTTTTCATAGAATTCTTCTCTTGTTTTTTGTAGATGAATAGTGTGGTTTATCCTCCTTTTTATATCATTGATTTCTACTTGTGGTTCCTCAATAATCTTCATTACTGGAACACCTAAGGATGATGGGAAAAATGCATCCATCCCATAAACAATTTGATAAGGGGAATTGCCAATTGAATTTTTGGTAGTAAGTCTATCTGCCCATAAGGCATAGACTAACTTTTTATTCCAAGTCTTTTTGTTGTCTTCAAGTAATTTTTTGATGATATTTACAAGGCTTTTATTTGAGGATTCTGCTAGGCCATTACCTTGAGGGTAATATGTAGTAGACTAACCTAGGGTAATATGGTACTTGTGATAGAAAGCAATCATTTTCTTAGATTTAAATGATGTTGCATTATCAATAATAATTTTCTGAAGACATCCAAATCTTGATAAGAAATTGTTTTCTATGAAAGAGATAATGACTGTGTCAGTGGCTTGTCTGGTAGGAATGGCTTCAATCCACTTAGTGAAGTAATCTGTGGCAGTCAAAATCCACTATGTTGGCCAGAGGATGGGGGGTGAATTTCTCCAATGAAGTCTAAACGCCATTGTTGAAATGGAATTTCAGTTGAAATAGGCTTTAAGGATAAAGGTAACAATTTATTTTTTCCTTCAAAAATTTGACATTTATGACATGAAGTAACAAATTTCTTAACATCAGCAAATAAGGTAGGCCAGTAAAAAATAGCTCTAAGGATATTATCTATAGTACTTTTCTAGTAGAAATTCCCTCCACAGTCACCTGCATGAAATTCTTCAAGTATTTTGTCAGCTTCTGCTTTCAGTAAAAAAAATTATAATATCCCACTTTGTTCTTTCCAAAAAAGCACATTATCTAGAATACAAAATCTCATTGCTTTAAGTTTAAGAAATCTGGCTTTTCTCCTTGATAATCCAGGAGGAGATTGTAAGTTGGTAAGTAAAAAGATAACATCTGAGTACCAAGGTGAATCTCAAAAGGCTTCACTAATCATTAGAGTCACCATCTCTTCTTGGTCATAAATCTGAGCAATAAAATTTATGTCTAATGCATTGCAGTTAGATTCAACCATTAATGTGGCTAATCCTTGTCCTTTAATGAGTTTTGTTGGTTTGATTTCTATGTCATATTCTAGGATAGTGGAAATCCACTTACCTCTTCTTCCATCAGGGACATCTTGAGTAAGAATGTATTTAACTACAGAATTAGGGACATAGGAAATTATGTGGGAATATAGAATGTAAACTCTAAAATCCTTTATGGCCTTAACCAAGGCTAAAGATTTTTTATCCATTATGTTATATTTTAGACGTGCATCTCTAAGGGTTTTACTACAAAAATCTATAGGCTATTCAAAACCTTGATCATTTTTCTGTAGTAAAACTGCAGCAATGGTATGCTCTGATGCACAAGAAAAAATTATAAAGTTTTTTTTGAAATTTGGATTGATTAAGACTAGTGTTTTAGTTAAAGCCTATTTTATGGATTCAAAGGATTATTTTGCTTCAATAGTCCATTTTATAATTTAGTCTTTTTTGAGCATGTTGTTCGGTTCTCTAATGATTTCAGCTAGGTTTGAAATAAATCTTCTCAAAAAGTTAATTTTACCTCAGAAATCTTGTAATTCTTTGACATTTCTAGGTGGATGAATGTTCAAAATTGCTTCTATCCTAGCCGGATCTATCCTAATACCTTCCTTGGAAATTATGTTTCCTAGTAACTTACCTTCTTCTAATCCGAAAAGACTTTTCTTGGGGTTTAAAGATATACCAAATTTTCTACATTTAATAAAGACTTTTCTCAAATGATCCAAGTGTTCATTATCTGACTTAGAAAATACAGTAATATCATCTAAATAAATAACCAAGAAGTCATGTATTTCCTTTGCAAAGGCTATGTCCATAGCCCTTTCGAAGGTTGCTCCTGCATTCATCAAACCAAAAGGCATTTTCACATACATGAAAGTGCCCCAAGGAGTGGTAAAAGTTGTTTTAGCCTAATCTTCCTTTTGGACAAGAATCTGGTTGTATCCTGAAAACCCATCTAACAAAGAAATCCTTAAGGAACCAACTACCCTTTGTAATATGTGATCCATCTTGGGTAAAGTGTAATTGTCCTATAAAGATACTTTATTGAGATTCCTAAAATCAACACATAATCTAATTTCACCTGTTTTCTTTCTGGTTGGTACTAAGTTTGAAACCCACTCAGAATATCTGATTGGTGCAATGATCTGAGCATCACACATATGTTTTACTTCCTTTCCTGTCAAAGGTAATAGAACAAGATTAATTCTCCTTAATTTTTGTTTGAATAGTTTCTAATCATCTTTTATAGGAATCTTGTGTTGGATTATGTTTGTGTCATAAGCTTTGAGATCTTCATAACTCCAAGAAAACACATCCTACTATTCCTTTAAAAGATCAATGTATTTTTCCTTTTCTTGTGGATGTAAAGATTTAGACAGTTTAATCATTTTTTGTTTTAATTCTGTCCCAATGTTACATTCCTCAATATCAGACCTAACTGGTTCCATTTTTGGCTTTTTAGGCACATCATTGGAATAAAAAAGGTCCTCCAAAGGAGTTAAACCTTTAGGCAAAAAATTATCTTTTAGATCTAACATGTCAATTTCTTCTTCAATGATTTCCTCAATATCTACCTTTTCTAAACTATCTATGTCAGATTGAGTAAATACAGTTGGTTTGTTAAATTTATGTACATTTATGTTATCTATTTCACAATCAAAATCCGAATCTATATTACAGTCTGTATCTATTTTACAATTGTGAAATTCTTCCTCATTATTTAATAAATGGTAAATCTATTCATTCTGAGAGAAAATCTGCCAGTACTTGAGGTTGTCTAAGATAATTGGTCTACTTTTAACCTCAGCAGTGTACCTATGAGTTGGTTGGAATGGTAAGTTACAGGTACTAGCAGAAGGTAAGTTATTGGAATAAGTCATCAGCTAAATCTATCACTGTATCTATGTATTTGGCTAGTCTAGGATTATAAACAAAATAATCTCCATTTATTTGTTTTATGATTAATTCCAAATCTCCCACGATTTGTATTCTTTTTCCTCCTAGGTTTCTGATGATCTGGAGGCCTAGAATGAGTGCCTCATACTCTGCCATGTTATTGGTACATTTTAAGTTGATTATGAAGGATTGTACTTCTCAATGATTATTCTCCAAATTTGTAATCCATACTCCTGCTCCTGCTCCTAATTTGTTTACGGAGCCATAAAAATCTAAGTGCCAAAGGGACTCATGAAATATGTTTTCATTGTTTTGTTTTGGCTTTTTATCAATCAGTTCAGTTTGGATTTCATTGTTAACATAGTTACATAAAATAAAAGAGTCATGGTCAGTTGGTGTAGAATAAATGGGGTAATTTATAGATCTCTCAGCACTATTGACCATGAACTTCATTAATTTTTCCCTATATAGCTTTTTGGGTTGACCAAACACTGATATAGTAGCATAGCTCATGTCCAATTGTAGATATCCCTGCAACTTTGCTCCCCATGAGCGAGAAAGAAGCATTGCATACTTTGGTGGGTTGTGAACCACTACAATGTCCATTACCATACTCTTACCAGGGTGTTGAACTAAAGTAACACATAAGTCTTTAATTAATCCTAAGCACTTAGCTTTACTAGAGTCAAATGAAAATGAATATTTAGAAGGCCTGGTTATTTCTAGATTAAGAGTTTGCATAATAGCTTTGGGAATTAAGTTATGGGAAGCTCCTGAATCTAACATAGCGTTGTGTAAAATCTAATCATGAATGGTAAGACTGATATAGAAAGAAGGGACTGATCCATCTGAATGCTTTCCATTCACATCAGGGCCAAAAATCAACTCTAGTTGATCATCATCGAAATTAATGGCATCTTCACCATCATTCATATTCAAAGTTTCAGTTATGGTTGATTTGTATAAGTCATTTTTAACCAATTCTGTTAAAGGAATAGGTATTTTTAACTTAGCTATTTTAGACTTAATATTGAATGAGGGTTGAGATTTACTAATTTGAACTAATTTATCTTTAGTAACTGTAATCTGAGTTGGTTTTTCTTGATTTTCAACAATTGTATTTCTATCTTCAATTTTGTTGACATTCTCTGTCTGAGTTTCTTGAATTTTGTTGCTTCTAATTTTCGTTTCAGGGACTGTTTGTGTGGCAGTAGAAATTTTATCAGACTTAGAATCATCAGCAGGTGTTATGGGATTATCTATTCTAGGATTTTTTGATTTAGAATTAGCACAAATCCTTTTAGGATCATAATTTGTTGTTTTTAGTAAATTAGAATCTTTAGCGGTATTAGCTTTTTGTGGATATTTGGAAAATTGAGCTACTTCATCAGTAATATCAAAAAATTTGCGACTTGTTGATTTTATAGGACTTGAAGGATTGGAATTTTTCTTATTTTCCCTTGGGAGAATTTGCAAAACTTTTGTTTTTGGGGTTTCTATATTTTTCTTATTTTGATTTTGGGAATTGTTTTTAGTAGAAGACTCATTATTTTTGTTCTTTCTGACTGTGAATTTCATTTATAGCAAAGTCATAACCCTGTTTGTAGTCAAAGGATTCACTGGAGTTTAATTTGAGTTGTTGAAGCTCAAATAGTTCCAGGTCTTCCTGAGTGAGGAAAATGGTATTATTTTCATCTATTCCCTTTAGATGATTGATGACATCCTCATCTTCATCATTATTATGAGAACTTTCATCATAGTTCTCCTGAAACGGGGGCCTAATGTTTTGATCTGTAGCTGCTTCTTTAGCTTTTCCAAAATTAGTGTTTTTTCTGAAATTGGGATTTATAATCTGAGGTTGATTATCCCGTTGATGTTTTCTATCTATATTACCTAATATTTCTACCACCCTTTCTAAAGTTTTAGCAAATAAACCCATTTTAGCATTTGAATTTGAATTTTCTTCTTTAATTGTAACTCTTCTTTCATTTCTATGTCTGAATTTCCTAGCTAAAGTACTGATTTCTACACTGACAGCATCTAATTGCATCTATTCTAAGGTTTGGGAATCTCTTTCTCTTAATTGATAGGCCATATCTGTATCAAATCCATCAGGGAATTTGAGTAGAATAGAGTAAGGTGTAGGATTAAGATTTGCAGGTATTGTATTGTAGACACTATTGTACCTAGTGCAATAGTCTTGGACAGGCTCAGTAGCAGATCTTTTCATGGCATCAAACTCAGACAAAATTTGAAGGGGGTTCTTTTTCTTTTCCCATTTATTTAAAAATCTATGAAATATAGCTAAATCAACTATACTACCAGAAGCCAAAATTTTTAACCATTTTTTAACTTCTCCTGTCGAACTCTCGGAAAATAACCTCATCTGGACATATAACTCATCAATTTCATAAATTTCACAAAAATATGTTATTTTAGTTACATGTTGCTGAGCAGTATATTGTGACAGACCATCAAACAATGGTATATTCTTTTGATAATCTTGAGGCATATCATGGAGGTTTTGGGGTAAGACAAGGGGAGCATACCTAGCAGCCATGGCTTGAAGCTTTTCTGAGCTGGGAGGTATAACAGTAATGATTGGTGCAGAGCTGGATATGGCAGTTGATGAACTGAAAACTATAGTTGAAGAGCTGGGAAATGAAGTTGGTATGTGAATGGAATTGCTGGGAAATAAAGATGTGGTGCTTATAAAATCTATATGTAAAGTATTTGATGCACTGGATGTAATGGATGAAGGAAATAATATCCTAGGCGGCAAAGGCAATCTAGGAATGAAATGATTTGTAGCTGAACTTGTAGTGGTATCTATAAATGAAGTAACAACATATAAATATGAATCTACCGTTGGTATTATTGTTGTATGCAATTGAGAAACTAGAGGTTTTATGTAACACAACAAATGAGCTAATTCAATAGCTTCATTAATATCTTTAATGAATGAAACATTAATCTTTTCAACTGTATTTTGATATTCAGATTTATTTGATTTTGTTCATACTGAAATATTTTTCTATTTTGCATTCAGAAATGAAATTAAAATAAGATCTATAACAAGATTTTTCAAATAAGTTTTAGGTTTAGTTTTAAACAATGAATATTCAAACTTCAGATCAAAATCAATATCATTTAGACTCACTAACTCTTTGGGTAAAGAATTGGCTTTTCTTAATGGTACTTCAATTTCTAAATTGACAGTTTGTTTTTCTTTTTTACCAATCTGATATGGTTTATCTACTATAACTGTAGGTTTAGGATCCGGGTTAGACCTACTTCAAACTCTAGGACCTAGCCTTCCTAGGATTTAGAGAGGGCTCTCTCTTTAATATTTACCTTTGTTTTGATTAATAATATTAGGCGAGTTATGAAAGTACAATTTGGATTTGGTTTTAAGGGTTTGGTGGGAAAAAATCACTTGGAAGTAAGATAGAGAGAAATCTACTTTTCCATTGGGCTATGGAGTCTAAATCAGGCTAGCAGCACTAGAAGTCAAGGCCAAAAAGGTACAAATGTATTCAGGGCAAGATAGATAACCCTCAAATATTTGGGAAAGTGGTTTCTTGTGAGGTGGTATGATCAGGATAAAGGGCACTTAAGGATCCTCTGATCTGAAAAATGGAAGTAGAAGGCAAAGGTAAAACAGGAGTGAGAGCAATTAAGAATTCTCAACTAAGTAAATCAGAATAAAACATAAAAAAGACAACTAGTGTAAGACAGGGAGCACTTGACTAATCCTGTAGTAATACTCCTAGTTACACATTTAGATAGAATAAACATATAATTAATTCCATGAAACTCAAAAGATGAAACCATGACAAGAAGGGAGTACTTCACTCATCAGCTTATCATAGGGATCCTGAATTATGATTCCAGTCAGCTTGTCCAGTCTGCTACTTTGAATTCAAACAAACAATAGCCTCCAATGTTCAACAAAAATGTCTATAATAAGTCCAACAATTTTTATTCCAGACTAAATACTTGTAATGTAGAAGTATTTATACAAAATTTAGTTACAAATATTCTAGGATAAATCTAGGAATATCTTTAGGAAAAGGAAAATATCTTTACATAATAAGAGGGACAGCTACTTAACAAATCAACAAGCTATCCTCTTATCCAAAATAGATAGGATTGTTTTATCTAATAAGGAGCTTCTGATTTATTAGTTCTCCTGCTTGTTGGCTGCTAGAAAATATTAGGCTTTTGGCTTGCCTTCGATGACACTCTTTCATCTGATACTCTTTACCTGATACTCTTTAACTGATACTCTTTAATGTTTCTACAGTTTCACTATTTAGTGTTGTAAAAAACATGTCTTTTTGAAGTAAAACCAACAAACTATTTTTATATCTCACTGTTCTTTTTTACTGCTTTCTTGACTGTTTTTTGAAGGTAATATTTCTTCACTGTTTTACCTCTCATTGTTACATTAAATCAGTAAATGTTTCCCACTTTTCTTCATTTGGAGTTTTGACATTATTTAGCTTCCTAAAATTCTCATCAGCCTCTGTGTATCTAGCAAAAGTGGGCTTGAACACAAAGAGATGTTTAATCTCATGTTGTAAAAGGAACAAATCTTCAAAATACTGAAGGAGGACTTTTCCTGTGGGAGTGCCTTGTGCTAATGGTTTCTTGACTTGCTCCTTGGAAAATTCCCTTATCTTTTTATCATAATCCTTTTGGGGCATCAGTTTTTCATTAAAAACATGGATGTCTGGCAGGCCCTTCTGTCTTAAGTTTGTGTATTTCACCATAAACTTTGTTATGGAAATGTTCATTGATTCACATTTCTCTTCCATATTATTCATCAAATTATTCTTAGTTACAACCTTTTCAATCTATAAGATTGTTTCTATTTTGTCCAATACCTATAATTCCTCCAATTCTGCCCTTTTCTTGTTGTTCAAGAATGTGATGAGTTTTAAAGCTTGAGTTGGCTTATTAGTTAAATCATCCTTGGTCTTTTGAATCTCTGTCTGGGCTGCTAACAATAAATCTCTCTGCTCATATATAACTTGAATTGAAGGCCATTGAGTGTGAATGGCTTCAATTATGTTTTTCCATAGATGATTCTTTATGTATGAAATTTTCTTAGTGAAAGTTAGCTCTTTTTGTAAGCCCTTGACTTGTTCTCCAAGTCTAATTGCCTTTTTCTCATGAGTTTTAGCATTTATCAGTGTTGTCTTGTTTGTAGCTTCAAGGCTTTCAATCATCGTTTTTAGGCTGTTGCTATCATTGGTTTTTAAGGACAATTCTTCCATAGCATTTACAATCTAACCTGCTCCATCTGTTTGTTAAACCTGTGTTGTAGAAGAATCTGTGGTTGAAGTAGTAGTTGAAATTACTGCGACTGCAATTGCCAGTGTTTCTTTTGGTGCTAGTTTCTCTCCTAGTGTGGAAGCCACTGTTGTGGTAATCACTGGTATAACCATAGGAATGATAGGAGTGTCAGGTTCATTCACAGTTTCCTTCTCTTGGACAAGCTGTTCCATTTTGGATTCCATTTCTTTGATCTGAGCAGTTAATTTGAGGGTGAGCTTCATCATCTCTTCTTTTTTAGTTTGATCTTGAAGGATTTCTTTGGTTTGTGGATGCTCACTTTGAGGAATCTTAAGCTATTTCCGCAAAGCTAAAATATCGTCATTCTTTTTCTTTACCAACAATTCTATTGCTTGAATAATTAAGGGATCATATCCCACCTATAAAACTAAATCCTCTAAGGCTTTAATCCTTAGGTCCTTTGCTTACAAAGATGCCTTTTCTAACTTCATTTGATCCTGCATATTAAGAAAAATATTCTGTAACTTGGTAGCACTCATTGTTTTAGTCACCACTATTGAATATAACATTTCAGATCTATGTCTATGAAATTCAATTTGGTCGAGTTCATGAACATTTTCAGTGTCTACCTCAAACTCCACCTTTTTATAATTTGCCACTATTTTTGGTGTTGAGGTAGTTGGTTGCAAAAATGACATAATCATCTTGTTTGTAGAATAATCAAAGGTTTTCAGTAGCCTATTTTGATTCCCAGGTTTTTTATTTAGGAATTAAGAATATATTTATGATTTGATTTCCTCATTCTTCTAATTTATCTGCTTATATTTCTCCTTGATATCTAAATCTTTTTTCTCAGCTGTCTGTGAGAAAGAAGCCTCCATGTTATGATGCTTCTTAATCATCTGTGTATCTTCTGATTGGCAGTTGATTCATTTTCTATTCCTATAAGGGTTTCATTGATTATAGTTGTGGATATATCATCATTGATTACTAGATTTTCTGTCTCAACAACATCAATGGTTACTTTTTCCTTGTCAACTGAACTGAATTTAAGATTTTTGTTATCAATCAGTTTGAACTTAGTTTCTGTAGTTGTTTCTATTGTATATGCTCCTTCTTCTCTGCCTCCTTTTGCTGATATTTCTCGCTGCTTTACAGCTTCAAGAGCTTGCGCTGTATCCATTTTACCTGCTATCTCCATTGTACTAGTTGTATCTGTCAGTTTATTTTCCACCCATTCTGCTTGGTTGGAAAACTTCTCAATATTAGGCTTAAGCTCATGTATAAAGGGTGTTAATTTTCATTTTACCCTTAGACTACTCAGGATCCCTTGAGGATCATAGTTCCATGGAAAACTTTCCTGAAATTTAAACTCTGCTAATCTAATTGTGACTTCTTTTTCTGCATCTTTGTTGTTTATGGTAAAGGGACCAACCTGATTCTTTAATATAAATTGATTCTTCCTTCTGGCAGCTAAGAAATTAATAGAATCAGAATTGAGAATCTGTCTCAAATACTCTAGTGCAAAAATTCTCATGCTCATATATCTAGGAAACTTATAAGGTAATAAGTTGGATCCAAAAATTCTTAACTCTGTATGCTTCTCATAGAGATACCAATCTCCCACTTTATTTTGTTCTAACAGTTGTAGGATTCTTTTCATTTCCTCACTAAATCTAGGCTGCTCTGCTTTATTCCGAATGTTCATTGTTGGATTTAGAAAAAGGTCTGAAAAATCTGTGTAGGTGAAATCATTGCCCTCTTTCCTGAGCAATGAAGTCCAGAAGATAATGGATAGAGGCTTACCCTCCAAGTCCATATTTTTTAATGTAATAGGAAATCTATCAGCTTGAAAGAATAAGAATAAGTGAAACAAATAGGATGTGTATCTGAAAACCCCTTCAATGGGTTATTTGGTCAGCTAATGATGAATATTGTTGGCTATGAAACCAGCAAAGTCAAATATGACTGATGGGGGTTGGCCAGGAGACAAGGTGGACAGGAACCCCAAAATGGACTCATCAGTGTGTTCATCAATAAAGTATCCAAGTATAAATGAGAGCATAGAGATAATATGTCTAGACCCTTCAGGGAATTTAGCAGTGGAATAAGGAGGGTTTATCTTAGGAATATCAACATGGGAAGGCATAAAGTTTTGAGATATCATGAACCTTTTGGGAAAATCTATGCCTAAGTACAACTGGGTCAAAGCTTCTATATATAGGGGAACTGATTGAGGATAAAACTGTAATTGGAGCATTTGATTTATTGACTCAGCTATGATGGTAAAAAGGATTCCCTATCAACATTGACTATGGCCCTTTGATCTGTTCCATAATATTTTTGACATAATCTGAAAATATCTTGGTCAGGGTGGGTCAATGGAAATATATATTTGGGAAAATGAGTCTCCCCAATAGGTATTTCATCCTTCTCCAAGTATTTTTCATAACACCAATTGTGTATATCCAAGAGGTTGAATTCTACAACAGGATGAACAATTTTGTAGTCAATATCAGTCAATGGGAGGCTTTCTTCAACAACTACAGGTGGGTGGAGGGGATTCACTATTGCAGCAAATTTGGCAGTGATAACTGGGGTAGGTTTAAGGGCTTTATATCCTTTAGATTTAAGTGTTTTGGATCTAACAGTTTTTCTAGTGCTCTGTTTTTTAGTCATTTTTGATAACTACTGCAATATTAGACTGTTTGCAGGAGTTTTTAATATCAAACAGAGAGGAATTTGAGCATTTTTTAGGTTGAGGCTGGATCTTTTGGGCATTTTGCTCAATTTAGTTTATCTGAGAATGAAAATCTAGCCTAAAAGAGGAAACGGGGGTTTCCTGAGTTGGTTTGACTGATAAATACGGTTTCAAGGTATATTAAGAGGTTTTAGTCTTTAAAATATTTAAATTTGATCCTTAAACTGTGAAATTTGAGCAAATTTACTTTGAAAAAGGGCGCAGAGGAAAACAGGGTTTCTTGGGAAAAATTTTCCAGGGTTTGGCCTATTTTTTGTGATTTTAGGCACTTTTCTTTGGTCAATTTTACAATTTAGAAGATCGGCTTTCTCAAAAGACTGTTTAAAATCAATTTTGCAGGCTTGAATTCTTCGAGAAATACCTTTAGGTGCAAGTATTTGATTGTAAAAATGGTTCTATACAGGTTCTTGGTTGAAATGTTGTCTTCGACAATCTTCTAGAGTGGTGAACAATCCTTTAATAGTCTTCATAGGTAAATTCTGGTCAAATTCAAAGGTTCAGGGCATAAAATGGCAATCATATGTTTAAAAAGGTTTACCCAAAACTTATATCAGTAGGAAAATAATGTGAAAGGGTTGAATGAGTAGCTTTAAACAATAAAATGTCTGTTAAAAAGGTTTAAATATATTCGTTTGATCTCATTAACTAACATTCAATGCAAGTTGCATCAGGGTGGGAGTGGTTTTGGGTTCAAATAGTGAAACCAATAGTGGTTATCGCATTCGTTTCTGGCAGTAAGCGGTTTTTGTTAAAATGAATGTGATCCAATAGATTTTTGCCATGTCATGGGAGGTAGAATGGGTGAAACAACCCATTTCACGTCCGTTTTGCTCTTGGGCGAATGATCATTTTTTGGGCGAGATATTGATCTTGTGCCATTGGATCTGGAGTATGAGAGCGAAGGGTGAGGATTTTATTGAAAGTTGTGGGTAATCAAAAGTGGGACCGGAGTAATGTTAAGTGGGTGCTTTAAAGTTTAAAACCTTTATAAAACATGACTTTTGAACCAAGGTTTCGATATAATGGCGGATATAAGGATGATTAAAGGAATATAATGGAGGTTAAATGTATATGTGGCATGGTGCATATATAAAGTGCAAATGTTTATATAGAGGGGGAAACAGGCTTGTCAATTGAGGTTAAGTGAGTAACTACGGTTAATTTGTGTAAAGTGTGGGGCTTTATATAGCAGTAAAAATAAGCTAGGGAAAGGTTTTAGTTTTGTAACTTTTAACCTTAGCCTTGGGTTAAAATCATGTGGGAAGGGATAAAATTGTTTGCAAAATGTGGAGTTTAGTAAGGAGGTGCTTCCAAGCTTTTTAACCTTATAAAATGATAAAATATCTTTTGAAAACTTAGGCTAAAATGTTGATGAGCGGTCATATGTTTTATTTAAAAATCTTTGCAATATGCCCGAATAAAACATATTGGAGCAAATTTTTATTTTATTATATAGTTTTAAACATATTGAATGGTTTAAAAACCATAGGGGGTGGGGTATTTCACTGAGGTTAGTTTTAGACCAAAGGGCACATTTTTTGGGTTTTTAATTTAACATGTGGATAATATCTTTGGTCCAAAATATTTATAATAGTGGGTTTTGGGTGGTATTTAAAATAAAGGGATTTATATAGATATGATAAGGTATTTTTAGGGAATTAATAAAGTAAGTTAGAAGTTAATATGATAAGGGGAAAATGGAATACACAAAAATAAACTAAATGACTAAGTAATGTGAACAAAATATAGGAAAGCTTGTCATTTCATAATTTCACTATTTTACTTAGGGTTTTGTATGCTTTATGAATGAAGAAAGGAAATTAAATGGGATTTGAGGTTTCATTAAGTAAGAAAGAGTCCTTAATTAGGAAAATGAGTTAAAAGTTAGAGAAATTATCTAAGCCTTTTTGATTGGTAGTATAGAATACTGAATACTTACAGGGTAAGGGAAATTAGTGATTTTAGCCCGGGATGAATATTACATACTTTTTTCCACTTCTTTCTACCTACCCAACATTACTCTAACATTTTTTCTTCTTGTTAGCAGGTGCATTTAAGCTTTCCACCTTGAATCATTTATTCTTTTAAAGCATAAAAAACTATCTAATTCTACCTTATTTAATCTGAGGGCCCAGATTGAACTGTTGGGCTCCTCATTTATTCTCTACCTATCTACTGATTAGTCAAGATTAAACTGTCTGACCAATATTTATTCACTATCTAAAACATGGAAATTGAAAACATGACAAGTCAAGTTTAAAATTTTTAAGTCATCATAGATTATGGCATTTATTGACACTCTGCCATAATCATTTGCAAAAAAGTAAAAAGTAGTGGCATTTGGACTTGCACACTTTCATGTTTTATTTTCATCTTTTTTTCTTTTGGGGTCTATATTTCTCAAGTCCTTTGATCTTTCTTTTAGGACTTTTACCCTCTCTTTTTTTTAATTTTAATTTTTATTTTTCAAAATATGGGAAAACAACTTGTAGAAAGCAAGGTATGTACATATTTTACAAGACTATCAAAAGTCAATTCAAAATTATGAATCCTATATTTATAGGACCCTAACAGTCATCTCCTTAGATCCAGGTTAGACTAACTGTGATCAATATGAAACTATGAAAGGCCATACTCTTTAGCCATTTCTATCCCTGGTGGTTTACATCCCTCTGTCAAAACAAAATCCTTCAACCAGTCTGGTTCAACGTTGTATGCAGGAGTATACTGCTAGGTTGGCAACCAGATAAGGGGAAATTGAAATCTCAATCCCATCCATCTGACCCCACAGGTATGAATGCATGCCATGAAACGTGGCATTCTCTCTAAAGCCAATGCAAAGTTAGGTGCCCCAAATGGTTCTCGTTCTCCGACGGCTAAAGATGACAACATCCATATTTTTTGACAACTGTCTAGTGCTTCTTTACGAAACATCGTAATCTGGCCAACACATAAGTTAGCACACCATTTCTCGGTTGCCAACATGTGTTCTCTACGGACTCAATCTGTAGAAATGTATAATTATTGTTATAAATGTTTGAGGACTGACCATGCTCTTTCCTCATAATTAATGGCCTTCCAGCTTGGTTTTCCTCAAATGTGTCTCAGGCCTTCCTCCACTTAATCTGATTGATGGTACAAGAGGTGAAAGCTCTTAAATGGATGTCCCCTAGGAATGGAACGGGGTTAAAGGACTAATAATGCCTTAATTAATACCCATGCATGTAGAGCTCGCACATTAAGTGTTGTCCTATAATATAATGAACTTTTAAAATACGGAGAAATTGAATGGGATCCTCAATTTCGTATCAAATCTCCTTATATATACTTTCAAGACAAAAGAAAAGAATTTTTTCATGAAGGAACAAGGAATAGCTATGTGTAGGAGGTCTGCATGCTATTACCTATTGTGCCAGGGAGAACATCTTCTCCTTGTCTATCTTCAACAATGGCACTTGTTCTTCCAACTCCTCTATTATGGCCTTCTATTTGGCCTGCTTCAACTGTGCCTGGTATAACTGATCCATGTACCCTGTGACGACTCCAGTGGCTTGTTCTCGAACCCTAGTTGTTTCCTTCTTATGATCTCTCGCAGCAGACTGCCACTTCTGAATTTCAGCGGCCAATACAAATTCTCGACCTTCAAACAAATCTTTGATCGAGACAATCTAGGTAGCTGCAATGGAGATTTCGATCTTCAGCTTTATTACCCTCCATCTTTAGATTTTTACCTTCCTTTTCAATCGTGAAAATTTCTTCTTCAAATCCCGAACCTTCCTTTTTAGTCTCATGGTTTCACTGAACTGTAGCTAATACTTCGTCTTGAGAGGTAACCTTATTTTCTCAGACTGTTCAACCCATTCCTATTTAACAATGAATTCAATTTCTAGGCCTATAACAGGCTCAGAAGGTGGCAGAACATTGTTGGTATTCTCCACGTATTCTTTTGTCAAGCCCTTCTAGCTGGGCTCTCTATCTCCAAGGGTTTTTTCTTCGATGTTTCCTCCAAAAAATTATGTCGTCTAGTCGAAAATTTCATTGGCCACTCTATTTTATGATGTTTCCATAGGAAATCTGTCTTCTTCGAGAGCCTCTAAGTGTCTTATTTCCGTAGTGGCTGGGCCAATCTTGGCCGTGTCAAAAAATTTAAGCATTGGGAAAACAACTACTTCTTCCATTAAACATTTGGGTGAGTGGAATCCCCTCGCCCCTCTAGCCATTAGGGACTAGAATGGAGAATGGGAATCAGACTCGTCACCTTCATTTTCGGTTGGAACCAAAACTTCATGCATTACTACCTCAACCGGGATCGGTGCTGGTTCTTGTAGGACATTATCGATTCCAAGGCTTATTTACCTTTTGTCTTCTTGCGCATTGCTTGCCATTTCTTCTTCATGAGTCAAAACTGGTTCTTGAGGTCCAGCGTCATTTTCGCAGGCTGACTTCTCCTATTCTAGCTGAATTGGGGGTGGTTCTTATGTAACACCCCCACCTGTATTAGTATCTACATCTATATGGGCTGATGATGCTGTTTTTTGTAAAACAACATCACTTGCCATTTCTCTGTCCACAAATTCACTCCTTTGCTCTTCACTGACAAAGTTTGAAGACTGTATAATAGTATCGAATTCCTACACAATGTCCATAATTTCTTCCTCTATGGGTTCTTCAAGCGAGGCTAGTTTTTGTGTGGCAACCTCATCTTTATCACCAATTACCTCCTCCATCCTCATCTCCTCAAGTTCCTCCTAATCAACTATCATCTCTTCTTCCTAGGGTTCCTCCTGATCAACTTCCATTTCGATTTCCTCAGGTTCCTCTTGATCAATTCCTTCTCAATGTTCTTCTTCTACCAAACCAGCCGGAGAGGTTGGTTCCTCCTCTCTAGCAGCAATCCTAGCTACTACCTCTTCTTCTGAGGAACCACAGAATTCCGCCCAGGAGACCTGAAGCCTATTTATTTCATGCATGACCAATAATCGCACCAAATCGTGATTGGAAAGAACTGTTGGCATTCGGCGCGAACGCCAGGCAACCTGAACCATATGCTACAACTGTTTCAATAGGAAGAAGGGCATGTTCAAGGCATGTACCTAAGCCTGTGGAAATCAAAGGTGCATTAAAATTTTAAAATGATACTTGAACAAAGTTGTGAATCGGCCCTCACAGGTTATGTATTTGATTACAAAACATGCAAGTTTGTTTCAAGGATATGGTATCATTCGATGCTCATATCCTCTACCCATTTAAACAACACTTTCTCCTTCTTGTAAGAACAATTTCGGGAATTCTGGAAGAGAAAATTTCTGAGAAAACCATTGCTGCCCCTCTTGTCTCAATCGGCTAACCTCTTCGATTGCCTCTTGTATGATAGGAACTTCTAGAAATTTACACCACAAAGAATTATCCTCTAAATTGAGTGTGAATTCCATTGTGATTCCTCCATCAAACCCCTGCAATTTTTCAAAGTAGGTATCCCACCCTACGTTGACAAAGACTTGCCAAACCTCTGGATTGATGTGGACTAAAGCTTTGTTTTCAGGTTCGCGGCACAGCCAGCCCACCCATACTGTGGAGACTTTTAGCAATACTTCCTGTAACAACAGACCAATGGGCAAGGTGGTGGGTACCAAATTCGAAGAAACAACATGGTGAAAATGGAAAGGTGGTAATCGTAAATATGGCCAGTAACTCTCAAAAACCAAGAAAAATCATGAAAGAATATGGTAAGTGTGGTGAATAAAAATAATAATTGTTCGTATAGGGTGGACGAGACATCTTATGGATTGCAATACGTATTAAATAATGATACCACATATTGATGGGAATCGTAAGGTGTACCATGAACGGATTGTCATACTTGATTTATGAGGAAATTTTTCTGTCCGCTGCATTAAAATATTCAGATGGGATATTTAATTAAATCAGTAAAATTCACGTGGAGGTGTACCTGATGGCCTACTTAGATGATGTGACGGTTGGTAGGATGACGGTGCAGTAATGATGTGAATGGAGTGACAACATCGGAGTAACAACATCAGAGTAACAGCATTGGTGTAACAGCATCAGAGTAACAACGTCGAAGTAACAACATCGGTGTAACAGCATCAGAGTAACAGCAATGGAGTAACAACATCAGTGTAACAAATTCGGAGTAACAACATCCAGTGTAACAACAATGTGAGTAGCAACATCCGGAGTAACAACAATGTGAGTAACAACATCGGAGTAACAACATCAGTGTAACATGATCGGAGTAATAGTAGCGGAGTAGCAGCATTAGTGTAACAACATCGAAGTAACAACAATAGAGTAGCAACATTCGGTATAATAGCAATGTGAGTAGCAGCATCCAGAGTAACAACAATGTGAGTAACAGCATCCGGAGTAACAGCAATGCATGTAACAACATCTGGAGTAATAGCATCCAGTGTAGCAGCATCGTTCAAGGAGTAATAGCATCAAGTAGTAGCATCTGGTGTAACAACATCACGAGTAGCAGCAACCGAGTAGAAAAGCCATGAGTAGTAGCAACCGAGTAACAACACCATGAGTAGTAGCAGTCAAGTAAAAACACCATGAGTAGCAGCAATTGAGTAACAACACCATGAGTAGTAGCAACTTGAGTAACAACACTATGAGTAGTAGCAACCGAGTAGCAGCACCATGAGTAGCAGCAATCGAATAACAGCACCGTGAGTAGCAGCAACTGATACTTTGGGAAAAATTTCTTTGATTTTTACTCCTTAGTAGTAACTCCTACAAAAAGACAAAAAAATAAAACATAATTCTTTATTCTTTATTTTATATATATATATATATATATATTTCTGGAATGGTGCTGAGGAATAATTCTCTACGCTGATGACCTTCAAACCAGATTTCTTAGAGAGGTGTTTAATAAAGGCATCCTTAGAGGTTGGGTGGTGGTACAATCTCACACGATGTCCATTGGCTATAAATGAAGCACATGTATCATCAATTGTGACTAGCTTGACTGTTCAATTATCAAATACAGAGTCCACCTCATAAGGTTCCATCCAACAAGTGTAAATATTTCCTTTAAAATCCTCAAAGCAGGAGTCATAAAGTAGTGCCCAATCTCCACTTTGAAAAACCTTATTTTTAATATACTTATCAAGCCATTTCATTCTCTGCTGTTGAATAGCAGTAGTTCTCTAGAAAATCATTGAACGGATTTCATCTAGTTCATTGAGCTGAGCCAATCGGTGCTTCTGGACATCTGAGAGATCCAATCCAACTTCAAGAGTTGTTTTGAGCGTACTGATTTCGAATTCTATTAGAAACAATGGGGATTTCCCATAAACCAGCTCGAATGGTGAAAACTCGGTTGTATTTCTCCATGTTGTTTTGTATGCCTAGAGAGCTTTTGACAGCTTCTGAGCCCAATCCCGATGATGGTAAGCCACAATTTTTGTCAAGATGTTTTCCAATGTCTTGTTTGTGCTTTCCACTTGTCCATTCGCCTGGGGGTGGTATGGAGATGTCACTCTGTGATTGACCCCATATTTCTGCGTGAGCTTCACTATCTTGTGTGATGTGAATTGTGCCCCTCCATCTAAAATAATCTCTCTTGGAGTACTGTAATGAGCACAAATTTCTTCAAATACAAAATTTGAGACCACCTGCTCTGTTGCTTTCACAAATAATTTGGCTTCCACCCACTTAGCATGTAATCAGTACAAAACAAGATGTGGACATTCTACTTGGAGGGTTTCTTAAAAGGCCCAACGAAGTCAATAGCCCATTTCTCAAAAGGCTTGAGGACTGCCTGTGCCTACAAAGACATTTCATCAGCTCGACCGAGCTACCCCATACATTGCAACTATCACACCTCCTAACATAATTTCAAGCATCACGAAAAATGGAAGGCCAGTAATATCCCATTTGTAGCACCTTATGGCATGTTCTTTTGTTCGCAAAATGCCCTCTAGAAGGGCCATCATGGGTAGCTTTCAGTACCTCATAAATATCATCTTCACACACACAGTGTTGGATCTGCTTATATGCTCCTGTATGAAAAAAGTACCCTACCATCCAAGAATATCGGGCACTATGATGAATAATCTCCCGTTGTTCCTTGTATGAAAAATGAGGAAGCACTTTCCCTGTAGCAAGATAGTTAGCAATATCTACATACCACAGAGGTTTAGTAGAAACTACAAAAATATGGTCGTTGGAAAAACTGTCTTCTATAGGTATGCATTCATCATTATTATCTATTCTAGATAGGAAAACAACTACTACATTATATTTTCCTGGCTTATCTAGTATTGTAATATCAAATTCTTAAAGAAATAGTAACGATCTCGTAATATGGCCATGCGTGATAGTTTTATTCATCAAATACCTGATTGTTGCGTGATTAGTATGGACAATAGTAGAATACCTGGTGATGTAGTGTCGTAACTTATTGACAACGTATATGATAGCTAAGAATTATTTTTCTATCACGGTATAGTTTATTTTAGCAAGAATTAAATTCTTGCTGACATAGTATATTGCATACGATGTTTTGTCTACCTACTATCCTAAAATAGCCCCTACTATTGTCATAGAACCATCAGTATGTATGTGAAATGGTAATTCCCAATTAGGTCCTTGGGGGATTGGATCCGTGCACACCAGCCCCTTAATTTTCGTGAAAGCTATCTCACAATCTTCAGTCCAAAAGAATTCTGCATCTTTTGTTAGAAATTGAAATAGTGGATGTGCGATTATAGCAAAATTTTCTATAAAGTGCCTGTAATAACTAGCACAACCAATAAAGCTACGTACTTGTGTGGGTATTTTGGGTACTGGGAAGTGTAATATGACCCCTACTTTAGCTGGATCAACTTGAATTCTAGTGGCTGAGAGAAAATGTCCCAATACTACTCATTCTTCTCTCATCATATGGAATTTGACTATACTGATAAATGCATGGGTCTGTTTACATATTTTGAGTACCTTCTGTAAATTCCCCAATCCTTCCTCAAATGAGTTTCCATATGGAGTAAAATCATCCATATAGATTTCAATGCTATCATCAACCAAATCAGAAAATATTTCCAAGATTTCCCTCTAGAAGGTAGCAAGAGCATTACATAGACCAAACAGGAGGACCATGTATGCAAAGGTTCCCCAAGGAAATGTAAAATTTGTTTTATCCTGGTCTTCTAGGGCTATCTGGATCTAGTTATATTCACTAAATCTTTCTAGGAAGGAAAATAATTTCTTCCCAGCCAAGGTATCCAGGGCCTAGTCAATTAATGGCAAAGGAAAATGGTCTTTTTGAGTTTCCTTATTCAGTTCCTTGTAATCTACACATATCCACCATTTACCATTATTTTTGGGAATGATAACTAGCAGGGATACCCATTGGCTATTTGAGATGGGAGAAATTTATCCTACGTCCAAAATTTTTTGTAATTATTCTTTAACAATGTTTTTGAGAGCAGGATTCATCCTTCACTGAGGCTCTCTGATAGGGTGGAAATATTCCTTAATATAAATATGATGAGTGCATAGGATGGTAGGGATACCCTTCATGTCAGTATAATCCCAGGAAAAGCTTCCTGATGATCTTGACGGAATTTCAAAACCTGTTTGGTCTGAGATTCGGATAGGTTTGGGTTGATATTAAGTGTTTTCCCTAGTTAAATCTCGATGGGAGTACTATCGTGGGATGAGGTTACAGGAATGTCCTCATTGTCATCTTTTGGTTCAATGTTTTCCTTTGTCTCATAGCTCATAATAGGTTCTAGAATATGTCGATTTGAATCAGAAACATCACTGGAATCATTAATAAAAGCGTTAATGGCATCATCCTCAGTTTCTATTTTAAAATGAAGGGCCTACCCAGTAGTGAGAACTTGTCTAACATCTTTGTTTTCAGGTTTAGGCTCTCCCACATGTAGAGGTTTCTGACTGGGTAATTATTTTTCGAATGAGCTTGGTTCCGTAGGAGGACAAAGCTTGAGATTCTTCGTAACTATCCCATTTGATATGATCATGTGCCCATATTGGCACCCTATGTAGGCATCTGCAGTTGCAAGCTAGGGTCTTCCTAGGATCAATGGGTGACCACCTACTGAAGATTGGGTCTACAATATAAGGAGGTCAACAGGGTAATGCCATGAGTCTACTGAAATGATAACATCCTCTAATTTCCCTAGTGGTTTAATTGTGGATCTGTCTGCAAGTTCCATGATAGTAGGGGTTGGTTTAATGTTTGTAAGTCCTAATGTGTTCATTATTTCAGCAGTAATAATGTTAATGGCCACTCCCAAATCTACCAACACATTTGGGATTTCCACCCCATTAATCTATACTGTTAGAATCGGGTTCTCGGGGTCTTCGTATTTTACAGGCATGATTTTTTCTAACATGATATCTAATAGTCTGCCCACTACATGAATGGCTAATGGATCCTCAGGTTTCCTCTCTGGTTTCTTTGAGAAGTATTCTTTCAGATTTTTTGCGTATATAGGTATATTCCTCATAGCTTGTAACATGGGTATTTTAACAAAGAGATTCTACAGTTCCCCTAGGAAGTCAAATTCCGCGTGAGGGTTTGGCTTACTCAAGGTCAATATTTCAGGTTATGGAGGAGAAGTTAAATGACCTTTATTAGGAACAAATTGGGGAGGTGTCTGATTTACTACATTTTGATCTAAATTCTCCCTTAATGTTCTTTATTCTGGGTCTGTGTCTTCATTTTCAAATTTCTTTGTAATAATGGGTGAAGTAGGTGCATTAACTATCTGGCCAGACTATAGATTTATTTCATTGAGCCCCATGGTAGAAATGATGTAGGATGGAAGGTTCATAGTATCTATTTGCTGGACCCCTTTATTGTTCGGATTTGGATTAGTCTGGATAGGAAGCTAGGGTCTAATGGCTTGGTTTCCTTGGGGTACGTTGGAAGGCAACTGAATTTGTTGTTGAGGTATAGGTTGAGGAAACTTTCTAGTAGGAGAGGGTCCATGCTAGATCTGATTCCATGAAGGATTCAGAGTGGCTTGAGGAGCCCATTGTTGCCAAGGGGGATGCTGATATTGAGACCATGTCGCTGAAAATGGTGCAGATTGGGGACCCATATTGAAATTGTTAAAGTACTAAGATGGGTCTGGAAAAATACCTGAATTCATAACTAGTGGTCAAGGTTGCCATGGTTTCTTCTGCCCCATGAAGTACAGCTGGTCCACCATACTTTCTTCACTTGCTCCTTGAAAATCTTCTTTCAGCCCTAGCAAGGAAGGACGCGAACTTGTCACGTGAGTTTGTTCATAGATCGCGCAGGCTTCCACCATGTTCAGCAGGCATTCCTTCAAAGGGTGGTTCTTTCTACACTGAGGGAAGAATATAGCCATGGTTTTTTCCAACTCCATCTACTTTTTTTTTTCCTGTAGAGTGTCCATCAAGGATAATAGTGTGCTCAGAATATCAATTCTTAGATTTTCCAATAGATTTCCAATTTCTGCTTTTGTGACCCCTCCACCAGAATTCTTTGATGACTGAATCCCCTGTCCACTTCTTGCAGCTCCTCGTGAACACTTGATACAGTAATCAAAGATAGTTTCGAAGTTTTCTTTCAAAATATCCCCTTTTCCCACTATATTCAGAAGTTGCAAAGAGTCTTCCCTAAGTGCTCGGAGAAGAATAATCTTCAAAATGTCTTTTTCCAGGTCACTATGCCCAGACCTCTGCAATATGTATTTAAATCGTTCTACGCAGTCCTCCATATTTTCATCCTCTTTCTGTGAAAATTTAAAGGTTTCTTCCTTAATGTCATGGGACTAACAATAATATTGGTACTTCTCTAACAAAACTTCTTCCATTTCTTCCCATGAGGTAATCATACTCCCTCCTAGACCCATAAACCATCTCAGGATTGTCCCCTTTAGGGTAGCAGGAAATATCTTCAATTTTTGGGCATCAGCAATATAATCATATCCGCAGAAAAAAATATCAAACTAAAAAATGAACGTATCAGGGTCTTCAGAAGAGAGCCCATGAAAACTAGGCAGGGTTGTTAAAGGGATGGGTCTCATTAGTGCATCACCTGTGACGTTTCCAATGGGAAAATAAATAGAGGAGCTTACAGGTGCCATAAATACCCTCCAATACTCACTTGGAATCTTGACTAGTTCCGCAGCTAGTATCTGGAGTGATTCAACTGTAGAATGTTGCACCATGCTACCCTGGTCCCTTGGTGACTCAAAATTTTTCAAAAATTCCTTTACCAGATCAAAATCATTTGGTTTAGCAAAAGGAATTTATACAGCACTGCCTTAGTCTCTTGGGGATGAAAACCCTTTTTGAGTTTCTTCTTCCCAGTTAGAACCACTCAGTTCCTCTAATCCCATACTTGCCACTTCTTCCCCTTCTGCTGCTGATAAGAATTCTTCCTCTACTGATACCTTCTTGGTTAAATATTATGTCATAGAAAGAACACCTTCTGGCACTATGGATGGCACTGGTTGCTCTATATATTGCCCTTTGGACTTTTTATAGATTCTAACCCTAATAGTAGCATGGGACGATGCCTCAGATCTAGATTTTTCAATAATTTCCTAAATGTATGTCTTCCTTCCTAGATCATTCCCCTTCTTTGGGGGTCTTCCTCTGCCCCTCTTATTCAGATCCTTGTTCATAAAAATTGTGAAAAGGGTTTATCAAAATGAATCAGCAGTCGCTCAGGACCCAGAGTAGGACAAATAACTTCCTCCGTGGGACGAGAGAAGGGATTCAAACAGAAAAATAAAAAGAAAAAGAAAAATCAAAGTTCAGGACCTAAAGTAGAGTAATCACATACCCTCCCCAAGACATGAAGTTTGTCCCTAAAATAAAACAACAGGAAATAAAAGCAGAAAACTGCAACCACGCCCAAGACTTAGGTCAGGCTTACAAAATACCTTCCCCAAGATGAGGGATTAATTTTTAATGAGAGAAAAAAACACAGAACAAAGAAGAAAGAAAACCAGCATTCTATGCTCAGGACTTGGAGTAGGGTAATAAATGCCCTCCCCAAAATGAGAGATCAATTCTACAGAAATGAAAAATAAAAAAATAGGAAAGAAAGAAAAGAAAAGAAAAAAATATAAAGCACTTACGCTCAGGACTTGAAGCTGGGCAATAAATTCCCTCCTCAAGATGAGAGATCGACCATGAGATTTGTTGCAAATCCTGTTCTTGCACCTGTTAGCCTTCCTCGGCAACGACACCAAAATTTTGGTGTCCGGATATGAACAGAATTCAACCCTTTCCTCCACATAAATTATCAACCCAACGGTGTTAGTTATTTCAAGACTAACGACAAAGTATATGCAGATACAAACACATAATTTGCTGTAGATCACAGGTTTAATCCATAACACACAGGTCATTGTAACAGGAATAAAATGAACTACAACAATTAAAAGGGCATTCATAGCAATTAAACATAAACTATAATAGTAGTAAAGAAATCACACTAAAATGCACACTGCAAGAAAAAAAAAAGGAAAACGCAGCACCTTATCAAAAGAGTGGGCCCAACTCTCTCATCAGGGCTACGGTGACTCAGGAATTACAAAAGAAAAAAGAATATGTTGTGCATTAATAATAAAAGAGATTTATTACAAGATCTATATATCAAAGGGCTTAACTCTGATTCACAGTCCGCGATCCTCTTTATAAAACTGTTAAGAAACCCCTAATTCCTCTCAACAACTCCATAGTTACAAAAATACATTTTGTTACAACGACAACCTAGTTGCCCAACAAGAAACCATGAAAAGGCCTAAAATTGTGCTGATACAAACAATTTTGTTACGATGTAACAAGAAATAAGTAAAATGCTGGAGATCATGGGTTTTTCCTCGACTTCGCGACCACAACGCTCTTGTTTTAGCCAAATCTGAAGAAATATAGTAGTTAATACGTAAAAAGGTAAAACTTCCATGAAAAATACTTCATTAATCAAATATCCCATGAAATATAGGGAAAATTGTTTTACCTCATGCATTTAATAATAATATTGGTAGAAAGAGGTAAAAACATAGGGTAAAATGGGAGAATAAAGTATACAAATCTGGTAACCAACAGTGCCCATAATTTTATTCATTGTAAGGTAGCCAAGGAATTGAATTGTGTCCTATGCCAAGCACCAGAATGTCAAGTGATGGTTGCAAATGGAGGAACTATAAATTGCTCTAGGAAATGCCATAATATCAAGCTAACCATGGGGGAATATGTATTGACTAGTCCAATGCTTTCCATTCCTATGGGAGGTGCTAATGTTGTACTAGGAGTACAATGGTTACAATCTTTGGGGACGGTAGCTTTTAATTTTCAATAAATTTTCTTGAAATTTTTTTCAGAAGGAAAGGAAGTCGAATTACGGGGTATTGCGGGGAAGCCAGGAAGGATAATAAGCTCTAATGTCATGACAAAGCTTCTAAAGAAAGAACAACGAGGCGTAATTGCACAATTATGCTCACTAGAAGTTTCAACATCAAAATCATCTATTCCTGCAGATCTCCAACAAGTCTTGGACAATCATTCCAAGGTGTTTGAAACTCCCAAAGGACTCCCACCTATTCGTGATCATGATCATGCTATTCATTTGATTCCAAGAAGTGTTCCTCCAAACATTAGGCCTTCAAAATATCCTTATGTCCAAAAGAGCGAAATGGAATGTATGATTGCAGAAATGTTAGAGGTGGGTATAATTCAACCTAGTCAAAGTTATTTCTCTGCTCTAGTAGTATTGGTGCATAAGAAGGATGGATCATGGCACATGTGTCCAGATTATAGGGAGCTCAATAAGCTAACTATTAAAGATAACTTTCCAATTCCTGTGATTGATGAATTATTGGATGAATTACATGGAGAATTTTTTTTTACCAAGTTGGATATTTGTTTAGGATATCATCAAATTAGAATGAAGACTGAATATATTAAAAAAATAACATTTCAAACTCATGAGGGTCATTATCAATTTTTGGTCATGCCTTTTGGCCTTACCAATACGCCTTCTACATTTCAAGGGTTGATGACTTCCATTTTCAAAACCTTCCTTAGAAATGTTGGAAATACTACACGCACTAAAGAAATGGCGACCTTACCTAATGGGAAGACACTTCAAGGTGAAAAATGATCATGATAGTCCTAAAAACTTTTTGGAACAAAGACTATCCTCAGAAGAGCAGGAAAAATGGGTCTTATGACTTTGAAATCATCTAAAAAAAAGGGAAGCTAAATGTTGTTGTGGATGCACTCCCAAGAAAGCATGAAGAGGTGGAAGCATTGCTTTGTGCCATTTCTATTATCCAACTAGATTGGATAACTAGAGCAAGGGATTAATGGAAGAAAGATGAAGAACTGTGGACACTCATTCAAAAGTTGCAGCAAGATCCTACTACATATTATACATTTAGCTGGAAAAATGATTCCTTATGGTAAAAATATCGCTTATATATTTGCAATAATTCCCAACTAAAACAAAATATTCTTTTGGAATTGCACGCTTCTCCTTTATGAGGACACTCAGGATTTTTAAAAAATTACCACAGGGTGAAGAAATATTTTTTTTTGGATGGCCTTAAATCTGATAATCAAAATTTTTTGGTGGAATGTTTGGTTTTCCAAAAAAATAAACTTGAGACAATTAAGACCCTGGGTCTTCTACAACATTTATCCATTCCAATTCAACATTGGGAGGAGATTTCAATGGATTTTATCACAGGTTTACCTAATTCTGAAGGAAAGAGTGTCATCATAGAGGTAGTTAATAGAATTACCAAGTATGAACACTTTTGTGCATTATCTCATCCATTTAAAAAGAGTACAGTTGCTATTGCATTTATGGAAGAAATTCAAAATCTACATGGAAACCCAAAGATTATTGTAAGTGACAGAGATCCCATTTTTACTGGAAATTTTTGGATGAAATTATTTTTTTGTTGGGGCACTCAACTAGCTCATAGCTCATCTTATCATCCTTAATCTGATGGTCAAACTAAGAGAGTGAATAAATGTTTGGAAGGATATCTTTGTTTCTTTGTATATGATAAGTGAACACAGTGGGTCAAGTGGTTACCTCTCGATGAATAGTGGTACAACACTTCCTTACATATTGCAGCAAAAATGACACAATTTCTGGCACTTTATGGATATCATGCACTATCCATCACATATTTTTTAAGAGAAAATTCTAAGGTTCAACTAGTGGAAGATCACATCTAGCAGCAACAAGAAGTTCTCCAACTCTTAAAGGATAACCTAAATTTGGCACAAAAGCGAATGAAACAACATGAAAATAAATATCGCAGTGAGAGAAGTTTTGATGTAGGAGGCTAGGTATTTTTATTGCTACAACCATAAAATAAAATGTCCCTCAAGCAAGCTAAGAAGGATAATGAATTATCGCCAAAGTACTATGGTCCTTACAAGGTGTAGCAAAAGATTGGTACTATCGCATAAAAATTTGAGCTTCCTACTTCTTCATGACTGCATCTATTTTTCCATGTTTCATGCTTAAAGAAGGTTATAGGGGACAAAATTTCAGTTCAAACAATATTTCCAAAACTTTATGAGGAATTAAAAATCATATTAGAACTTGAAGGAGTCACAGAAACAAGAATTCAACGGCTACGAAATCGATTAATTTCGGAGTATCTCATCAAATGGAAGAACTTACCCACTGAAGATTCTACATGGGAGGATGGGAATTTTATACAGAAGCATCCAGAGCTACTCAAGTGTTGAATACAACACTTTTTTGAAGGAGTGGGGCATGTGAGGTCCCTATATTACTAGTATAGTCCCTCAGTGTTGTTAGTGTAACCCGCTTATTGTTATTATTGTACTCCTATAACTCCAATATTGTTATTATTGTGTCCTTACATTATTATTGTTAGGCCGGCTAGGATTATATTGTGACCCCATGGAGTCCTATATATAGAAGTAGGTTTTGTCATTTGTATCATCCAAGAATTGTTCATTTTTCAAATGTATTGGAGGTTGCCCCCTCAAAGTGGCTATTTCTAAGGCATTGATCTCCCTTTTCTTCTACTTTTGGAGTTGGTTTCATAACAGATTAGGAAGAATACTTTTCATCATAACGAAATAATCCAACAGCAATGGGATAAATGGCATGAAAGATAAATTAATAAGAAGCAGTTCAAACAGGGAGACTGGGCATTGTCGTATGATTCAAAATTTAAGAACTTTAAAGGGAAATTCAACACACATTGGCCGGGTCCCTATGAAATTGATAATTTTTTTTATAATGGATCTATTTGAGTTAGAACTAATGATGATGGGAATGTTACCTTCTTGGTGAATGGGAACAGACTCAAGCTATATCAGAAACCCCAATCTAAGGAGGAATTTTTGGAATAAATTGTGAAGAAAGAGGAGCTGGAAATGGTAGGAGAGGGAGTCATTCCTCTCACTACCTCTTCTTGATTTTCTGTTGATATGTTGAGCTCACTTTGATCCTCCTAGTTCTCAGTAAACCATGAGAGGAATGTCTGTTGACTGAATTTTTATTCTTTTTTCTGGGCCCAATGTACTAGTTATAGAAAAGGAGCTCCCTTGGAGTCTTCTTTTTTAGTATTTTAAACTTTCTAAAATTGAAATTTTGAAAGCATGGACTTCCTTAGGCTCGTTAAAAACATAGGTCAGTATATCCTTTGGGATCCGCTCAATAATTTTATTTTATTTTTAGTTAATTTTTGGATTGCTCTTATTAGATTGATGTGGAATTTCTTAACGCCCTCCTTCCAACAGTATTGGCCCATCGACATCAAAAAATTATCTGGGTCCAAGATTAGAGCCTTATGATGCCTTGAAGCTTGTATGCCTCCATGATAGGCTATCTCGCCAGGAGTGATGGGGAATCATTATGGCTCTTTGATGGTTGGATCCTATAGGGGGTTTGGCAACAACTCATAAGTTCACACACGATAGCATGCATTAGAGTACCTTGGTCCTCACTCTTATTAATTTTGATGGCCCTCACATTGGTTAACAATTGACCTCAATGACTGGAAACTGAATGAGATCATTGCACATTTGATATCAACACCTTCATTCATGTGCAATGAACTGTACAAGAAGGGGAAGAAACATTTTTTTCCTCTAGAACGTTCAATAGTTGTGGTTCCATTTCCTTTAGCAATGCCACTGGTTTCCTGAAGAACAAAATTGTAGACAGAGCATTAGCTTAAATTAATCTAATAAAGTAATTCCATTTTTATTATTGGTTCAGATCATGAACAATACAATTATGCATCTGATGTAATTTCAATATGGGTTATCATTTCAAGACAAATTAATTCATCATCCAAGGACTAGACCATTGGAAGGTAAGATTGGTAAGGTATGAATAGTGAAAGGATGCTTAAGGTGAAAGGTAATGATGTTTTACTTTTTAAAACTTGCATGAATGTAAGGCATGGTAACACTTGCAAAAGAACGTGACTATGATTCCTTACATCATAAACCGAGTTCCATGTATAACCATCATAAATCTAACACATCCTTTGGTTATATTTCCAGGATCCATTCCACAGATCGGATCATGATGAAAATTATGATCAGGACCTGTGTTTTCAAAATTTTCCATATTCCCTAATACTTTCCATTTAAAATCTCACTGTCGATTTTTTTTTTAAATTCTTGGAGGCATCTCTGTGACCTAAATTAACTCTGTCTCTCCCGCTCCTAGCCATTTCGAGAATGTGTTCCACAGTTTTGTTTGAATGACAAGGTATCACATTGTTAGATGCAGACCCTCACAGTAAGGCAATACTAGAAAAGGTAGGGTGGTTACCGCTATTTCGGAAATTCAGTGGTCATAATTCGGAGGTAACAAATTATTTTTCTCTGAATCTAAATGGTTATAGAGCGAAAGTGGGGAATTCCCAATTTCAATTGAGAGAGGAGCTAGTGGCTTGAGCTTGCAGCATCCCACAGGACGGGGAGCACTAGTTTAGAAATCAGCGGTTTGACAAGGGAATAGGTCCATCCTTCCTCTCAAAATAACATGAAAACCTTGATTGGAGTAAAGGGATTTGACAGGAATACCTGCGAAGTAAGTATCAGCACATGTTTTTCCTACAGAAATACATAGCATGCGAAATCTGTTTTGGGCTTCCATTTTGTTTTTATATTCGCCTTCTCAGCCGCTTTCGAGAAAGTCCTTTCAATTTTTCTTACTATTTGAGAATCTACTTTTTGAAATGTCCATTGCCACTAAGGAAAGGGAAACCCACCTAGAGGAGACCCTTTTCTGGGACAGGGTCCTTTAGCTACGTTTTTGATATATTTTTGTAGTAATTACTCTTGCGCAGGGGCTTTGGGGCGGGTCAAAGCCCCCAATGTACTGTAATGGGTCAAAGGGTAGACCTACAGTCCTCAAACCACGGTTTATGGACCACAGGATAGTGTAGGCTATGATGATATAAATAGATAGATAGTTTGAGTCTAGAAGAAAGTAAGGTTGATAACACTGTTACCGATGAAATGGGAACTATTACCTCAAAACGGGAAATCTAGCCCAAAAAAACTCAAAAAACATGAAAAAACGCCCCAAAAACAAAAACTGTGTATTCCAAAAGGCATTTGGTTTTTTCTCAAGGTAAAATTTCAAAATTTTATAAAATTATGCTAAAAACAAAATTGTTTCTTGAAAAAAGTATTGAAAAAACAGCCTCTTAACAAAATGAGTTAATGTTGGAATAACAAAAAAAAAACATTGTGTGACACTTTTGACACTTTCTAACAATGGATTAAAGACAACATATTAGGACATTGAAAAATCGTAAAATTCTAAAATTTTTGATAGATTATGTTAAAGATAAATAAAAACATGTCTGAAGGGCTTATCATTTTGAACAACTTTCATCGATGTTGTTAAACATAAAATATATTGACTCTAAACAACCCTAAAATTGTATTTATTTTCAACCATAACATTAAAGATAAAATTTTGTAGCACATAAAAACCTTAATGACAAGTTGTAAATCTCAAGTTTTTCAATCTTAAGTTTTCAACATACTTGAACCATGAAATTATGGAGAAATTATATGACTTAAACATTTTTTAGAAATGAACAAGTAAATGAAAAATTTATTATTCCAAGAGTAATTTTAATTCTAAAGGATAAAAATATATCTCTTTTCAAATGTTAGCATAAGACAAATTTAAATCTAACTGCAACCAAAAACTAAAAATCAAGCATCAAAACAAAGTGTCCCCTTTCAATAAGGCATATAATTTTTAAAAATTTTAGAAGTATCTTATACCAAATGGTAACAATACATAATATCATGGTAATATCACTGCATAATCTTAAAATTCAACGTTAATTTCTATTTTCTATTTTACTTTTAATCAAAATATCAACATTGGTACATTCAATATAACATAAATTATTTTTGTAATTCATTGCTGCGTTGTGGATATTCTAAAGAGATGAATTCTTCATAATTAAAAAATATAATCGAACAAACATAGAAATTTGTCATAACTTCATTAAAAATCAGATGGAAGTAAAATTTTTTATTTCGAGTTACCATGCAAACATCAATTACATAAAAGTGTCTTACACAATTATTCAAAATCAACCATAGGTTCTGACACACCATTAGAACCTACATCTTCAGATGAATGACTCGATGCAGATGAAGATGATCCATATTATTCTCTTTCACCAACTAGTGGTCCATCTGAGTCAACATGCATTCCCACCATTTTAGAGATCAAATGTCTTATAGATCTACGACGACATTCTACAGAGTCCCATATCAACAGTAATTTTTCTGGTAGAAATTTCTTTAAAATATTTATGGTCTTCGACCGAAGAGTTCCTCTCTTTGTCAAACTGAAGTCATACACAAGTATATGAACATCCTCCAATTTTAAGACATCTGTGCAGCAACGATTTATATTTGTTCCCTTTCTTTTTCTCTTTCTACCAATTTGTTTTCAAATACCATCTATGGCTTGTACACACCATTGAAAGGGTGGGTACTTGTGGCACACCAATGTACATCAACAACTATAATATCCTCATTTTCATTAATGACCTTTATAACCTTGGCAATATATAATGGATAGGAAAGTGGATTTTGATCTTCTAACACTTCTATCATGAAACCCTCCTTAACATCCCGCACAGAACCCATGTAAAGGTCTTCCATGGCTTCACGTTGTTCATGTGATATTTTAGAACCAATATAGATTTCTCTTTCCTCTACCTGTGGAGAATTAATAATAGCTTGAGACTATTGTTGTTCAACAATGTGTGTTTTCTGATGTTCATTTGGCATATTTTGTGGCCAAAAAAAGGAGTCTTCAAAAGCATATCCATGTTTATTGATCTTGAAATCATATCACTTTGATTACTGAAAAAAGACTCCCACCAAACTGAATCAACAACATCAAAGTACTCATATGTATCTCTAATACATCTTTTAATTTCCTCTAGACATTCAGAGTAATTTGCCTCTCTTATTCCTTTGTGCATTATGGAGTTTAGCAACTGACTGTAATAACAATATCTCCGATGAAAATATTGGATGCTTTGGAATGAACTTCAAAAATGCTAAACTTGATGATGGCCCCCATTCTGTAACAGTTTAATACTTCTTGCCCCATATAAGTGTAATCCCATCAATTTTTTTCATACAAAATTGATGCTGGAAGCTAATGTCGTTAAGTTGTTCAATGCGTTTCTCCTCACCATGCGATCCCAAAATAAACCTTCACATGTCAATAGTTCTTCCAACACATGAAAAACAGGTTCTGGAATGTACGATTTCTTAATACATTCAATTAATTATGGTAGGCTCCCAACACCTTTCCTCCTCAATGTTACTAAAAAATGACTAAACGTTTGATCAATATGATCATGAGTATGCCCAACAAGAAGGAAACCAACCTTTATCTTTTTAAAGATTCCCAATTCAACAAGCATGTTTAGATACCCAAAAAGAACTTGATTTTTTTTTCACAACTTGTGTTGTCTAATTGTAAATACAAAACTTCATGAAGAATAGCAGACCAATGAGTAACCACATCATGGATTATAGTTATTTTCAGATTTGCATCATTTTCAATATTTGGAGTTCTGAAGAAAACTCTTGGAAACATCTTCTCATTAAATACCATACAACCAACCAAGTGAAACTGAATGAAATTTTCCTCTTGTAATTTTTTTGCCGTGCAGACAAAATGTGAAACAAGAGTTTTGTTTTGGTCTATACCATCAATTATGAAACCCAAATATTTATTTATATGATCATAACACTTCTTTTGATGTTTATACAACTTTTTCCTTTCACTTCTTTGCTTATTGTAATGCTCTTAAAGTTCTTTGACAATGGAATCTGTACATAAAATAAATGAAACATATGAATAAATATATTTTCATAGTTGATAACTACCCAATTTTAAAAAACAATGTTTTGAATGCATACCTCTTTCTGCCCCTTGAAATTTATCTCATTTTCTTCAAGAGAAGCACATGTGCTACAAACCCCATCCTTGTCTTCTTAGGAATATGGACATTGTTGAATTTGTTTTTCCAGAACCTTGTAAAATAAGAATATGTAATAAAATTGTTACACCATTTTTTGGTCATCTAACCTATTATCATTAGATGGACCCAATTACATCATGTAAGACCAATTTTACTCCAAGTAAAATTTCTTTCACTATGAAAATAACTGATTAAATCACCTTTATTAAGTTGTTTATGGTCTAAACAGGAAACCCCATAAGGAAATATTAAATAAATATATATTTGTTTGATTTTCCTTAAGAAATAATTAGTTAAACAGTAGTTTAATCAATATATCTGGTTATATTTAATCCAAAACAAAGAAACTAATTAGATAAATCATTATTTATCTTATCATTTTCTAAAGAATAATTGTTTAAATCTTATTTAAATAATATTCTTTGTTAAATATGACTAATTCACCCTTAAATAATTAAATAAATCATTATCTATTTGATTATTACTCAATCACATCCTTAAAATGATAAATAAATCATTTATTTATTTATTATTTACAAATAAGGGGATTTGACTCAAGTAAAATTCTTTTTCCCTCCAACAAATATAATAAAATATTCCATATAAGTTGCATCTAGATTTGGTTAATAATATTTTAATTATGCACCAATCTCTAGACTAACTCAATATTTTGTTATAGATAGAAGGGTTTTCCCATTCATTTGTGACCTTTTGTTGCCTAAAGATCACTTTGGATCTCAACGCTTGGTCTGGTTATTGTTCCATAATCATAGCCATACTTTTCCATTTTTTTCTGGGTTTTCTACACCATCAAGAGAGAGAAGTTCTAAATCTGAAGTGTTGATGACTCACAAGAACCCATCCCATTGAGGAGAAAAGGGAACACCCTTTTTCGTTTTCCTCCCAGGTGTCATTAATAAAATTATTCATTGGATATATTCTTATCTTGTCTGTTGGATCTATGGAGTAAATCTTATTTTTCTACTATTTAATGTCTTCTAATGCATAGATCTAGATTTTTGTAGCATTTTTCTTGATCATCTAATTGTAGATATGAAGATATTAGCAGTCATTTCTGTTGTTAGGGCTATAATTTATGCATAGCTAAAGTGGTATTTTTTCGTACACTTCGAATAAATATTCATACTAACAACTGGTGACTCCAGACGGGTTTACCTTTACAACCGCTGTCATTTTTCTGATTGTTGCATATCCAACTGCTTCAAACCCTAGGATTTCTCTTGAGCCCCTTTTTTTTCTTATTCTTGATGTTTTTTTTAATCCATAAAACCCTAAAACAATAAAAATTCTAACTTCTACGTGTTTTCGGACCCATTGCGCAGCTGACAAACATTAGCCGCAGCTGAGACGACAAATTTTTCTGAAACCTGCTGCTGAGAGTGTCGAAAGTGCATGTCACACTTTTCTGCCCAAAACCTATGACCTGGACCTCTAGGGTGCACTTTACAGCCATAAAAGTGTGACCTTTGTTGAAAACAGGCCAAAATCTGCGACCTGGACTTTCTGTAGGGATTTTTCTGAAAGTTTTCTGGGTTTTGTTGAGCCTCTGTTCAGGGTTTTTTGACCTCTGTCTTCGCCCATTTTGGACCTATATTTGTTCTTTTTCACTCATCTAAGTGGGAACCTAGCCCTCTAGGGCTTCAGTACCCTCCACTTTTTTTGGAATAGTGTTTGTTGTTGCAGGTTGTCTGAAATTTCAGTCTTCAGCCATTTTTTCAGATCTGATACCTCATCTTCAGATCCACTTCAGATTGGCTTATTATCCATTCAAATCTCCTCTATTAGCTTTGTTTGGGTTTCCCCTTAGGCAGCAGTCCACTTCCTTCCTATAGATAGCCTGTCACCACCTCTTTTTACGTCAATTTTTCCTTTGATTTGTTGTGGTTTTATGGACCACTTTTCAGTAGATTTTGACTTTTAGATCTCTGTTCCTCTTGACCCAAGATATATTAGCCTATTTTAGTGTGTTTAGATTAATTTTTTACTCAACTATAGACTAGTTTTTGAGAGACCCACCTTGTTGGGCTTAGATTATTGCATTATTAGCTGGTTATTTTATGTTTTACAGGCCTATATACTGTCATTTTCAGGGTTATTTTTAGCTATACAACAACACTTTTTCTTTTTCTCTACAAATGTATGGGTTTAAAAATTAAAATTTACATACTTTTACACACACACCCTAAGCGAAAAAGGGCTTCATTAACACTGTCAAACAAAGACTCTAAAACAGTGAAATCATTTGATCCTACCCCTCTTTGCCCTTGTTTTGACATTGTAATCACTTGATTCTACACCTCCTTGCCCTTGTCGGTCTCTTTTTCCTTGGTGCTGTGTATATGTCATCATTGCTCAACCTCCCATGGGCTCTGATTTTCCTCAGGGGGGGACAACACCTCTTGCATATCTTCCCCTCTTGGTACCACGTATTCAGGGTACAACATGCCTCCTCTCTTTGCCCAACCTCCTGTTTACCACACTGTTACCCAACCTTGTTTCTCTGGTACCCCCGCTGACTAGATTCTCATGATGAAATCTGATCAACCTTCAACTGTAAACATCATTCTTCAGACTCTGTCCTGTCAGTACAATAGGCCTCCCGCCATGTCTATCCTCAAGCCACCTCCTTCAATCTCTACAGAGCCTCTTTTGACACCTAATGGGCCCTTGAAGATCCCTCCACCTAGGGCAGAGGTTCATACCAAGATCCCTAAGGGTCCACTATGCCAAAATGCTACTTCTAGAAAAGCCACCCATTCGTATAGCATAGTTGATGATTTGGCACAATACCCTGCTGCCATTTCAACACTGGAACTCCTCCGGTCGTGCCCTTCAAAATGAAAAGCTCTTCTGTCTACTCTGGGCATTGTAGCCCCTTCTGATGATCAATTGATTGTCTTTGATGTTGACCGGTCAGAACATCCACCTCTCCCTACTTCCGTCACTTTCCAAATCCCAGTCAAGGTTCGAAACACCAACATTTATCAATGCATTATTGATGAGGGGGAATCCACCTGTCTGATGTCCGCTTCAGTTTGGAAACAACTCGGATCTCCTGAGTTGGCTCCTTCCGCAATCACCCTCCGAGCATGGGATGGCCATGCCTCCACCCCATTGGCTTATTCCGAAATTGTCCAATCACTCTTGCGGGCAAGACGGTTTGAGTTGACGTACAAGTCATAGACGCCCCCTTGGATTACCACATTCTATTGGGTCATAGCTACACTTATGCGATGTCTGCTGTCCCTTCTGCAGTTCACCACAAGATTTCCTTCCCCCATAATGGAAAGATAGTCACCATTGACCAGTTGACATATTACGAGCTGAAGTCTCAGACCTCCCCTGAGTCCGCTAACTCTTCGGTGGCTAACAAGAAAATCGTCAACCCTTTGACTAGTGTCTCACCTGGCATCTAAAAGGACTCCTCCTTGCTTGGTAATTTCCCTAGTCTCCCTCCTCCTATCTCTGATCCCAGCTCATTGAATGTTTGCATGATGCAATCGTCTCGGGCCTCTGTTAAGAGGCCCGCCTCGGCTAGTCAGCAGCCCCCTCGCCCTCTGCAGCCGTCTCCTAGCCCTTTGATGTAGCCTTTGGACCTCCTCCTCCTTGCCTTTCAGCTGATACTCATGAGCATATTTATCCTCCTGAGTTGGTTCCTCTAGGCCTTAAACATTTAGGAAACGTCCCACATGGCCACTACCCCTCTGATCAGATACTGTTCCTAGTCCCTCCACCAGGCATCTATACGGCACCTCTCATGGCCACCGTCTCTCTTCCTAACTTGACCGATGGGATTCCGTTTTGGTACCTTGACCCTCCAACCACTAACCTGCTAGGCCAACCTAAACCTTATCTTTCTTTAACCCCAGTTCAACTAGTCCCCCTGACTTCTCCCGTTGTAACAGTGCCTCAACCACCTCAACAAGAACCACCTCTTGTTGCGACCGCTTCAGGTAAGAAGGGCAAAGCTTGCAAAAGGACCTCAAAGGACAAAGAAGCCCCGACTGACCCTGCACCTCCTCTGCCTCTAAAGCCCTGTGCTTTGTATGATGTCATTGGTCATGCGACCCATACTTATCTCGAGTTACCCCGCATCAAGCCCATCGTTAATGTCATGTTCCCTAAGTCGACGGTCTCCGAAAACTCTACTTCTTCATTGACCGTTACTAAGAACAAAAATACTATTCACACCAAACACCCTTGTGCTTTGTGTGGTCTCCATGGCCATTAATCTCACCATTGTCCCCACCTTACACGTTACCATGCCTCTTTAGAGGTAGTCCGAGAGTATGAGATTGAACATAACCAATCTGCATCTCCTGTACTTGCACAGTATGCTGCAGGCCAGACCGAGGATTTACCCATTCCTATTGACATTCCCACCTGATGTCGACATGACGGAGCATGAAGCCACCATCTTCTACCTTTCATCGTC
The DNA here is from genome assembly GCA_034641835.2 of Pinus albicaulis. Classification (NCBI taxonomy): domain Eukaryota; kingdom Viridiplantae; phylum Streptophyta; class Pinopsida; order Pinales; family Pinaceae; genus Pinus; species Pinus albicaulis. Next base: position 1,034,592,625 of record CM076583.1, on the reverse strand, counting down.
CATGAGACCTTGGGTGGAAGATCCCATTGAATCTTCCCTTGTTGTTTCGCCTGAACCCCCTTTAGCGATCACCCTATGCTCATCCTCAGTAGATCCATTATCTGCTTATCCTTCCATCATCCCTCATGACGATGCACTTATGAACCTTATTTTTCAAGATGATGAGTTAGGTAGCTTCGACGCGTCAGGTGGTCTCACTTCCTACAGTCACCCCATTTTCTATTGCAATGATGACATCATGGAAACCTCATCCACCCTCTACTCCATCATTCTCGCCCATCAACGGGAAAGACCACCCCATGCCCATGATGATTTTCATAACCTCAGCTCAAGCTAAACCTCTATTAGCTCCCACATTCCACCTTACCGAAGACATGTGAGTAGTAGACATCTTACCCAGATCACCCCTTCCCGGGAGTGCGTTCAATTTCTACTTTGAACTTAGGTTGCCAGCATTGTTCATCAGCCTTCCATTTATTGTCTTGTGGCACCCTTCATATAGATCGACGATCCACATCTTATATCAATTTTGCTGACGGTGCAAGTCGCTACTCTCGGAATTTAGCCTCGGCAAGTTGGGCCATTTTTACCCCCTTGCATGCACTTTTTCTTTCGAATGGTGTATGCATTGGTACTGCTACCAATAATCAGGCCGAATATGATGCAGTACAAGGTTTATTAGTCGATGCCCTTTCACATCGCATCCTCCATCTTTGTGTTTATTTAGATTCCTTACTTCTTATCATGCAATTGAATGGTGTCTATCGTGTACATAATCCTACCCTTTTCAGAAGATATTTACGAGTGAAGCTGCTAATGCGTGAATTTGAAATCATTACTTTTAGTGATGTACCTAGAGCACAAAATCACTATGTTGATAGCATTACAAACCATATTCTGGATTGGCATTTAACACACACATTTAACACAAGAAAATAACATAAAAATATCAAAATGATGCATATCCATAGTATGTGTCGTAAAAAATGTTTTAGAGTTCATCAAACTCTGATACATATGACATGCCCATAGCATGTTACCAAAAACTCAAAAATGGGGGCACCACATGCCCCTACACACTAATCACTATCTGGAGGATTCGAAGCTGATGGCTCTGCCCCCGCAGCTCGTAGATCATGAACACTCTGTTTGACCATCGCCATGCGTTGCATGACCCCTCGCTATTGTGAGGGTAAACCAATACATGGCTCTATGTACTGGTCATCTAAGTCTTGCCATCCCCGCTCCAAAACACTGTTCAGAATATTCTCACATCTATGACGGATATCCTCTAGAAGGGCTACTTTGTCCATGGTCCACTAGATCCTACAGCCCCTAATGCTGCAGGACGCCCCATGTACCCAGCAGGTTTTACCGGTGCTGTATCTGCATACCAAAAGTAAAAGAATCAGTACTACATACAATATTCTAAAAAATTTACATGCACGTAAAAGATCAGGAATGTGGCACTTACCATGCAGTCCCCATATATGACCAAGTGGAAGTGGCAGATTCGGGTCCTCACAATAACTCATCCCACTATAGGGATAGTCATCTATATATAGTGGTATTTGAGCCAAATGAACAAAGAAATCAGGATGAAACACTCGTCCAGCTGCTCCACCTCCTCCTCTGCATAGTAGTCTCCCCCACTAGCACATCCTAGGCTCTCTGGAGCCCCCATCTGGGATATGTATGTGAGGTCAAAGTGTCGGGATCTTCTCAAAGAAGAAAGATCACAAAACTGTACCATATGCACAGTCATGGCTCACTTGCCACTTACATAGTGACAACTATCGTTTCAACGATGACAGCATCATCTGGGCCCACCCATAGTAGGTCCCACTCAAAACATTGTCCACCAACATCATCTTTCCCACCGTAATGTGATGGAGTTCCTGGTTGCCCAGGACGGCCACAACACAGGTCTCTAACCTCTCCAAATACCTGATGGGTATCCGAGTCCCCTTGACTTGGACACCTACACAAAAATTGCGCTCTACAAACTCTATGATATTCCACCCATGTGGTAATACTGGCCAAGTGCTCCCTACCATCCCAAGTGGTGGGAGACCACTCAGGAAATATATATCTCAGACCGTCAAATCGATCCAGTGCCCCTACAGTATAAATACCTTATGGTCCAGGTCCTAGTAGCTAAAAATCCGAGCCAATAAGGGCTCCCCAGCTCTCATCAGAGGGTTCTCCACAAACTTCAAAACCCCAAACCTGGCCAAAGCACTCTAGACACCCTGATCCTCCCTGATCTCTGAACACAATGAGCCCAGGTCTCTCTCCCTCCAACTGATCTGTAATTGTGCCATACCAGCACAAAAGCACCATATCAATCAGTATATAGATAGGAAATATTTTTTCTCATCAAAAAAATCTAGTGCTCAGCCAAAAAAGAGCACTGAAGCACCCCTCTAGGACAGGTCACACTTTTCAAGCCCAAACCTGGGACAGTTTGCACTTATCTTTCCAAAACCTGCTACCTAGGTCGCATTTTTTGCCACAAAAACTACGACCTGGCTGTGAGGAGGAGTAGAGGGCTTTTATTGAGCATTAGGGGCCTAATATGAACTTTTAATCCACTGAAAAGAAAGAGTAGGGTTTGGCCTCTTACCTACAATTGACAGCTCCTGATTCCAACAGTCGGTTTGTCCGCTACAATCACTGCAATATTTAGGGCCTTCTCTCCTCTCCACATTCACAACAGCTCCAAATGAAAATGAGTGAATTTGGAGGGAAAATGCCTTATTAAAAGAGAAACCCCTGTTTCTTCTTTCACTCACTGCGATCCAACTGTAGCTTCGTTTACCAAAACATCCACACCGTTGGAAAGCTCTCACTGAGCCCTCAAATGGGTATTTGTTAGTTTTTAGCGATTTTATACTTCACCAGGACACATTTTCGCAAGAAGCGCTACTTCACCCTTCCACCAAAATCGAATTTCTTCACTTGCAACACTTGTACCGAGGGCACCACATTGCCTCCATACTTTTCCATGCTTGTGTCGACTTTCATCAGGAGTCACCATATGGTACTCATGCTTTTATGGACCCCATCGGCCCCTTTTCATATGTGGCAGCACCATCGAGTCACCCTTGTTTAGAGCATCCGAGTTGAGTCATAATTACTTTCATGGAGTCTATCCTGAGTCCCTTTACATCTCGTCACATTCCCCCATAATTCATTGCTTGGTCCCTCTCTCATGTTGAACATTATGGCCTTTAGCCTGGCTATCCTTTATCCCTCATGATTTTGTGTCAGTTGCTACCAGGTCATCCATGCCCTTTATCCTCTAACAAGGGAAATCGTCCATTCGCTACACTTTCCCCTCCATTTCATCATCATCATTGGTGTCAGTCAGTCAGTCACTCTACTATTTTCTCTCGTGCCCTAGTTGAGGATCCCTTATTGCCTCACCTATGGTGGACCTCCTTCTATCAACATCAGCTCATTTATTCTAGAAGACAAGCCTAGAGGGTGGTGTACCTTGGTTCCAGCTTCCACTCTAGTTTGGTGCCTCGGATTAGGCAAAGGGACTCATTATTGCCCTTTTACTTAATTATTTCTCAGCTCCAGCTCCTTTCAGCATGATCGAGATCTGTATACTCGATGGTTTAGTGATGCAACAACTAACATCGATGATTCCCAAGTGTGTGTGAGATGTCCTAGCCCTCATGAGGGGGTGGCCCTAGAGGTAACCCCCCACACACTTGGATGACCTCTTCATCACAACCTTCAATGCAACTCCTTACATTTGATGATGTTTTCCTCAACCGTTCGTAGCACCGTTTTGTTTGCATGTATCAGTTAGATTTTCAGAGCCCTTTCCTATTTTCAGGGGCATCTGGGTTGCATTTATATCTCATGTACTCAGCAATTGTTATACAATTCCTGGCTGTTATCTAAGGCACAATATGTATATGGGATTCGTTATCATGTTATTTATCTGGCTCATGTTTATGCCAGCATATGCTTTATTATTGCATTCCATGGTTTTTCGAGCACCTTATTGTTTGTACTATTGCCTCCGTGGGCATAGGTATGCCTCCCTCGCTGCCTATAGCAGGTACTCACTCAAAAGGACTTGCTGCACCTAGAAGTCACCTCCTCAGGGTCTAGTTCTTTCAGCACTTTGGTTTACCTTATAATTCTCTCTCTTTGACTTCCCTTCGATGTCTAGTGATTGAGTTCTTACAACGTACTCCGGTCATACGATTAGCTCCTAATGCTAGCACGCTGGAGGGAAATTTGTTACACCATTTTTTGGTCATCTAACCTATAATCATTAGATGGACCCAAGTACATCATGTAACACCAATTTTACTCCAAGTAAAATTTCTTTCACTATGAAAATAACTTAGTAAATCACCTTTATTAAGTTTTTTATGGTCTAAACAGGAAACCCCATAAGGAAATATTAAATAAATATATATTTGTTTGATTTTCCTCAAGAAATAATTAGTTAAGTAGTAGTTTAATTAATATTTCTGGTTATATTTAACCCAAAAAAAGAAACTAATTAGATAAATCATTATTTATCTTATCATTTTCTAAAGAATAATTGTTTAAATCTTATTTAAATAATATTCTTTGTTAAATATGACTAATACACCCTTAAATAATTAAATAATAATTATTTATTTGATTATTACTCAACCATATCCTTAAAATGATAAATAAATCATTTATTTATTTATTATTACTTAATCACATCCTTAAAATGATAAATAAATCATTTATTTATTTATTATTTACAAATAAGGAGATTTGAATCAAGTCAAATTCTTTTTCCCTCCAACAAATATAATAAAATATTCCATAAAAGTTGGATCTAGATTTGGTTAACACTATTTTAACTATGCATGAATCTCTAGACTAACTCAATATTTTGTTATAAATAGAAGGATTTTCCCATTCATTTGTGACCTTTTGTTGCCTAAAGATTACTTTGGATCTGAACACTTGGTCTGGCTATTGATCCATAATCATAGCCATACTTTTCCATTTTTGTCTGGGTTTTCTACACCATTAAGAGAGAGAAGTTCTAAATATGAAGTGCTGAGGACTCACAAGAACCCATCCCATTGAGGAGAACATGAAACACTCTCTTGTGTTTTCCTCCTAGAGGCCATTAATAAAATTATTCATTGGATATATTCTTATATTGTGTATTGGATCTATGGAGTAAATTTTATTTTTCTACTGTTTAATGTCTTCTAATGCATAGATCTCGATTCTTGCAGCATTTGGCTTGATCATCTATTTGCAGATCTGAAGATATTAGTAGTCATTTCTTTTGTTAGGGCTATAAGTTATGCGTAGCTAAAGTGGTATTTTTTTTTACACTTCGAATAAAGATTCATACTAACAAAAATTACCAGCTCCTTCAATAGCTTCTACATAATCTCTATATAAGATTAATATTTCTCGTCTCGAGAAATTATCTGGAATATGTATTGTGTCTTCATTTGGCATACACTTTCCATGCTTTGAAAAGAAGTCTTTCATCCATGTCTTAGTAGTATTTGTAAATGGCCCAACCTCCCGTTTATAATGTACTTCTAAATAATATGTGGGATCCTTTTCCAGTTTTTCTTGGATTCTTGACAAACGACAATTACCAATTGAATGCAACATTTTGAAAGCCTTGCTGCAGAGAAATACATTCCCAACATGATAATCATAACCTGCTATTGTAGATTGCATGCAACCCACTAAATATGAATTTTGCATGCTTTTATTCATTGACATATATCTTTTCCTTTTCTCCAAAACAAAGTTGAAATCCATATGTTTCAAGAAATCCCTTCGACAACATTCACTTGAAATCAAATGAACGACAGAACTTTTTTTTGTGAGATATTTTGTCCTCACCCTTATATAATTGGAATGTTTTGGATTGATATGATAAGGTCTACTCCTACTCCTAGTTATAATATTTTCTTGCAATGACTTCATCCTTCCATAATCCTTTGTAGAAGCAGTTTCATCACCATTAAGAGGAATATTATCCCCACTACCATCATTCCCAACATAGTTAAGAAATTCATCAACATCATTGCCTGGAAAATTTTCATTACCATCATCACTTGAAGAAAACATTTCAAAAGAATCATCTTCATTTTTGTAACCCCGACTCAGACAAAATTATTCATCATCTTGATCCATGCTTTCAAATTCTTCCTTGGGAGGATTCAATTATTCATCACCGTGAGTTTCTTTGAAACAATCACTTAGAAAAAATGCATTATTCAAATTTGTGGCTCTAAAATTATCATTTGCAAGAAACTCTTCATCCTCCCCTTCCTCGGTGGTGCTCTCATAATCATTGGGATTAGGCCTAAGTGGAAGCTTTGAATCTATATTCACTAGAATTTCTTCATCCCTCCCCTCCCCTTCCTCATTGTTTCTCTCATAATCCTTAGGATTAGGAATAAGTGTATGCCTTGAATCTATATTCATTGGAAATTATTCATCCCCCCCTTCATTAGTGGTGATCTTATAATCATTACGATTAGGATGAAGTGAAGATTTTGACTCTGGAAATTCATCCCCCTCTTCATTAGTGGTGTTGGCATAATCCTTAGGATTAGGATGAAGTGGATATTTTTATGCTGCAAATTCTTCATTCCCCTCTTCATCAGTGGTTCTAGCGTAATCCTTAGGATTAGGAAGAAGTGCATATTTTGACTTTACAAATTCTTCATTACGCTCTTCATCTGTGGTGCTCACATAACCTTAGGATTAGGAGGAAGTGGATATTTTGACTCTAGAATTTTTTCATCCCCTTCTTCATCAATGGTGATTGCATAATCCTTATGATTAGGACTGAGTGGATATTTTGATGCTGCAAATTTTCATTTCCCTCTTCATCAGTGGTGATGGAATAATCCTTAGGATTGGGATGAAATGGATGTTTTGACTCTGGAATTCTATCATTCCCCTCTTCATCAGTGGTGCTAGCATAATCCTTACGATTAGGACAAAGTGGATATTTGACTTTGGAATATTTTCATCCCCCTCTTCATCACTGGTGCTGGCATAATCCTTAGGATTAGGACAGAGTGGATATTTTGACATTGAAAATTCTTCATTCCCCTCTTCATCAGCGGTGCTGGCATAATCCTTAGGATTAGGACAAAGTGGAAATTTTGACTCTGGAAATACTTCATTCCCCTCTTAATCAGTGGTGCTGGCATAATCCTTATGATTAGGAGAAAGTGGATATTTTGAATCTCCAAATTCTTCATTCCCATCTTCATCTGTGGTGCTCGCATAATCCTTAGGATTAGGATGAAGTGAATATTCTTCATCTCGCCCTTCATCAATGGTGCCCTCATAATCCTTAGGATTAGGACGAAGTGAAAATTTTGACTATGGAAATTCCTCATCATGTCCTTCATCATTGTTTCTTTCATAATCCTTAGGATTAAGAGTGAGTGGAATAATTGACTCTCGATTTACAGAAATTTCTTTTTGTTGCACCTCATCAATTATGTTCTCATCATCCATAATATTATGATGAAGTCGATTTTTTAACTCTCTATTCATGGTGAACGAACTCCTGTTATATTCATCAATCTGAATAGATTTGTTGCGTGACGAAGATATTGATGTTGTACAAAGAAAAACTTTGCTATCAGAAGAACCCATGGTTTTCAACAAGAATATGTTGAATGATACAAATTCCTCTCCTAATTACAATATATAGCTTAAAGACTAAAAATTTCCCTCCAAATCCCCCCACCCCCCAAAAAAAAATTTGCGAAAAACTTTCCCTTAAAAGTTTTTGTTTCAAATATTTCATAAAAAATATTTGTCAAAAAATGTACTTAAATACATTTTAATAAATATTTGTGTTGAAATATTTTACCGATATTTCTATTCAAAATATCCATAAAAAATATTCCTATCATGCATGTCTTCCAAACTAAAATAATGTTGTTATTTTAATGATTTAAGATTGACTACATGTAAATATTAACTATAATATTACTATAATAACTACATGCAAATATTAACTATTTTAACTATAATTAACTACATGTAAATATTTTAAATTTTAAATTTTAAACCTACATTATATTCGTCTAAATATATTTCAAAATTTCTTAATAAACTGTTGGTCTTGAAATATTTCACCATACTTTCTATTCAAAATATCCACAAAAGATTCATTTCGCATGCCTTCCAAACTAAAATAATTTTCTTATTTGAATGCTTTAAGAATGACTACATGTAAATATTAAAAATAATAACGACATGAAAACATTAATTATTTTAACTATAATATTAACTATAATTAACTACATGTAAATATTAACTAAAATATTAACTATGATAACTACATGCAAATATTAACTATTTCAACTATAATTAACTACATGTAGATATTTTAAATTTTAATCTCAGATTATATTTGAATTATTTGGCATTTAGTACACGTAAGTATTAAATAAAATAATAACTATGATAACTACATGCAAATCTTAAGTATTTTAACTATAATAAACTACATGTAAGTATTTTAAATTTTAAATTTTAATCGCAGATTCGTTAAATAGTAAACCAATCACACAATATTCACTATATAATAAGAATCATTGTTTCTATTCATCACATCACATCAAGTTTTCTGGTTTTCGTTGGAGAAATTTTCTGGAGGTGTTGCATTGGCATTGGTAACTTTGTGGAGGCATTGCATTTGAATTGGAGGCATTGAGTTGCTATTGGTAATTTTGTGGAGGCATTGTGTTCGCATTGGTGAAAGGAGTTTTTTTTCATTTCAAAGGTTAGTTTTCCTTCTATTCTGTCCATTTAAAGATGATTTTGAGGAAAATATGTTTTTCTATGGTTTTTGTGTTAAAAACTATTTTTTAAGGCTTTTAGGTTTGAAAACCATAATTTTTTTATATTCTTTTAGTGAAGAAAATAGAAAAAAACTCAATTTTTTAGGGTTTTTAGGACAAAATTTTAGATTTTATTTTCTCTTTTAGGGTTTATAGGTACAAAAAAAACCATAAAACGACCATGCACATAAAAAAAATGTTATATTTATTCTATTTTTATTTTTTCTCTAAGTGCAATTCGAAAATTTGAAAAGAGAAATTTATTTTTTATTTTTATATTTTTAGAAATATTATTAGATATTTTATTTTATTTTATTTAAAGGAGAATATATAGTTTTAGTTTATATTAAACCTATTTCTTTTTTTTATTATAAATATATTGGTAGTTTCATTATTTAAATTATTTTTTTCCTTTTATTTGACAATTTTTTAATTATATATATATATATATATATATATATATATATAATAAATTTTAAATCTTATTTTTAATTGTAATTTATAATTTAAATTTGTTTTTGTTTATATTTTAAAACATACCTTTTAATTTTTTTATTTTTTTTTGTGAATTGTAAAGTATTATATTTTATATTAAACAACAATTGTTTTTTTGTTATAATTTTTTTTTTTTGAAAAATTTAAAATTAATTTTTTCTATATTTCTTTGTTTATATTTTAAAACATATTTTTTAATTGGTTTTATTGTTTTTTTATATTTTAAATTATAATTGTTTTAGTTTAAAAAAATAAAACTTTAAAAATAATATTTTCATATATTTGTTTGTTTATATTTTAAAACATATTTTTAAATTTTTTTTTATTGTTTTTGTTATATATTATATTTTTTAATTTTTTTTTTATTGTTTTGTTATATAATATATTTTTTTATTGAATATTTTTTTCCTTTTTAAATTAAACAATACTTTATTTTTACAATAGTTTTAGTTTAAAAAAATTTAAAAAAAAATAAATTCATTATATACTTCTTCTTTTTTTATTTAAAAATAAAAATAAAAATAAAAAATATTATTTTCCAGCCCGCTGGTGGCTGACTGGACAACCCTCCACGGCACCGCCCTGTCGGCCTCTGGCCCCCGGCGGGTGCAAATACAAAATTTTTTTATTTTATTTTTAAAATTTAAACATAAAATAAGTTTATAAATTTATTTTTTTTTTTTTCAGTTTTTTTAAATTTAAATATAAAATAAAATTTATAAAAAAATTGATTTTTATTTTTTATTTATTTTTAAATATAAAATACAAATGTTTTGTTTTGAAATATTAAATATCAAGTTTTTAAAATTTTGAAAATAATTATAATGTTTTATATTAAAATTTTAATTTTGTTTTTTAAATATATAATTTTAATATTGATATAATATAAAGTTTTAATTTTAAAATTTATTTTATAGTGATAAGTATAAACAATATAATAATTTCAAAATTTAAAATTTATTTTATATTTAAAAGTTTTAAAACTTAATAAATAGTGTATATTTTGTTGAGATTCAACAAGATGATGAGCTAAGTGAAAATTAAGCACCTTCACTAAGTGGGGCCCGTAGGCTATTTTTAGGTGTTTGTCTATTTTTATACATGGTGAGCATATTCTATAAGTTGCAGGATGCTATTTGTAGATGGTTGGTCAAATTTGAAAAACATATGAGATTCAATTTTTAGAATATTGGGCAAAGTCTATTTATGGATTGCCAATCTAAAAATAGATGCATGTGATTATTATTAGACCTTAATAATAATTTGACAATAAATATCAACTTATTCTCTTGGAGCACTTTATTTCAATGAATAGATTTGGAAAATCTGTTGGTTGAAGGAATTACGCAATTCCTAGGGTGGTTGGTGACTCATTCATGGAGGACTCAATTAGAACTGAAGTGGAAAAGTTGTGACAGAGTTGGAAGAGTAATTATGGGAATTTTTATTCATTTTAACTCAGTGAAGTGAGTTAAAATTAGTTGTGCTAGTTGTATCTAGTTCCAACTGAAGATACACTAGTGAGAGTTTCGTGAATTAATTATTTAATTAATTCATAACTAGGGACTCACTTGCAACTGGACAAATACATCAGTTAGCTACTTGTTGTGAGTTCTAGTGGAGACCCAGTGGAGAGATAGGTGAAAGGGTGAGATGGACTATCTTTTGTGACTATAGTGATGCATTCAATGCATCTGACACACATTGGAGATGCTAGTGAGGATTGCGCAATCAAGGCAAGGCCAATTCAAATTCTTTCAGGGGTCTTCTTCAGCAAGGATTGCGCAGTGGAGGTAGGCTATCAGGAGGCAAGAAATTGGTGCATAGATATGCAAATTTTTACATGACAGTGTGGAATGATTTTTGATTTTACTGAGAGCTTGATGTACTAATATTTGTATGATATTATTACATGATTCCATCGATATACATAACATATGATAGTTGGGGTTTTTAGCTTTAAGCTTTCCCATTAAAAAACAGTGTTTATGTGTGATTGATTTTCTTCATGTGTTTGCAATTGCTGATTTAATTTCCGCAAAGAATTAAGTGGAAGGATTTTGTATTTAACATAAGATTAATTTGTTAGATCAAGAGAATCTAGTAATACTATCAGTATTAATAAATTTCTACATGGTACCAGAGCAGTGTTAATCACTGGAGATTGCAATAGTGAAGTGGTGTTGAGTTTTGTGCTGGTGGAAAATTCGAATTTGCTACAGAAATTTCTTGGTGTGATAGTTGAGTATTCATTGAAATGGCTTTCAATGGGTTGTGGTTGGAGTATTCCCTTGAGGGCAGCTCAAACTACATAGTCTGGAAGGACAGGATGGAGGCAGTGCTTGAAAGTAATGGACTAAAGGATTTCATTGATAGTGATGTTCCTAAGCCTACTTCTAGCGATGTTGCATTACTTGACGCATGGTAAAAGAAGGTAGCGAAGACAAGAAGAATTATGTTGGAAGGTGTGAAAGACCATATTGTGTCAAGCCTTCACCGGAAAACCACTCCATTTGCAATGTGGAAGGCTTTGACATATATTTTCCAAAGTAGCAGCAACCATAGGAAGTTGATGCTGAAAGATAAGCTTAGAAAAATAAAAATGGATAAGGGCGACAGTATTCCAAAATATCTCACGAAGTTTGTCCAATGTAGGGATAAGTTGGGGAGTGTGGGAATTATAGTTGCGGATGATGACTTGGTGAGCTTGGCTCTCCTTGGGATTCTGAAGATTTGGCATAGCTACGAAGACTTTGTCAATGGACAGGAGAAACTGCCAGATTGGGAGCGACTTTGGTCGAATCTTGTGCAGGAGGAGATAAGGCGGAATACTAGGGATGGCTCTTCATCGAAGAATGATGATGAAGGGAATTACGCTTTGGCTACCAAATAAAGGAAAGGGAAGGGGAAGAAATCCCATCAAAAATACGAGGCTAAAGGCAAGAAGTTGGATTTGTCCAAAATGAAGTGTTTTCATAGTCATGAACATGGGCATCTCACCACTAACGGCCATAGAAAAAAAAGAATAAGAAGGTTGTTGGAGCTGTAGCGGGTGATGCCTTAGCCTCGCAATTTGAACTTGATTTCTATTTGATCGTATGCTTGGTTTCAAGCACAATGGGATTGGTGTGGTATCTTGATAGTGGTGCTTCCTTCCATATGATGGGAGACAAGGAGTTCTTTAGTGACTTGGAGGAGAAGGATCTCCAAATGCATATAGAGATGTACAACGATGGTAGATACAGTGTGACCATAATTGGAGCCATTACCTTTGAGAGGGAGTCAAGTAAACCATTTCTGTTGACAGATGTTATGCATTTTCCAGGTCTGAAGAATAACTTTGTCTCGGTTGCTATGTTGGAGGACAGAGGTTATGACGTTGTTTTCAATGAGGGAAACTCTTTCTTGTTACATAAAACAACGGGTCAAACCAAGAAGATATGGATTCGAGTTAAGAATCTCTACAATCTAGAGGTATATGGTTGTGCTACAATGATGGACAAAGCAGAAGAAGTGGCGAGCCCGGATGAGGGTGAATTATGGCACAGGAGGTTGGGCCATCTTCACCATGGCGCCTTGAATATTTTGCAGCATATTTCTATTGGAATTCCCAAGGGTACTCTTGCGCAGTCAGATTAGTGCAAGGGATGTACTATGGGTAAGTTTGTGAAGACCGCCTTTCATGAGAAGGAGAACCATGCTTCGGTGATCCTGGAGAGAATTCACACAGACATGTGTGGACCTTTATCGATTGCTTCAATGGAAAAACACAGGTATTATGTTATATTTATCGATGACTATTCTCATAGATGTTGGATCTTGTTCATGCAAAAGAAGAGCAAAACATTCTCAAATTTTTGTGAGTTTAAAGCATTGGTGGAGAAGGAGCCGGGGAAGCAAGTGAAGGCTCTACTGAGCAATAATGGTGGTGAAAATCTCTCGAACAAATTCAAAGGCTTATGTACCAAAGAATGAATTCGAAGAGAACTCATAGCGCATCATAACCCACAGCAAAATGGGGTTGTGGAGAGGAAGAACAGAATGATCATGAGTCTTACATGAGATATGTTGCATGACCAGGGCCTATAGATGCACTTGTGGGCGGAATCATGCAACACTGCGGTTTATTTGTAAAATCATTGTCCTCATAGAGTACCTGGCATGAGTACACCTGAAGAATATTTTACTGGTAAAAGGCCTGATATTTCTCATCTGAAGATTTTTGGCTCATATGACGTGAGGAAGAAGCTAGAGCCAACTACAGAAGTTGGGATATTTGTGTGGTACATAGAAATACCTCATAATTATCATGTGCATTTTCCAAACAATCGGATGACTGTGGTGTGACGGGATATAAAATTAAATGAGGTGAAAGCCATGAATTTTTCGCTTGAGAGGGAGCTACACTTACATGTAGAGGAGGAGCTACTTGCTCCCAAAGATGAGCCTCAAGATGTGGATCAGCCACAGGAGGAGGATCATGGGGTGGAGGAGTCCACTCACGCAGAGCGAAACATCATAATAGGCAGAAGGCATAACATAGAAGCTGAGAGACTGAAGCTTGATGCAGCACAGAATGTAGGAGTCCCTACATCACAATGCAGACAAAGACAGTCAGCTGACCAATATACTGGATACATGGCTCTTATGAGAAATTTTATCATGACAAAGCCTTCTTCTTTTGAAGAAGAAGCACAGGAGACCACGTGGGTAGATGCCATGGTGGAGGAGTATGAATCCATTGTCAGAAACAATGCTTGGGAGATTGTTCCAATGCTGGTTGGTAAATCAGTGGTAGGTTCAAGATGGATCTACAAGGTAAAACAAGCTGCCAATGGGAGCGTCAAGAAGTATAAGGAAATATTTGTTGCCTGGGGCTTCTAACAGATTGAGGGGATTGATTATGAAGAAACCTTTTCACCTATCGCATGGTATTCTTCCATAAGGACCATCCTTTCTCTCTTAGCACAAATGGGTTGGCACATTCATCAGATGGATGTGAAGATTGTGTTCCTTAATGAGATCATTGAGGAAGAAGTGTAGCTTGAGCATCGTAAAGGATTTGAGATCTTCAGCAGTGTGTCGCATGTTTTCAGACTCAAAAGAGTGTTGTATGTGTTGAAGAAAGCACCCCGTGCTTGGTACACATGGATCAACAGCTATTTCACTAGACTTGGCTTCACCAAGAGTGAGGCGGATGAAAACCTATACCAAATTGTGGTGGAGGGTGATATTTTAATCATTCTTCTTTATGTTGATGATTTAATACTAACGAGTGATGATCAGTTGATACACTCATGCAAGGCAGACCTTGCAAAGGAGTTTCAAATGAAGGATTTGGGCTTCCTTCATTATTTCCATGGATTGGAAATATGGCAGTGAGAAGGTGAACTGTTTGTGTCTCAAGGCAAGTATTCTCTAGAGATACTTGGTCAGTTTCACATGGAGGAATGCAAGCCCATGGATACTCCTCTTCCAGGAAATTGGAGTAAAGAGAATGCTAGATCGGCAAAGGTAGTGTATGCCACTGTTTATCGACAGTTGGTGGGTTCGTTCATGAATTTAGTTAATAAAGGACCAAACATATGCTATGTGGTGAACCATATTAGTCAAGCAATGGTTAAGCCTACCAAGTTCTTTTGGAAGGCAGGTGTTACACTTTTTTTTGGTCATCTAACCTTTCATCATTAGATGGACCCAGGCAAGCATGTCCTGAGGTATCTCAGGGGCACATCTGAGTATGGCTTATGGTACAGATAGACGGATGAAGTGAGGTTGCATGGCTTCATGGATGCATATTGGATAGGCAGCCCAATGGATAGAAAGAGCACATCAGGAGGGGTTTTTAGTATTGGATCTACAACAGTTTCTTGGTACAGTAGGAAACCAAGATCTGTGGCACTCAGTTCAACAGAAGAAGAATACATGGCAGCAAGTCAAGCTGCATGTGAGGCTATCTAGATGAGGAAGATCTTGTTCGGTTTCTTTGGTTCTCATTTAGATCCTACAGTGATACATTGTGATAATCAGAGTTGCATTAAACTCTTGATTAATCCTGTGTTTCGTGATAGATCTAAACATATATATTTCTGGTATCATCATATTAGAGATTGTGTGCAGCGGAAGATCATGTTTCTTAAGTACATTCCTACGGAAGATCAGGATGCATATATTCTTACGAAGGCGCTCAGCAGGAGAAAATTTAAATACCATAGAGGCAGGATCGGGGTGAAGGATAATCCCTATCTTATTTAGACATGGTGAGCATATTCTCTAAGTTGTAGGATTCTATTTGTAGATGGTTGGTCAAATGTGAAAAATAGATGAGATTCTATTTTTATAATATTGGGCGAAGTCTATTTATAGATCATCAATCTAAAAATAGATGCATGTCGATTATTATTAGCCCTTAATAATAATCCGACAATAAATATCAACTTATTTTCTTGGAGAACTTTATTTTAGTGAAAAAATTTGGAAAATCAGTGGGTTGAAGGAATTACGCAATTCCTAGGGTGGTTGGCAACTCATGCATGGAGGACATAGTTAGAACTTAATTGGAAAAGTTGTGACAGAGTTGGAAGAGTAGTTATCGGAGTTGTTATTCAGTTTAACTTAGTTAAGTGAATTAAACTCAGTTGTGCTAGTTTGATCTAGTTCTAACTGAAGATACACTAGTGAGAATTTAGTGAATTAATTATTTAATTAATTCATAACTAGATACTCAGTTGCAACTGAACAAATACAATAGTTAACTACTTGCATGTCAGTTCCAATGGAGACCTAGTGATGAGATAGGTGAGATAGGTGAAAGAGTGAGATGGACTATCTGCTGTGACTATAGTGATGCATTCAATACATCTGACACACATTGGAGATGCCAATGAGGATTTAAGAGTCAAGGCAAGGCCAATTCAAACTCATTCAGGGGTCTTCTTCAGTAGGAATTGCGCAATGGAGGCAGGCTGTCAGGAGGCAAGAAATTGGTGCATAGATATGCAAATTTCTGCATGAAAGTGTGTAATGATTATTGATTGTACTAAGAGCTTCATGTACTAATATTTGTATTTGATTATTACATGATTCCATTGATATACATAATATATGATAGTTGGGTTTTTAGCTTTAATCTTTCCCATTAAACAATTGTGTTTATGTGCGATTGATTTTGTTCATGTGTTTGCAATTGGCGATTTAATTTCTGCAAAGAATTAAGTGGAAGGATTAAGTATTTAACATAAGATTAATTTGTTAGATCAGGATAATCTAGGAATACTGTCAGTATTAATAAATTTCTACATATTTCAATATTGTAAAATAAAATTATAAATTTCTAAAATTAAATTTTAAAATATAATAAAACATTATAAGTTTTAAATTTAAATTTAGATTTTAACATATATGGTTTAATTATATTCATTATATTTAAAATTTTAAAATATAATTTATTAAGTGTATATTTAATAAAACAACACAATTAAAATTAAAATTAAAACCAAAAATTAACATTCATTTTTTTTAATAAACTCTTCAAACTCAAACATTTGTTAAATAGTAAATATTTTTTTTTTAAATATTAAATAAAATCTTAAGTTTCAAATTAATTTTTATTTTTTAAAATTATTTTATACAATTTAAAACCAATTTTAATTTTTGATAAAATGTATTCAAAAAATATTATATAGATAAATATACATATATCTAAATATGATTTTTAATATTTTGTTTTTAAATGAAAAATCTTTATAGCTTTTTTTTTTTTTCTAAGTTAGAGTATTCTATTAACAGTAAAAAATATAGTACATCAGGTTGAGGCCTTAACAGTGCCTTCATGGAGGCAATTTGAACTGACAGAGACTAGCTTTTGGCTGCCCTGCGAGAGGGAAACCAGCCTGAAGAACCACCAACTGAAAAAATCCCACGCAGGGGATCAGACTGGAATGTCTTTGACTAAAACTAGGAACATAGACATTATATAGCATTGAAACTGGACCATAACAAAACTGGACCACTGTAAAAACTGAGACAGGTCACTGACAAAAATTGGACCATAGCTGAAGGAAACATTAAAACAACATAACACACCCTCAGAGAGGGTAGAGAAATAGCATGAGAAACATAAAAAGAGGGCTGAATTAGTCATCAGGAGCAACCTCCTCGATCCTGCATCCATAATCTTCTGGTTCGCCACGATCATAGGAGAGTTCTGAGTTGGAGTGGACCGCTGAAGGAGTTTCCATCAAATTTGCCTGAACGCGCCCCGAGTCCTCCTGCATAATCTCCTTGCTCCCGCTAGGCTGCCCCCGCGAATCTTGCTGCACTGCTTCCATGTTTGCTCCTTCAACAGGATCCTGCTCTTCCGGCGGATTCTCAGGCTGGGGCTCTTCCAGGAAGACAACAGAGATGGCCACAGTGACTCTCGGTCTGTTGAGTGCACAATCGAACGAAAAGAGAGCTGTATGGGACTGTGCAGGCAGCGCATCACCGGAGGGCGAGTCAAGCCTGCGGCCCGAGCGGAACAGGCGTCCATGGAGGAGGCGAGGGAGGCTGTCTGAGGGTGAAGAGATTTTTGATGGAGAAGTGGAGGTGGAGGGTGAACGCATCCTCTAACTTAGCCGAGGCATGCTTGCATCCGAATTGGAGCTGGAGCTCTGGAGTGCCAGAGAATTGACTGGGTTCAGCGCAGGATGAATGCCCAGAACAACCATAGCAGACATGCAAGAACCTACAATGGAAATGTGAAGACTGTCGGCAGGCTCCAAGCAGCAGGTGCTGTGACTGCGTTTCCTAGTGGTGGTGCGCTCACTGGCTTTGCCCGCAACAGAATTGCACCACCAATTCATCGGCGCAGGGGAGAGCGGAGCCATAGCATATAACAACCTGTTCCTGCAACAATCAATCCTCAGCATTGAATGACCAGACCTGTTAACCCGATGCGAAACGTTGTTGCGGTAGTCGAGACTTCCTCGAACATCAACATTCTTATTGAGAAGCGCCTCCATTGCAAATGCCATTAAGAGAAGGCGGGGGGTATTAACTACGGTCAGGTGGGCTCGATGGTCCCATGTGGGAAGGCAGGTGGCCTCCCATCCTATTGACCTCCGTCCCATCGCCAACATTTACTCTACCAGCACTCGCATCCGGAGGAAATATTTTTATAGTTAATTTTATTGGTTTAATTTCAATTTATTTAGTTTTACAAATAAATTTTTTTTTTTTAATTTATTTTATAGACATTATTTTTCGGTAAATTTAAATATATGTTGTTAAATTTAAAAAAAAACAATCGATTAACTATTTTCTCATTAACTAATATATATATTACTTTTTATCAGGAAAATGACATCAAAAAATATTTCTGTGAATGTTTCTGCACCTAGGGCAGCAACTCCCAAATCTAAAGTTGCAGCTCAATGCACTATGGATACAACTCCAAAATCTAAAGTTGTAGCTGGACGCACTATAGATACTGTTGGATGCAATAAGGACATTGTTGCACACACTAATAAAATTCAATAAAGTGAGCCACTAGGTTCATTAAAGCTTATTTCTGATTGGAGGAATGTCAAGGAAATAGATAAAACTGATTTCTCATGGTATCTTGAAGATAGTAAAACAAAGGCTAATATACATATCTATCTGGTTTGTGGTATGATTGACTTAAATGAACCATATGATGTGATGGGAAGAGTACGAGACATATATATGGTCTTGAATATAGACACTATTTATGTTCTTGCAAGGAAATCTAATAAATGTGAAAAGGTTAGATATCGTCTATCAAAGGTCAAGTATGACACAAATGAAATATCTACAAATTTTTCTGAAGAAATCTCAAGCAACATTGCAAATAACATTGTAAGTATGCTTATTTTTATTTATGCTATGCATTATTGTAAGGATCATTCAAATTTTTATAAATTATTGATCATTGACATGTTTTATCTTGTTTCATAGGATTTTGTTCTCAGTCTTTCAAACATGTTTGAAGGTATTTATTATATGGAGCCAAATGCTATGAATGTGATCAACACTTTCTACATAGACAAAGCAAAGGAAAGGAGATTGAAGCAAAGATCAATAGCTCACGACATTGCAATAGTACAAAGAGGGGATCAACCAAGAGTCACTAAGGTGGGTCAATCTAGTAAACCTAAACATGTTTCTTTTGAAGATGTGGAACATGAAATTGGAAATTATGATAGAATTAGTGAGGAGGAGATTATAATTGTTGTGTAAAAGGAGAAAACAAATCAGACACCAAAAAGAAAATGGCCAAATATGTCTCACTTTTACCTGATGATGAAGAGCTTGTTTATAAAAGAACTAATTGTTAACCAATAAGAATAGGAAATCAAATATCAGTCAACCTGTAAAAGTCATGAGCAGTAGTGAAGAACAAAATTAAAGCTCTAACGAAAGCAGAGAAATCATAATACCAGGTGTTGAGTTAGAATATAGAATTATTTAAAAGAAACAAAATGCTATTCGATATGGGTTGAGGAAGAATAAATTAATTCTTGGTGGCCAAATATTTGAGCTTAATGTC
Organism: Pinus albicaulis; assembly: GCA_034641835.2. Classification (NCBI taxonomy): domain Eukaryota; kingdom Viridiplantae; phylum Streptophyta; class Pinopsida; order Pinales; family Pinaceae; genus Pinus; species Pinus albicaulis. The sequence goes on along the minus strand of CM076583.1, from coordinate 1,034,572,720 downwards.
AGCCAATTTTATAGGCCAGATGAAGGACAATATCAATATCAAATTAGAAAGGCCCATCACCTACATGTACATAATCTCAAAACATTGTTCAAGTTCAACCCATATGCGCATGTGGTGGATTATGTGGTTCTTGTCAATTCACTTCAGGTTCCCAACAAATAGGCATTTGACAAGACAAAATTTTTTGATTATAAATATTATGTAATTGGAGGGAACCATTCGGTAGAGGCTAAAAGACAGTTGATTGAGTAATATCTCAATAACTATCTTTTTCAAACAATGAAATGCTTAATTTCCATTGGCTTAATAGAAATAGAATCAAAGTTATTGGCATGGGATCATAATTCAGATAATGAGTACAAAATTAAAATGACTTTCATCCAAAGGGTCAGATTTATTCATAATGAATTCATAGAAAAATGTGGTTGGGATAAGACACAAGTTAGTCTAACATTTCTAAAGGAATGTTTAATGGAAACATGTTATCAAATTCATGAAAAAATCGAAGCAAAATATCGAAAAATGCATTCAAATATATTCAGAATCATGGATAACATTTCTTAATTGGAATTTAGAACTAGGGAGATATGGGATTTGATTGATGATATTTTTGAGCAGTGGGATAATATTTCCATAAAAAATCAGAAGGTTAAAAAGAGTAAACCCATAATATGTACCAACAGTAAGATAGGTCCTGAAATGAAGCAACTTCCAGAGGATATGACTATCACACCTTGGAGAACAATTTAAGGTGTGAAGGATGAGAAACTAGTCAAATCAGTATTAGCTCGTGTGAAGTCAGGTGAATTATCAATGAAAGAAATGTGTGCAGAATTTCAAAAGTAAGTTTCTTGAATTATTTCATATTTTCCTTTCATTATAATTTTCTTTTAAATAAAACATAATGTTGTTGGTAGAATTTGTTATCCATGTCACTATATTAACAGTTTTAACTTGATTTATTCAGTCAAGATTTTTATGAAAATACGAGAACATATGGTTAAAATGTTGAATGAAGACATTTGGAATGATGTTGTGCGCCACTACCGAGAAGCAAGTTCTACAGCAAGACTTAAAGATTTTTATATTTCATTCAATAAGGTATGTCGATTTATACATTCATTTTATTCATATTTAAACTATTTTTTTTTTATTACTTATACATATATATTTTTATGTCATTAAAGATGTTGAAGAAGTATGGAAATGGAGTACTAGATACTTTCAAAAGATTTATTGAAAAAATTAATTTGGAAAATATGAGAAAGAAGCATCTTATGAATGTTGAACTTGATCCTACCCTTAATCACTACATTTGGAATGGGCTCGACAGTATCCAATATCAAATAATACAAGGTGACTATGAACACATTGCATCACTAATACCTAAAAGGGAATATGCCCTAGTATTGCAAATATTCCTCATGGTTTCAGTTTCCCATACATTGAATATGATAGTGAACCATATACTTATCAAGCTTTTAGTAAAGGGGTTACGGCTTTTCAAGAAGTGACAGCATCAGCGCTTTGGTGATTTTTGAGATTTCATTCAGACACACAGTTTGCAATGTTATTAAAAAGCTTCAAGGATAAAGCAAACTCAAGGATGAAACATTCATGGTAAGACTTTGAAATTGTATCTTTGATTACTACTAATTTTTTATTTATTTATGTACAATTTAATTGAACTTTTACTATGTCATGTTATAGGCATAAGTTTATATTGTTTCTTTAGAAGATCAGCCTATTATAAATTATTGTGAGTTCATCCATGTTGAATGTTGGAAAAAAGAGGATAGCTATAAGCATATTCTTATGAATCGAATAGATGGGAAGAGTCATAGTCAATTTTGGTTCATGATGCAGTTGTAAGAAAACTAACATATGAGGATAAATATGCAAAAGGAGATATTGTTAAAATTTATTCAAAAACCACAAGCATTAATTAACTATATTATAGATCTATGTTCAAATGAAGGAGATTGGGTTTTGGATTTATTCCCAGGTTCAGGTAAGTTTTATTATACAAATTTAAATTTAAATATTTTATTTTTTACTTTTTATGTCTTCATACTAATTTTCTTACTCATTTATTTTGTGCTTGATGATTAGGTACAACACTAGCATGTTGCCTACCAAAAGGAAGAAATTCCATTTCCATTGAGAAAGACCCAGTGCAATGCAAATTTATTCAAGAAAGAATTAACACTCTTTAATTCCTTCCAGATGTGAAGCAAGAATTTTGTTTGAGGAAAGGGGATTTTAATGAATCACATGTGCAAAAAAACAAAGGAACCTCAACCACCATTATATGGAATGATTGGAAAGGGACACTTTGGAAGATTTGCAAACATGAAAGATCCATTAGAATATGAAAATGACCAAAATGAAGTAGAAAATGTTGCGGAAGAAGCCATCAATGATGTTCTAGATGATGTTGAACATGTATTAGTTGATATTGTTGATTATCTTTAAGTTATGCTTGCAAAAAAAGCACATCTTTTAGATCTATTAATCTGTTTTACTTGTAATGTTTAGAGTTTGATATTTTATGAGAAGAATCCTTATTTTTTGCAAAATACATGTGATTACTATTATTTTTTGACATAAAATTCAATAAAAATTCTATCTTCTTAAGTTTTTTTGTTAAGATTTTCCCAAAAAAATAGTTTATTTAACAATTTTTTTTTTTTAACAAAGTGTCTCTAAAAGTGTATTTTTTGCATTCTATTTATATTAAAAATTTGTATTTTTTTGTCATATGGTTCAAAATATTGGTTTTTTAGCGACAATTATTTAATGTGCATTGAAAAAATAATTAAAAATACATAAACATGTAGAAAATATAAACTTTATAATATTGACCCTTTTTTCATTTTTTTTCTAAGTGAAAAATTGAAGATATCATTACAAATTTTTATGTTAAAAAAAATAAAAAAATCTTTTTAAAACACAACTACATAAATGCACTTAAAAATAAACATCTCACGGAAGAAGAAGACATTAGAAAATGTATAGTGTCAAAATCAATCCTCTAAAAAAATGTTGGTGATGATACACCACCACTATTCAAAATCGACACAAAAAGCATCACATAAAAAAAAATTAAAAAATAAAAAATAAAGTGCCAAAAACATGCTCCAAAAAAAAAAAAAACTTGATTATGCATTACCACTTTTCAAAATCACGTGTTTTTATTGCTACCTCAAAAGGTAGGTACCAGTGCAGTTACCTATTTCATCAATAACAGTGTTTGATGCTACGTACGAACTATGGAGATCTATTTTGGGTAATTTTGGGTAAGGAATCCTACTGGCTGTGTGCGCAGAGATCCTCAGTCCTGCTGTGTGTAGACCCCGTTGGCTGTGTGCGCAAGCTGTAACTTGGGTTTGTAATTGGGTTTTGGATGTTAATGAACACAGAATCTATTGAAGTATCTCTATGATATCTGAACTATTTGTGTTTACTACCGAAGTACCTCTGCATTATTTGAATAAGATCCGACTGTGTCTGTGATATATGAATTAGTTACAGTTGTGTTATTTTGTGATCATAATTGTTGATGCCCACGTGGATGCGAAGGTGTTTCTAATATTAGCTTTATAATAGTATATATGTTTATGTTTACATGTTGTTATACTGTTAAGTGCTTGGTAATAAGCTTGTTTATGTGCAAACCTGATAGAACTCAATAAGATCTACCTTAATTACCTATTCTTTTCCATGGTGCAAAAACCTGGTTCGAGCAGGCACCGATACTACTTCGGATGAGACCTTGGCTTGTGAAAGTAGGTCATTGTTGAAAGGGCCAGTAGTATAGGGGTTTTTTGGAAAACCTTAACTCTAAACCTAGTTTAGGACCCTTCAACCCAACTGTCAGTTCCATTGTCGGGACTGGGAGCCTTTTGAGAGAGAGATCGGGTAATGCCACGAGGTTGTTGGAGACCTGAGAAATTGGATTTCGAAGACTGGTTCAAAAAATAGATTCAGGAATATTTTGTAAAAGAGAATTGCATCACAAAGCTAACAATTGAGAAGTGGAAGAATAAATATATTTTCATAGAAGTATATGAAATTTTGTTTGTAACTTTTATGCACGAAATGTAAGAGTGGCTAGTGCGGCTAGTAGAATTCCATATGTGTTGGAAAGACAACTAGGTTGCGCAGTGGACTCTGGAATTGATTCAACAGTTGGAGAAGGCTGACAACAAAATCACCCAAACTGTAGATCATTTTGTGGATAGTTTTATAGGAGGGTTTGTAACAGAGTTCACAGTCAATCAGTTTGTATCCTACTCTGAAGCGGAAAGCAGGTTCTTCAAAGGATACTGAGGTAAGTTCTTCTGAACATTGTTGCTACTAATTAAAATATTACTGTGAAAAAAAGGAATTTTGTGCAGCCACACCAAATGAATGACCTCTGATCAAGGTGAGAGTATAACATGAAGTGGTAAGCACTATCGAGTCAACCGAGAAGGGGATAGATCTGTCTACAGCCCATTAAGAGAGCCATCTACGAACGCAAGAACTAGTCCTCTGGCTACACCATCATCGAGTCTGCGTAAGGTAAATAACCCCCCTACCCCTTTGCCACTACCGGAAGAATATATGGCCACACACATGAAGATTCCCACCTTCAAGGGTGTGGGAGATGAAGACATGGACCGGTTTTGGTTCGTAGTGGAATCAATATGGACTGCGCAGAATTTTTCTAGTGATGCTGTGAAAAGGGCACAACTATCACTCGACTTTAAAGGAAGGGCCTTAGATTGGCTCATGGGGTACGTAGGCCAACATGCAGATCCATAAATATAAGAAATTAAGGATGCTTTAAAACAACAGTTTCGGAAGCCTAAGTCCTATGCTCAACTGGTGGTTGACTTGAAATAATTTAAAAAAGGGCCCACTGAGTTGGTATGGGAGGTTGATCAGTAGCTGAAGAAGGTTATCAAAGATGGGGAATTTAAGTATGAGGATAGGCAACGTAAGGAATGGTTCATTGTCATGATATTAACTCACATGTGTGGACCTATGGGACAGTAAGCGATTGATACACCAAGAAGCTAGAAGTTGCGCCAAGAGACGATGCCCAATTTGGGGTACAATAGATCCAAGGACAACTGGAGGCAATGCACCTTGAAATCTGGAATTTGCAAAAGGATCTAGGAAAAGAAGTTATTCCAGACGTATCGAGCATAACGTGCAGGGTATCAGGCCATACCAAGGATCAATTCCTTCTGCTGGTAGACTATAAGCAGGCTGGGGGGCCGAACCCATTGCACCCTAAGGAGGCTACAGGACCAAGATCCTCCACATTATGGTGCGTTGACTACCGCATAGATGAACTACATGATACCAACCACTGCCCCCGTCTTGCTTCCTATGTTCCAGCGTTGAAGCAACAATGATGTCAATTCTTCTCATCTGTGGGACATGACGAACACAACCTGCCAGACATATGACTTAATGATAGACCGTCAAAACCTGTATAAGGTACAGGTTGACCCTTCATCGCCCCTATCTCCCTCGGGATGAGGAGGCTCCCATGCCTCCTCGTCGGGGAAGAGGGAAATTGATATTTTATAATTGTGGAGAAGTAGGGCACTTCACAAGGGACTATCTGAACCTCGCACGACAATCCTGTAGATATTGTAGGAAAATGGATGATTTGATTGAAGATTTTTTGGTACTGATAGCAAAGATCTAGGAAAAATGGCAAACCCCAACGCAGAATGTACAAAGGGTTAAGGCGGAACCACGTGATGAGGGGCCTAGTATTAATGTCATTACGTGCAATGGCATGGCTACTAGAGGATCTGAGGAAAGAGCTGCGGCTGAGGCCCTTATCCAAAAGGCCGCTATCAAAAAGGAGAGCTTGGACCTACAGAAGGAGAAAGAAACCTTCCTAGAAGCTCACAAAGACTTTACCAAGAATGAGGCATCTACTTCCAAGGCTCCAACAAACTTAGAAGCAGATGAAGAAGTCAATCCATTCCTACAAGCATGTACGAAGCTGCTACGCAACCAGAAGGCAGTAGAAAATCTTGAAGCATTGATAGACAACTGCACAGAAAAAAATGACCCTCCAACAAAAGTTAAAGATGTTCACAAAATTTACAAGCATAAGAAAAGCACTAGTCAAGAAATGTAGCTAACTATGAAGATTGGTGATTATGAGATGCATCAAGTCATCCTGGATTTGGGATCCTATGGGAATTTCCTACCCAAACAAATGTGGTAAAGGATGGGAGAACGTAAGTTGGAATGGTCTCCTAGACAGATGCACACGGCTAACCAAATGAAGATCATACAGTTGGGGAGACTATCAAAGATTATGGTAGATATCACAAGGGTTAAGGTATACACGGATTTTGAGGTAATTCAAATTATAAAGGATGTGGACCCTTATCCTATGCTCTTGGGACTGGATTGGGCTATAGACATAGGAGGCATTATCAACTTGAAGAAAAGGAGCATGGTTTTTGATAATGAGGGTACGAGATTAATAGTCCCTCTAGACCTCGCTGAAGGAGAACGATATACAGAACCCATGCGCGAAGAAGATGACGTGGATCATATCTATAAATTGATTGGCTAGGATGAGGATTGGATTAATCCTACATCTTATGGCATGCTTTTCTAGCAAAAAGATAGTGAATGCCTCTCTGAATCTGAGTGGGAGATTGAAAATTGGTAGAACCGGTTTCATGACATATCTGCGGTACGATGTCTTAGGATCAACAAGAGCTTCTGGTGTATCTCCTTAGTGGTAAGAGAGATGCCTTGATTTGATGGTTTTGGTAGTATTATGGATTTTCTTTGAGAATTCGAGGTAGAAGTCCCAAGGGAGCAAAGAATGTGGGCCCTTAACCTAGCCATGTGTGTGACCCCTGCACGGTGGTGGGAAACTCATAAGGGTACTTTTCAGGATTGGGAGGAATGTCTCAGGATGATGATCCTATGGTTTGAACCCCTGGTTCACCTGCGCATGGAGACTTTCCTTTGCCAAGGATACTTGCGCAAGAACTTGCATGCGTGGATGGAGGTGTGGTGTGAAAGGACGAGGGACGAATGGGTCCACATGTTCATTCATGGCTTGGGGCCAATCCCTACTGCATGGTATTTGGATGTAGAGCTAAATCAGTGCACCCACCATTTGGAGACAATGAGGGATGATTTTGTGGGGATGTTCAGATTGATAGGCGGAACTAAGGAATTAAACAAAGCCCCGCAAGACATAGATGCCCTAGTATTTGATGAATCACAGCCTCGCATAGAGTATGGGGAACTAGCTTGGGATACACATATGTAGGATATTGCTAACTGTCGCAATATATAAATGTAGGAATGTGAAGAAGACCCGTGAAATATTACTATGCTAGAATCGGAGGGCGAATGAGTAGCTGCTAGACCCCCACTGTAGATTGTCGATGTGACCATTCCTCTTAAGCTAAGGGAAGTCAACATTGGAACAGAAGAAAAACCTAAGCTAGCTAGAATTGGGGACTGTTGGGATGATGATACTGTGGGGAAAGTCATCGAACTTCTCACGCAGTACTAGGACCCATTTCCTATGAAATTATCAAAACTCAAAGGCATTATAGGGGACTTGGGGGTCATGTGAATCACTTTAAAACTCGATGCACACCCTGTCAAGTAGTGAGCTTACTGATTGAACCCCAATTATAAGCAGAAAGTGAGGGAAGAAATTGACAAAATGCTAGCTGCAGGTATCATCGAACCAGTAGAACAGTCAGATTGGGTAAGCCCTATGGTGGTCCAAGAAAAAAATACTAAAGGATAAATAAGAATCTGTGTCGACCTATGTAAGTTGAATGATGCCTGCGTACATGATCCCTTCCCAAAAAATTTCTCTGATGAAATCCTCGATAGTGTGGGAGGCCAGGAAGCATACTTGTTCACTAACGGTTTTTCGGGGTACCACTAGATCAGGATCACACCTAACGATCACAACAAAACTACGTTCACCACCGAATGGGGATCCTTCCAGTACACCATCATGCCATTTGGGATAAAAAATGCCCCTGCCATCTTTTCACGGGTAGTGGTCGCAACATTCAAGGAGTTCATTCAGAAGTTCTTGGACGTATACTTTGACGATTGGACAGTACTTGGGTTGGTAAAGAAGCACTTCTCAAACCTGTGCATGATGTTGGACACCTGTAGAAAGCACCAAATTTCCCTAAATATTAAGAAGTGCATATTCTATGAACCATTCAGGATCTTGTTAAGCCACATAGCCTGTCGGCAGGGACTGATGGTGGACCCAGCCAAGGTGGCAGTTATCATCAACTTAGAAATCTGTACAAATGAGAAATAGTTGTGCTTCATCCTCAGGCACACGGGCTACTATAGGAAGTTTATTCAAGGGTACGAACTCATCACAGCACCCATGGAAAATTTACTAAAGAAGGAAGATTCGATTTTCTGGGATGCGGAGTGTCAGAAGAGTTTTGAGCTACTACATGAAAAGATGGTCTCTACACCTATCATCATATTTCCTGACTGGGCGAAGGTTTTCCATTTCCATGTGGATGGTTCAGGGATCACCCTAGGTGTTGTCCTTGCGCAACCTGGGGAGGGTCACATTGACCACCAGGTTGCGTTTGCTAGTAGAAAAATTTCTAGCGTGGAGCATAACTACTCCAGTATTGAACGCGAGGGGCTAGAAATGGTGTATGCCCTACAAAAATACCGACATTATCTACTGGGTGGGCACTTCAAGATGTTCATGGATCACTTAGCTTTGAAGTACCTAGTAAATAAGCTTTTTTTGGGGGGGCGGGGGGGGGAATTTGCCGATGGTTATTGCTATTTCAAGAATATGACATTGAGATAATTGTGAAGCAGGGGAAATTAAATGTTGGACCATAACACTTGTACCAAATCGAGAGTGGTGAAGAACCAACCAACCTAGAGGAAGGATTTTCCAATGCGCAACTATTTGCTATTAAGGTGGTTGATGAGCACTTTGCCAATATTATTCAAATCTTAACTACAGGGATGGAACTTGTAGAATATTTGGTACAACAGAAAAAAGAGCTAGTAACGTGAACAACTGACTTTACCATCATTCCGGGCCACTTGTATAAGTTGGGGGATGATGAAGTATTGTGAAGATATGTATTGGACCATGAAAGAAAAATCATTTTAGTAGAAGCCCACGAAGGTGTAGCTGGAGGTCACTACGCAGGAAAAGCAATGATGCAGGAGATCTTAGTGACTCCCACGACTATTGCAAAGCCTGCAACACATGCCAAAGGACAGGAAGACCATCGCGCAGAGATGAAATTCCTTTACAACCATAGATGGCCCTATAGGCATTTGATAAATGGGCAATAGACTTCATTGGGCCCATAAAAACACTAGTTAAGAAGACAGGTGCCCTTTACATCATCAGTGAGACTGATTATGTAAGCAGATGGGTGGAGGTGAAAGTTGTGAAGGATTTTACTACAGATACCGCTGTGCACTTTATTTTTGAGCATATTCTAACTTGGTTTGGCTGTTCAAATATCTAGGGGTATGCATTTGACTAATGACACAATACAAGCTTTGACTGAATAGTTTTGAATCCAGCATGCAAAAATTACCCCATATCACCTGCCGGCAAATCTAACGGTAGAAGCTTTTAATAAAATTCTAGAATAGGTGCTTACCAAGGTCTGTGATGTCGAGTGAAGTGATTGGGACATGCGCATCACGTCGGTCCTTTGGGCTTATCGGACCACGTGCAGGAAATTGATTGGGAAAAAACCAGTTCGAATGGTTTATGGAAAGAAGGACATTATGCCCCTGGAGTATATCGTTCCTATCTTGCGCATCACAGACTTTACGAACATGGCGAAGCACGATCTCATGGAGGAATGCTTAGCGCAGCTAGTTGCCTTGGAAGAATTTCGATTCATTGCTAAATTTCATCAACAAGTTCAGAATGCCCGGGAAAAAGCCTAGAATGATAGGCACATCTCCCATAAGTCATTTAAAGAATATGAGCTAGTATTATTATATGACAGCCAGTTTTCGCATGACCTTGGGAAATTCCACCAACATTGGTTGGGACCTTATATTGTAACAAATATTATGAATGGAAGTGCAGTGAGATTGGCCACGCTGTGCAGGGACCCCCTACTCAGATATGTTAATGGAAACAGTCTCAAACCATACCGGACCAACTCGGCGCAGACCAAATGAATATATGGCCGAAGTAGCTGTATTGGGAAGGATACACACAGGCAAGAGGAAAAACACAGGCATGAACATTATACATGCAGGGGTAGATCGCAGGCCAGTAAGCCTGGCGAGGTGCACTAGGAGCGCAGGGGTAATACACATCGGCGTAGGGGTAACACACAGCTGCGAAAACTAGTCATTGGAATAGTACTGGATAAAAGGCCAACTTTACCGTTGGAAGGAGCAGGCAGTCGGAAATTAATGCGGCTATTTTCGAAGATTTTTTACCATTTCCTTGATGGTAAGTTTCATCTAAGTGTCATCCAACCATTTATCACTATTCAAAGCTATAAATGAAGGAGGGCAGCTCAGAATTGGGTTCTGCATGTCCTAAAACTCTTATGCCTTGCAAATTTCTATAACTCTTATGCTCTGTTCATGTTTGGGCGTGCTACCCCCTCTGATAGTAGCAACCCTGAGTTCATCTTCTGAGTGAGAGTGCCTGTGACCAATCCTTCTAAATCATCATAGACCGTGGCCTCTGCTGAGAGAGCATCTGTTGAAGTATTAAAGGTCACCCCTGAACTCGAAGAAATCATGTCCACCCCAACCAAGGGGAAGCAAGTGGAGAAAAAGAAGAGTAAGAGGAAAGGCTAGGAGCAAGGGTAGGGGAGGGCTATGAAATGGGCTGGGGGGAGGCCGTGCACCTCCCCTCGGAACGTGAAATCTCCTCGAATGGTGCCTAAGGCATGCTCACCTAACCTGGTGAAGCGACCTCTGTCTGCTCAGGAAGAAGCTCCACTTGCTGCCCCAATCACTTGGATATCGCCCTATGTTTGGCCCCAAAGGCCCTTGATGCACATGACCAAGAATCTCAAGGGCCTGTGCTCCTATCTACAAATGCCGCTAATTTCGGGTGAAGTCCACATAATTGGAGAAGCATTTGGCTAGCTCTCCTCAATGAAGTTTGATGATCACAATCTTGACAACCTGGAGGCCTTCCCAGAATTGGCACTTGAGATGTATCTCGAAAGAGTACTAGATGAAAATGTGCTAAGGGTCGTACCAATGCCGTGGGCATGTGGGTAAGAAGGATCTAGATTACTAAAATTGCTATGGATACCTCAATTTTGCTGATACAATGTAACCGACCAAGTTGTGTGACAGCTGCTAGCCCTGATCCATGACGATAGCTTATGGATCCAGGACCTCATTCCCATTGATGCTACCCTAATTCACCACATTACTGGTCTCCCCATGGAGGGGAAGAATCCCATGAAGTGCGTCGGCAATAAGTATGAGCAATAGATCATCAACAATGTGCGACAAGACTACCATGTCGAGAAAAGCACCAGAGGATTCATAATCAACACCATTGACGAACCAGGAGTATGCATTGATACCCTGCTGCTGGCTTGTAAAATGATACACAAGTTCCAGGCCACGACAGTCCCCACCTATATGATTCAACTTACTGGCCACTGCGAAAAGGGGGTCTAATTTAACTAGTCGTAGTTCCTTTGCAATGAGTTTATGGAAAACGTGCGCGAGGCCCATGACCGTGAGAGGGTGTTCTATTAATCTTGGTTGTTGCTCCTAATTGCATTGTTTGAATGGGAAGCCCCTGAAGGATTGGTCCTCCTTGAGCTTGAACTGAACATGTGTGAAGGGGTGTGATATGAAAACTTATGGAATTCAAAGGACCAACAACGTATTAATGGAAACAAAGTATTTTGGGTACTAATTCAGAACGTGCTCGCAAAATAAATTCACTCCCGACCACGCTTGTCACCGAAAATCTACGAGAAATATAAAAGCATCGCAAAATTCCAGGTGATGATGCACAATGTGCAGATTCGGGGCTGTAAGGATCCAGCTTGGATGTCGCTACCTTACATGGTCACTGATAAGGAAATCAATCAACTCATCACCACTTGGCCACCTCTTTAGAAATTGGGATTCAAATCGGCCATGGCTGACACTGCTAGTACAAACGTAGTCCCAAATATCCCCACACCAACTGATACCGCCAAGAATTTAGAAGGTTGTGGCCCAGAAGTCTCCACCAGGATGAAGGTTCCCCCAGATGCAGCACAGGATGTGGAGCATGAATCGCAGCATGACATGCAAAATAAGGGTCTGGATGCATAGGGTGGTGGTTCCCCGTAAGGGTCTGGATGCATAGGGTGGTGGTTCCCCGTAAGGGTCTGGATGCATAGGGTGGTGGTTCCCTGTGGGGCATGAAATGGACAGTCAAACATCTCAAGGGCCAGTGAACAAAAAGGTGCGCTACGAGGCCCGGTAGGGAGATTTAGCTTACCTTCATCGATAAATATTTGGAGCAAATCATAGGTGTGATCACCCTCACTTCAGAAGATAGATGGCTAGCCTTAGAAGAGTAGCAGACGGCCACAGTCACCACATTACAGTTTGAGCTCCAAGCTCTTCAGCTCAAGGCCAATACCCTGCAGACAAGTGTGGTTCAAGCAAGGCTACCTCAAGCGACCACCACTGAGTTGATATCCACAACAGATAGCTGCCTCTACCCCCTACCAAGCACAACAATAACTCTGAGTTTGCCTACCTTATGTGTGCAAGTCCAGGCCTACGAAGAAGTACATCTAGACCTGGCCTGGCTTTCGTACAAGCCACTACAGGTTCTCCACACATCCCTCTTCGAGGAAATCTTGCACAGATACTGACGAGTGTAGGAGCAACCAAGTACGGTAGAGCAAAATATTGTTGAAAATACTACCGAGGCATCCCAAGCACAGGCCGCGTGCATCCTTTCCATTGCACAATATACCGAGTTGGAGTGTCTGATCAGTAGACTATGCATATATGTAACTAAAGACATCCCAGCCTCTGCCACCCCCCAGGCTAAGATTGAGGGACTCGTCGCAGCCCTGAAAGATTCTCAGACCAAGATTTAGAATGTTAAAACCAAGATGGAGCAGCAGATTGTTGTGCTACAAGCTAATTTATAGCCCAAAACTCCTCCTGAGGTACATGCACAAAGAGGTGCGTTGGTTACATAAGCTATGAACACCATTATAGCTCAGATTTCTTACGACGCCAAATTGTTCGAGACAACTATGCAGTTCTGGTCTAAGGTGCAGTGTCACCCTCTCTTGCATGAATTTACCCAAGAACTCTGCCAGAAGGAAGAAGAATTCAAGGAAATGGAGGCTACAATGCCCACTCTGATCCCCACTCAATGCCTGGCATGTCTACAAACCAACCATGTGCTCAGAGATGACTTGGAAGGGCTTTGACACAAGAAAAATATTTTGAGTGACCACCTAAATCCATGGGCCGATGAAGCCCTCGATATATCTCAGGACTTAAATGTTGCAGTCAAACAACTAAATAAGACCCTAGAGAGTGTCACCACTGCCACTGAAGGCCCAAATTCGGAGAAGTTGGTGGACATTGCACAGAATTCTGCTGCATAGAGCAACGGAGTGTTTCCACCTCTGGTCGATCTCATTAAGTAGCTCTAGGCCAAGATGAAAACCCCACGGCCACTGTGACTTGGGACGACTCGCAAGATTATGTTGGGGGCCTATTGGAACAAGGTCCCCTAGCTGTATTTTGATATATTTTTGTAGTAATTAATCTTGCACAGGGGCTTTTCGGTGAGACAAAGCCCCCAATGTATTCTAATGGATCAAAGGTAGTCCTAGAGTCCGTAAATAATGGTTTGTGGACCACAGGATAGTGCAGGATATGATGATATAAATAGATAGATAGTTTTATTCTAGAAGAAATTAAGGTTGATGCTACGTATGAAATGTGGAGATATTTTTTGGGTAGTTTTGGGTAAGGACTCCTACTGGTTGTGTGCATGAAGATCCTTAGTCCTACTGTGTGCAGACCCTGCTGGCTGTGTGCACGGGCTGTGACTTGGGTTTGTAACTGGGTTTTCGATGTTAATAAACACAGAATCTATTGAAGTATCTCTATGCTATCTGAGCTAGTTGTTTTTAGTACCGAATTACCTCTGTGTTATTTGAATAAACTTTGATTATGTCTGTGATATATGAATTAGCTGCAATTGTGTTATTTTATGATGATAATTGCTGATGCGCACATGGATGCGAAGGTGTTGCTAAGGTCGACTTAAAATAGTAGTTTTTTTTACGTTTACATGCTGTTATAATGTTAAGGGCTCTGAAATAAGCTTTTTTATGTGCAAATCTGATATAACTCAACAAGATCTGCCCTAATTACCTACTCTCTCCTAGGGTGCAGAAACCAGGTTGCAGCACCCACCCATACTACTTTGGGTGAGACCTTGGCCTACGAAATTAGGTCATTTCCAAAAGGCCCAGTAGTATAGGGGTTTTTTGGAAAACCTTAACTTTGAACCTGGGACAACACCCTTCAAGACAACACCCTCTATCACCATGGATTGATAAAAATCATCCTGATAGAGTCTTTGCAGAAGAAGAAGAAAACATGGGAAGATTTATTGTGAGAGAAATATTTTGCAGAAAATGAGAATGACTTTGGTCCTTCAGAAGCTAAGGAGGAAAAACCAGTACAAATACTAAGGACTAAGCCACTAACCCATGGTGTACAGAAAGAGGAGGACAAAAAATATGAAGAGGTGGTAATGACTGTGGAAACCATATGGGAAAAGGCTAAATTGAATGGCACTTCCAACCCCGCTAAGAGATTTACAAGGATCTAGGCCACAAATATGGTGACAAAGGAAATTGGAGAAGAGGGGGTACCACCAGGTAGACTTGATAAGAATAAAGAAAAGCCCCAAGGCTTGTCCAAACGAAAATGGAAAGTTGAGACAGCTGAATGTATCGACAGAGAAGCATTGTCCTTCCAAGATCCACTGCTTTAGGAAAGGGAGAATAAGACAACATAATACTACCAAGGGAAAGAGGAGCCTATTTTTCCCGAGTCCTTCCAGGGAAAACATGAGGGGGAGGGAACTCCCTAGAAAAATTTGTCTCGAAAGGAATTGGAGGAAATCATCACTGAACTTATGGTGTCATAGCGAGCTCTATGAAAGGAGAATGAAACCTTCAGAGAAAATAGCCTACACATTCAAAAAGAGCATGATGAGTGGCATCATAAGGAAACCCTAATTACAAAGAAGAAACGAGCCCATATTTATCACATGGAGAAAAATAATTAAGTATATAGGAGTCAAGTTCAGATAGAGTCCAACAGGGCCCAATTAGACCATTTTCCTATAGTAGCTATAGCGCAGGGCAAGGACTAGCTTTTCTTTTAAGGGTGCAACATTTTTTCTTGAATAAGGGCCATGCAAGAAGCTAGGTGTGGGGGAGATGTTGAGTGCAAATTTTTCTCAATTTCAACAGCCTTATAAGACCTTTCTTCCCTTATTTTGAACTCTCCTTGACCCCTAATTACAGTCATTTTGATTATATTACCTAAGTTTTGGCCAAAATGGTGTTATGTGCTTAAGGTGTGCAAATTAACTTAAGAAGTGTCATTTTACCTTGTTCTTAAGTATTCTTTAAGCTAATTTTTTTTCATCGAATTATCAAGTCAATTGATCAAATTACTATGCATATTTGTCTTGATTAAGCAACTCCATAATTTCCTGTAGAAATCTCGTTGCCACCAATTTCCTTCACACACTCTGTGAATTTTTATAGATGTGGATTTGCTGCAACTACCCATATTTCCTTAGTAGAATTGGTGGTTGGCTATGTTCCACTTAATCTAAAAACAAACAAGAACAAGGATTTTGTGGAGAAATCCACCTACATGGAAGATATACTATTGGCTATTTCAGATTCATCATCGAAACCACCCAGATCTTAAATATTGTTCTCATTGTCCATATGAGGGAAATCCCCAGCCATGTAATGAAATTATTCTGATCCATGATTTTAGTCATGGATCAGACTCAACAAAAGTATTTTTGACATTTTGTTCGATTATTGATAACAAATACTTCAGTATAGTTGTTTTTCCTTGTTCTGGCAAAGCATGGGCGTTTAAACTTGTATAAATTCCACTAATTTTTGTTTCTAAAGGGGTTGGGTTGGTTTTCTGATTGGATATATCATATTTGAAATTGGCTGTAACATTTTCTAGATTAATATAATATTATATGTTTTTTCCATTCTACCGAGTAAATGCTTTTAATGTTGAAGGGGTTGTGAGTAAAGGAGGCCCCCCTTTGCTCACAACTCCATTAGTTGTAGCAGTGTGTTCTTTTAATTATTTTTATGCAATGATAGTTTATTTACACAACTAGTGTTCTCTTTTTTGAAGTTTTAGTAGCATATTTCAAATGATTGAATGATTAAGTTTTTTTGATAATGTGTTAAATTCATTTAATCAGGTTTTAATTTCTAAATGTCATATTTATTCTTTTATGGATATGAGCTTCATCTTTTATCTTTTTTGATCAACATCAGCAATACCAAGAGTTATAGAGGGATGTTTGAATCCACTCCATAGCCTTTACTACCAAGTATTGATGAAGAAAAGAGGCATTAGAACTGTGTATGTGTAACTAATTTAATTAGGGAGTACTTGAGGTATTAAGCCTGCATATACTTTACCCAACATCTCATAAGCTTACCTTCCTTGGGTTGATAATTTATGTTGGAAAATTATAAGTCTATAACTTAACTGAACAAAAATATCTAGAAAATGTATTATCATTGTCAGGTTCCTATATTACAAGTGTAATCCATCATTGTTGTTAGTGTAGTCCCCTTATTTTTATTGTTGTACCTTTGTAACCCGCATATTTTTGTTATTTTGCCCTTACATTATTATGGTTAAGTCGGCTAGGATTATATTGTGACCCCATGGACTCCTATATATAGAAGGAGGCTTTATCATTTGTATCATCCAAGAATTGTTCATTTATATAATGTAAAGGAGGTTTTCACCTCGAAGTGGCTTATTTATAAGGCGTTGATGTCTCTTTTCATCTATTTTTGGAGCTGGTTTCATAAAATTTGGTATAAGAGATTTGGATTCTAGGGTTTCATTTCTCCAAACAAGTCATCGTGGTATTCGCTCTATAATTTTTTTTCTACGAAGGCCCAAAAGTTGAAGTTTTTACCTTGCGAAGCTAAAATTCTAAGGAATATTGTGTAAAAAATTTGGATATTTTTTCGCAATAGTTTCAGAGATATGATTTGTGGAAGTTAGGGTTTTTGCAGGCTCCTGAATTTCATTTAAAAGAGGTGACCTTGGGAAAATCATCAGAACTCTTCCTCTGAGCATCGGATTGGAATTATGTAAAAAATGGTTTAAATTACATAGACAATAGCTTCTTGTATATCAATTTCAAATCCAAAGGAGGAAACAATGATACGTGGAACGCCTTACAAGTTCGCTCTACTGAACCAATCCATAAATAGGGCATTGTGGGAGATTTCACATAACTTTGCCTTAAAGCATCCAAAGCAGGTCAGACATGTGGAATTAGAAAGAATATTCAGAGGGCTACTAAAAGACCTAATTTTAGATATTGACGATCCAAAATCAAAAATATAATTCAGTTTCAATATCAAGCTCCTAAAAATTAAGAAAAAGGTGTGTATTTTGTTTTTTCAAATTGCATAAGTCTTGTTTGAAAACTCAGTTTGAAGTGATTCCAAGGGCATATTGAAGCATAGATATTAGTATTGGGTTCTACAATCCCCCCTAAAAATAATTTAACACCTATTAAGCCCTCAGAATACTCTACTATGACTCATAAATATGAATAAGTGCATCATGATATATCAAAATTACAAGAGCAAGTGCACCAAATTTTTCTCTCACAAAGAGCAACAAAAATTGAAATGGAGGTTTTGAAGAAAGTTGTGGAAGACAAGATGGATATTTTGCAAAAAGGTGTGGAAGATAATATGGATGGTTTGAAGAATGGCATGGAAGACATGGAAGAAAAAATGGAAGTTTTGAAGGAACATTTGACAAATTTGATACGAGAAATTATTCCTAATGGCGAAAAGATAGTAGAGGAAACTCATGATGAGAAAAAAAAAATGTTAATCGTGATTTCATAAAATCGAATGTTGTATGTAATACCCACCATATTCCAAAGATCGATATTATTAAGATTGATGGCAAGGATCTCGTAACATGGACACTACAAATGGAGCAATGTTTTGATCTCAATAATGGGAAAAACACACAAAAGATATGCATTGCAACTTTATATTTAGAAAAAAGTACATTTTTGTGGTATCGATGGCTTTTCTCCTATAAAAAAATTGTCACTTGGTAAATTTTTACAAAGGAAATGATAGCACATTATGAGGATACGACGAGCAACACCTTCTTTAGCCAATTGATAAATCTCAAACAAAAGGGTTCAGTGGTGGAGTAGATTGAGGACTTCCAAAAATTGAATATACAGGTAACTGATATTCCAATTGAACATATCATTGATGTATTCATAGGGACTTAAAGTGATAGCATCCAACATGGGGCTCGCCTTCTGTAACCTGATGCATTGGAGAAGGCATTCAGGTTGGAAAGAAAAATTGAATGTAAAATTAGGGTGACAAGGAAGCCTACCAGTCACATCTATAAAGATGGAATTTTTTTTTACTCCTAGACTTCCACAACCTACCAGGTTGACACCAAAACATTTGGAAGAAAAAAGAGAAAAAGGGCTTTTCTACAATTTTGATATAAAATACACTAAAGGTCATAAGTGTGCTCAGAAGAAATTATTTTACATAGATTGTGAAGAGGAGGAAGAAAATGGAAAGGAAACTTCAAAAGAAGAGGATATACACTAGGAACCAACCCTAGAGAAAGAAGAAATGAATCTGACCATATTGTGTAATGCATTGGTAGGAATTAACATTCCTCAAACTCTCAATATAGAAGGACATATCAAGAAGAAACATGTAATAGTGTTGATTGATTCAGGTAGTACACGTAATTTTATTCATTGTAAGGTAGCCAAGGAATTGAATTGCTTCCTATGCTCAACAAAAAAATGTCGAGTGATGGTTGCAAATTGAGGAACAATAAATTTCTCTAGAATTTTTCATAATATCAATCTAACCATGGAGTACTAGGAGTAAATTAATATTTCAATGCTTTCCATTCCAATGGGAGGTGATGATGTTGTACTAGGAGTACATTTTTTACAATCTTTGGGGACAGTAGATTTCAATTTTCAAGAACTTTTATTGAAATTTTTTTCTAGAAGGAAAGGAAGTCAAATTATGGGATATCACATAGAATCCGGGAAAGATAATAAGCTCTAATGTCATGACAAAGGTTATGAAGAAATAACAATGAGGCATAATTGCACAATTATGCTCACTATAAGTTCCAACACCAAAATCATTTATTTCTCCAGATCTCCAAAACATCTTGGACAATCATTCCAAGGTTTTTGAAACTCTGAAAGGACTCTCACCTATTCTTTATCATGATCATTTTATTCATTTGATTCCAAGAAGTGTTTCTCAAAACCTCAAGCCTTACAGATATCCTTATGTCCAAAAGAGAATAATTGAACGTAGGATTGCAGACATTTTAGAGGCTGGTATAACTCAACCTAGTCAAAGTTATTTCTCTACTCTCGCAGTATTGGTGCAAAAGAAGGATGGATCATGGCACATGTGTCCAGATTATAGGGAGCTCAATAAGCTCACTATTAAAGATAAATTTCCCATTCCTTTGATAGATGAATTATTGGATGAATTACATGGAGTAATTTATTTTACGAAGTTGGATCTTCTTTGAGGATAACATCAAATTAGAATGAAGACTGAAGATATTTTGAAAGAAACCTTTAGAACTCATGAGAGTCACTATGAATTTTTGGCCATACCTTTTAGCCTTACCAATGCACCTTCTAAATTTCAAGGGTTGATGAATTCCATTTTCAAACCTTTCCTTAGAAAGTTTGTGTTAGTAATTTTTGATGATATACTAATCTACAATAGGTATTGGAAGGATCATGTTCAACATGTTGACAGGGTTCTAAAACTATAGGAGGAGAAACAATTATATGAAAAAAACTCCAAATGTTTCTTTGGAGTATAAGAGATGGAATATCTGGGTCATATTGTAGCTCATGAGGGTGCTAAGGTAGACCCTAACAAAATTAAATCCATTAAGGAATGGAAAGTTCCCACAACCATAAAGCAGTCGTAAGGATTTCTCGGGTTAACAGGGTATTATCACAAGTTTGTTAAGAATTATGGAAGAATAACAGCACCTCTAACAACATTATTGAAGAAAGATGCATTTTCTTGGACTCCTGAAGCAACTAAGGCATTTTAACATCTTAAAGAGGAAATGTTCCTAGTAGCAGTCTTAGCTATGCTAGACTTCACAAAAACATTTATTGTGGAATTTGATCCCTCGGGAAATGGAATTGGTGCTATTTTAATGCAAGAAGGAAGACCCATTTCTTTTGAAAGTTTTCCAATCAAAGGAAAGTATATACAGAAAGCTATTTATGAGAAGGAAATATTGGTAATACTACATGACCTAAAGAAATGACAACCTTACCTAATGGGAAGACACTTCAAGGTAAAAAATGATCATGATAGTCTTAAACACTTTTTGGAAAAATACTATCTCTAAAAGAGTAGCAAAATGGGTCACAAAGATGTTGGGTTATTACATTGAAATCATCTACAAAAAAGGGAAGCTAAATGTTGTCACAGATGCACTCTCAGGAAAGTATGAAGAGGTAGAAGCATTTCTTTGTGCCATCTCTATTATCTAACCAGATATGATAACCGAAGCAACAGATGAATGGAAGAAGGATGAAGAAGTTTGGACACTCATTCAAAGTTGCAACAAGATCCTAGTACATATGAAACATCTAGATGGAAAAATTATTCCTTATGGTACAAATATCTCTTATATCTTTGTAAGAATTCCCAATTAAAACAAAATATTATTTTGGAATTGAAAACTTCTCCTTTAGGAGTACACTTAGGATTTTTAAAAACTTACCACGGGGTGAAGAAATATTTTTTTGGGATGGCCTTAAATGTGATATTCAATTTTTTGTGGGAGAATGTTTGTTTTTCCAGCAAGATAAAGTTGAGATAATTAAGACATTAGGTCTTCTACAGCCTTTATCCATTCCAATTCAAAGGTGGGAGGAGATTTCAAAGGATTTTAGCACAGGTTTAGCTAATTCTGATGAAAAGAGTTTCATAATGGTGGTAGTTGATAAACTTACCAAGCATGCACACTTTTGTGCATTATCTCATCCATTTAAATCAAGTGATTTGCTACTGCATTTATGGAAACAATTCAAAAGCTACATGGAAACCAAAAATTATTGTAAGCAACCGAGATCCCATTTTTATCGAAAATTTTTGGATGGAATTATTTTCATGTTTGGGTACTCAACTAGCTCATAGTTCATCTTATCATCCTCAATCTGATTGTCAAACTGAGATAGTGAACAAATTTTCAGAAGGATATCTTTGTTGTTTTGTATTTGATAAACAAACACAATTAGTCAAGTTGTTAACTCTGGCTGAATGGTGGTATAACACTTCCTTCCATACTATAGCAAAAATGACCCCATTTATGGCACTTTATGGATATCATCCACCATCCATAACATCATCTATAAGAGAAAATTATAAGGTTCAAGGGGTGGAAGTTCACATTGAGCATCAGCAACGAGTTCTCCAAATATTAAAGGATAACCTAAATTTGGCACAAAATCGAATGAAAAAACAGGCAGATCAACATCACAGTGAGAGAAGTTTTGATGTAGGAGACTGGTATTTTTACGACTACATCCATACAAACAAATTTCCCTCAAGCAAGCTAAGAAGGACAATAAATTATCGCAAAGTACTAAGGTCCTTACAAGGTGTTTCAAAATATCGGTACAATGGCATACAAATTGGAGCTTCCTTCTTCTTCGCGAGTGTATCCAATTTTCCATGTTTCATGCTTAAAGAAGGTTATATGTGACAAAATTCCAATTCAAACAATATTTCTAGAACTTTACAAGGAAGGAAAAATCACATTGGAACCTGAAGAAATCACAAAAACATGAACACGATAGCTATGAAATTGATCAATTTCAGAGTATCTAATCAAATGGAAAAATTTACCCACTGAAGATTCTACATGGGAGCATGAGAATTTTATATAGAATCATCCTTAGTTACTCAAGCGTTGAGGACAAAATTTTTTGAAGGAGAGGGGTATGATGGGTCCCTATATTACTAGTGTACTCCCTTATTGTTGTTAGTGTATCCCCCTTATTGTTATTGTTGTACCCCTGTAACCCCCATATTTTTATTATTGTTACAAACAGAAGGAAATGATATAAATACCAAACAACAAGAAGGGTCGGAAATTTTTAAAAAAGTCTTCTTGATATAGGAGAGTCAAGTGGCATAATATGTCAAATGAAAAAAACAGAATTGCATTTTCAGTTGAATGTAAAAAACGTATCAAAGAGTACAAAGTTGTGGAAGAGAAGGTGTCAAAACTAGAAAGGAAAATTCACATAGAAAGAAAACAAAAATTTTCATTGTTGAATAATACCTCCTCTGAAATGATATTTAAAAAGGAATTGAAAGAAAAAATGTAAAGCCTCGAAACATACTTGTTGTATGTGATATTAGATGAGGGGAATCATAAAGCACAAATGCTAAAAACTTGCAACTGCTTAATATTATTTTTGAGAAAGTAAAAAACCTTCAAACAAAAAAATTACATGTTGAAGAAGTGAAAAACGCCTTCCCATTGTGGCATTGGCAGCTCCTAGAAGATCCCCAATTTATAGGGGGTTGCTAAAGGGATGGGAGTAGAATTACAAACCATTGAAGAGAGATAAGTAAACCTAAAATAATAAATTAAGCATCTGAAACATTCTTTAGCAATTTCTCAATATTCTCATATGATTTTGAAAAGAAACCATAAGAGAACTTTATAGGATTACAGTTACGTGAAAATGTAAAATGATGAGTTACAAGGAATTTTGTGTCTTATTGGAGGAAAATCAAATATTTCTGATTGAAGAATTACCATATTTGAGTCTTGTGACTATACACAACTTAGTCTTGTGAATATAAGACAGGGTAACATTGCTCAAAGGGACAAGCATATAAAGCAATTTATGGAAGAATTAAGAAAGTTGTACGATGAAAAGAAGGCACTTGAAAATAAGATCGGAAAAAGTGCTATAAATTTGCAAATGTTACAAGTTGAGGTGTTGCGCAGGTAAAAACAATAGAAGTTGCAAGAGGGAGGAGAGAATACAAGAGGACAACTGCAAAAGAAATTTGAACAAGCCACGATGATAGAATTATAAATTGAGAAGCTATATGGATCCCTATAACCTACAAAGATAGAGAATGCATTGTTAAAATATGGAAATTAAAGTATGTATGAAGCAAGAAAATTACGTGAAGCAAGAACATGGGACCTTTAGGAAGAGCTTATTTCCTATGAACATGAGAAGGATAAACACTAGATTATGACAATTATTAGCGTTTCACAAATCAAAGAAATTAAGAGCATCGTTTTTTATTTTGAAACAATGAAGAACAATGGGGGAGCTGAAGTTGCAGCAATATTTGTCCTAATATTCCCTATGAAAAAAAAAAGTATGCTTGTTGAAGGAGCATGTTTTGGATCAAATGAATATTTTAACAAGTCACATTCACAAAATTAAGGATAATATTCTCAAGTGGTTTGAATATGATTTCAATAAAATATAGGAAACAAAACATAGAACCATGTATGGAAGCAGAGAATCAACCTCATGAGGTTCAAAATTTGTAGGGAGATATTGATGTCGTTCAAAAAATTATTATCGAACTTGAAGGAAAGAATCAAAAAAGGAAATATGAATTGTAGAGAAGCATCAAAGAATGGTGAGATCTTATAAGGTTAAATTAGAGGATAAACACAAGAATAAAATCTATCTCGAATAAAAAAACAAATCACTGAAAGAAAAAATCATGGATATACAAATTAATCCCTTCAACTATAAGTGGAGAGGATATTGTTGAAAATTTTAATTGCAAGATCAAGGAAGAAAAAGACCTTGAAATTTATTTTTCAAGGATTCTTGAGATGGTCATTGGCTTCAAGCCAAGACAAATGTTAATAAATATGGAAATTTTCCAACTTGCGAAAGATAAACTTCAAGAAATTTTTGAAGGAATTATTTTCCTAATGAGAAATTTAAATATTATTCCTTGTATATGTCTACTAAGTTTGATAAACTTGAATATGCCTCAAGTCTAAGATACAAAGAAGCGATATAGAGAAGGGATACCATCATGGATAATGGTGAAAATAATATTAATCCATTCGAAGAGTTTGAGCTTCTTAGAGAGATGTGTACGAGTTTAGAGATTCAAGTGCAGAAAGTGAGTGAAAAAACTAAAAAAAATTGATTCAAAGTTTCAAAAAGCACAAAATTTGACAATGAGGTTGGAGGGGTTGCAACCAGCACTAATAGATACAAGACGAATTCAAAAGAAAATCCATTCTCTTCAGGCTCGAGTTAAAAACATGAAGCAAGAAATTACTTGACTTAAAGGTGGGAGCACTTCTAACAGATCACCAAAACTCAAAGAGGGTTTTCACATTAAAGAAGGATGTTTGGTCATAAAAGAATCAGTTGCATTACAAGAGAAAGAGGTGTCTATTGAGGAAGTTAAAGGCCCAAAATGTATTGATGTTTTTGGGCAAGATATTGATATATTGCAAGAGGAAAACATAAATTATTGGAACTAACTAAAATATTATACAAAAGAAAAAACAACAAAACATCTAAAAATGAGTCCAAGAGTTGCAAAACAAAATGAAATTTTTGAAGAAAAAAATAAAAAACTGAAGAATGGAAGATATGGGGAAATATATTATAATTGGCTTGAAAATTAGTTAAGAGAGGTAGAAGGGAAATCCATACAGTTAGTCGAGCACAATAATAGATTGAAAAAGGATCTCAAATATTGATTTTCTTGGATTAACAAAATGTAGGAGGAATGAGTTGCCAAGAACTCAAGTTTAAGTTTGTCAAAGAGATTTCAATATTAAATGAGAAAAATAGCAGATTTACAACTTCTCACTGCTAGGTAGAGGCATGCTAAGGAATTTCAAATTTACTATCTATTCCTAATTGATTCACTACAACAAAATATTCTTGCACAGTTTAGTGAAATCACACCCTCTTGAAATCATAACCTCATCTAAAAATTCCCCACTATTGGTATCCT
Organism: Pinus albicaulis; assembly: GCA_034641835.2. Taxonomy (NCBI): domain Eukaryota; kingdom Viridiplantae; phylum Streptophyta; class Pinopsida; order Pinales; family Pinaceae; genus Pinus; species Pinus albicaulis. The sequence continues at coordinate 1,034,547,317 of CM076583.1, read as the reverse complement.
TCCTCTTTTTGGAATAGGTGTTTGGTGAATCACTTTTTTCACAATCCTCACATTCCCCCAAGTCATCCTTGAGAATTCCCGGCCCCATCTACACAATACATGTTGCCAAATGTTTATTAGCTCCTCTAACCTTATAGGATTGATGAAGTAAACAAGCTCCATAAGCCACAACATTTCATCACAGCACTAGTATGTCCATTTTTTGACATGACTTTGGACATAATAATCCAAGGGCATACATGGTGTAACATGGCTCAACTAAAAAAACTAGTTTCCTCTTAACTTTTTGCATTATATATACAAAACAAAATGGGAAAAAATAATTTCAACTCGATCAAAACAAATAGTGGAAAATAAAAATTAAAAGCCTATTTCCCACAATCAAATTATCAAGTAATGTCTGGACCATCTTCAACAATAACTCCAACTACCAGGCCAATATTTTGGTTTGTTCACAAATTTTATGTTATAGGGTATATAATGGATGTTAAAATTTCATGTTCTATAAAATGAAAATGTAAACTAAGAGAGAAGGGAAAACTTACTTATTGTAGGAAAATCAAGTCCCAATCTGGCAATTTCAAGTAGCCCAAACCTATCCTCGTCTAGTAAACACACCTTGCAGATGACCATGTCATAACCCTATTTATTTTCCTTAACTAACGGTCTCTCTTGGGGAACTGGGATGCATGTTGTCAATGATAGAATATACAATAATAGTGACTCTAAGAAAATACCCCACTGAAAGCATATATACACAATTGTAGTGACTGAGAAAATTACAGAGTTTCCAAATTAACATTGGCTTAATATGAATATGAATCATGGGTAGGTAAATTTTTCATGATTAAAAAACATCTTGTGTCATTAAGTTCTAAAAATCCATTTATGTCACATAACATCGTGGATTTGTAATTTTAACAAAATACTATTTGGCTTGATAATTTTCTTGCAACTACAAGCTTTATCAATACAAACATGAAAACAATATTTTCTAAAGGGTTATCTTTTAAGAATTCTATGTTGGAGAAAATCAACCTAAGCTTGATTTTTATAATTTGTGGTTTTGTTAGTTCTGCATTTTTTTCTCTGTAGCAATGGCACTTCTAGCCAAGAAAATTGTGTCCAGATGGGAATACAAGGTTAAATATATCTTCGAGGTGGATTTTGGGAGGTTGGAAATTGAATTGGAAGAATTCAAGATGATGGGATTGATGACAGGAAGAGTTGAGTTCGGCCCCACATAACCCTTTAAGTGTGCCTCGATCATAGGGTCCCTCCAAGTGACCATCCAAACCGTGGTAGTCATTAAAACACTCATGGATCTGGGTGCTGAGATGAGATGGTGATATTGCATCATATTATCCATGTATGACTACTATACCATGGTTATTTCCCATGAAAACACTGCATTGTTCGCTTGGAATGGGGGATGTTGCAAGAATACCAATGATGTACTAAAAGGGCTCTTCACTGAGGTCGATAAAATTGACGATGCAACTTTTTTTATCTACGAGGGGGTCAAGGCCGAGAATAAATTTCCCAACACCAAGAGGTTTTCATATCCAAAGTCTAAAGCGAATCTGGAGTTTCATATGGTTCTGGAGTTGATTAAGGAAATCATCAAGATGTATCCCTTGAGGTACCATAGGATGAAGGAGATGTTGGTTGGTTTTTTTAAGGAGACAACTACTAGTGTTGAGAGGTTTTATCACATGCAATATAGTGGGAATTTTTTATTCCCTACTATGAATGTTAATGAATTTGTTACTAAGAGAAATCTTGATCATTTATATGGATATATACACTCTCTCCCAGATGATTTGATGAGAACCACGAATGTCATGATTGTTGGTAGGTTTTTTGTTGCAGCTCTAAAGGTTGTTATAGCTAGGTTCATTGTAACATAAATTGATCCAACATGTGCGCTGCAAGCTCTTACAGAAGGCTTTCTCGTCCTTACCCTAGATGATGTAGTTTACATTGCTGATATTTTTGTTACCAACACTAGAAAAAAGGATATCATCATGGTGTATCACATGAGGGAAATGAAGGATAATTCCATTGTTTGCAACATTGGTCTTTTTGACAATGAGATTGACATGAAGAATCTTGAAACTTTCCCTAGTGTTAACAATATTACCATCAAACCTCAGATAGATGGGTGGGTGTTCTCTAATACCAATAGGGGCATCATCATTCTTGCAAAGGGATGCCAAATGAACTTGGGTTGTGGTACTAGCTACCCAATGCGTGTCATTTCTTTCTCCTTTAGAAACTAGGTTATTGCTCAGTTAGAGTTATAGAATGAGAAAAATTTTAGGAAGTACAAGAAAAAGTTATATGTGTTCCCAAAGAATCTAGACGAAAAGGTAATTGCTCTACATTTTCCCAAGTTGGTATATAAGGTAACTAAAATTTCTCTTGAATAGTTAGTGTATATCAACGTGTCCATTGAGGGACCTTACAACTCACTATCGATATTGGAGATAAATGACATATTTGGTGACTTCTTGGGCGAGTGGAAAGGCTAACCAATTGATAATGGAAAAACCATTTTCACTTGAATCAATATTCACATGCAAATCCTTTGCAAATTGAACCAAATTCTAATCATTAGAACAAAAGAACCATTGCTCTCCTAACCAAACATATACTCTCAACACCGAAGTAGCTCAAATTCTATCTCATTATTATCTTACTACCTTGACTTATACTATTGAACAAACGAAGAAAGTAGTTCTCATCCAATCAATGAACTAACTCAATAAGTTTGGTTGTCACCTCTACCTCTTAACTATGGGGTGATAAGCCTCACCTCCATACTATAATTTCATCCTTGTGTATGGTATCACAAATTTTTTTGTTGATGATAGATGGATATTAAATACTAAATATAATTATAATGGAATTGTTGGCAAGTAAAAAGTGTAATTAGTAGCCAAAATATATGTGCAGAAGGAAGGAATAAATCATGAATATTTTTTTTAACCTGTAGCTAACCTTACAACCATAAGAGTTGTGCCAGATATTGCAATGTTTTATAAATTTCCTGCTCATAAGATGTATGTAAAAGTTAATTTTTTTAATGGATGATAGATAAAGACATGGAACAACCACATGGATTCATGTAACCTAGAAAATAGAAATAAGATTATTTTATGAATATATATATATATATATATATAGAGAGAGAGAGAGAGAGAGAGAGAGAGAGAGAGACACACAAACAAATATAAATTGGTTTGCGTTTTGTCTAGAAAATAATGGGTAACCAATGGCAGAAATCTCAAAATCTTACTCTCGATTGAGATTGTACTACAAGATAATTAGAGGTACAGTGTTAGAGTATTTCAGTCTTTGGGAGATTTAGGATACCATTGGTAGTATATTGGTGAATTTAGAGCTACCATTTGTGGAAGGGATTTTAAATTTCATATATGCACACATAAAATATGTCATGTAATTTGGTAGAGATTAGAAACCATGAACCAACCACTAGCCATAGCAGAATATGATCATAGCCTTAAATGGATAAATGGAGAGGCCAGTAAGGGTGACTACTATTCATGATTCAAGGGTAAAGTGTATATTTAAAGTTGGAATTACCAAGATGTTCCTTACTATTATGTAGGTAAATCCTCTCTGCGGATAGAGACAATCCCTCTAGCTCTAGAGTGGGTCTATAAACAATGGGACATGCTAAAGAGTTGCTTCCTAATTATTGAATGAACAAGGGAAATGGGAGATCGACCTACCTAGAATCCAACATTGTCATTGTTGTTGTAGTACTGGTGGCCTCTTGCTCTTGCTTCGGCAAGTCACAATCCATTAGCCATTACGCTTGGATACCTGCAAAAATAAAAAGGAAATAAGAACAACATACAAGATGACAACATTCCATTCATAAATATTAACCAGTTAAAGAGGGCTAAAAATATTGCGTTAAATGAACATTATAAGACAATAGTGGAACCCAATAGTAGTCATGTATATAAATGAATAGAAGGAAGAGTTATAACCGATGCTTTGACGTCGCAGTCTCCTCCAGTGGGGTTCAGGCGAAGCGTGTCTCATATGCTCATCAGGGAATTCGAACGGGGTGAAGGCATGGACTCAAGCTCTCCTCAACACAATTCATTCTATCTATCTTCTCTAGTCATTCAACTATAGTATCAGTTCTCCAAGTTCAAATATCTTGTTCTAAAAGAGATAGCTTATTTTATAGAGGAAAAGGAGGAGGTTTGGATCCCTAAAAGGTGGGAGAGAGTCCTATCCTTTAGGATAATTCCAAGGGAGGTCGAAACTACTAACTAAAGGAAGGATTCCATGGTTTTTTCAGTTCAACCACTCCCAATGACTCATCCTCGAGGTGGTTGGAATAGAACCTCTGCCTTTACTTTTAAAAAACATTCCATAAACATCTTAGCGTGGGTGCTTAACTGAGACAGAGCACCAACTAGCGCAGGCTCATTGTTAATTTTCCAGCTTGGCATGAGAGTGTAACTGGCTACTCGCACCAAGGCAAAAAGAAGTTTTTTTACAGTCCTGCTCAGGGAATTTTCAACAAGAGTATTGTTACTCTCATGCAAAGGAATTCAATGATGGTCTTTGCAAAGCATGACACTTCTTATAAGTCACAAAAAAGACCCTCTAGTGGGCGGGATGGGGATTTCTGGGACAGCGACAAAATGTTGTGTAACAGATGCCCCATAAAGCATGAGGTCCGAGGGAGGGGGAGGGGCGAAATTATTTATGAGAATGCGTTCGAACCAAACACCATTGTCGAAAAACATGCAATTACAAATACAATGTTGGAAATAATGAGAGGGGGGGTGAATTAGTATTTCTTTGAATTAGAGCATTAGTTAATCTTCAATTATTATCAGTGTTTTTACAATGATAGTAGCAAACAAGAGGAACACAAATGCACACAATTTTTAAGGTGGAAAACCACTCCAGGACAAAACCCACATAATGCTTTTCTATTAATTCTTTTCAACTCCAATTGAAAATAAAGCTCCAACTTCCTAGAATATAGAAAAGCATTCTTCTCCAGCTCCCACTGGATGGACGCTCCAACGCCCGAGATTCCTCAGTAGTCACTGAATGGATGCCCCAACACCCAATGAGCTACAACTCACCCTAGCACCACCCTACCACTCAATAGAAGAATAAAATAAGAATGGACTCCCGTACCAGGGAAAATCGTCCACTTTACAATGATATAGAATGATGTAGAAGAAGAAGATATACTAGATCATAACCCCAAATTTGACACAACCGCTTAATGATGATCCTCGACCTCCCAACATTGCATCTTCAACCCTTGGAAGATAGACACTAGTACAATTTGTACAATAATGTAATTACAATGACTAAGTACAATGATACCTTTACAATGAATGTATGCAGTGCTGCCCACTTGAAGACTTCATATGATGAACTTCGTGCTGCTATTATGCACCTTGGTTGCTGCTCTTGTCATGCTACCCTCTGCTACACTTTGTTTTTCTTTTATGCCGTAGAAATTCTGGTCCTTTGCAATCCTTGACAACACATGATCTATCTTTTTCTTGCCTTCTAGGAGCTCGATATTGAATCTGGTGTATCTCCGTTATTTCAGATCCTCAATATCAGATTTTCGTTCTTGTAGTATTCCTCTAAGGCTTCTTTCCAATGCCATAGGTCTGACCCAATTTGGATTCTTCAAGAGAGAGTTATACCCAATTTCTCACACTACCCTAATTATGAACTGTTTCTGAAGAGCACACTTGTACGACGTCTCACGTGTCACTGTTTATTTATTTGCTTCTACAATTGATAGAGAGAAAACTAAAGACTTTTCACTATCCATCATTTTTTATGGAATTGCAATCCGATACTCAGAGAGAGAGTTATGATGAATTTACCAAGGTCACTTCTTTGAGATGAATTTCAGGAGCCTGCAAAAACCCTTACTTCCACAGATCATATCTCCAAAAATATTGCACAACTTGATCTGAAAGTTTTACTACAGATTTCTTAGGATTTCGGCTTTACCCAATAAAACATTTAGCTTCGGAGCCTTTGTAGAAAAACATTTAGAGCGAAAATTCCACGATGACCTGTTCTAGATGGTCGAATCCCTTGCCTAAGGAGGAAATGAAGATCACAATATATATGAATGCTTAAGTTGAGAGGGGCTTCAACAAGTGAACGTGGGAGGGATTTTAGGAGCTTATAAAATATTAATTATGACTTTTCAATGACCCATGCCAAAACCCCATGGGGTTTTAGCCCACTAACTGGGGTACAAACTTCAAACATGAATATCTCTCAAACCGTGAAGAATTACATGGCGTGCCATATATCAACGGAAAAATTTCGGCAAGTAGAAACCATAAAAGGAATTATTGATCCAGAATATATTAATTTGGTAGGTCAAACTTCTCATTCAATATTGGGCTAGCCCCTGGTGCTGCTTGGGTTGACATCAATGACAACCGCTGATCAACAATCTCCCCCTTTGGCATTGATGGCAACACAAGTACTCCCCCTGTGATCATGACACCTCTTCCTACAAAATTCTCTCCCCCTTTGACATAAATGGCAAAGGGTAACTCCCCCTGAAGCACAACCATCCTGCGGACCTGTACACACTTCCACTCGCGCTGACACACAACCGTCCTACAGACCTGTACACACTTCCACTCCCCCTTTATATTCTAAAAAAGGAAAATCTAATGAGAATTTGGGAGAATCCCAAGCTTTTGACGAAGATATTCAAATGCTTCACGAGGTAAACGTTTAGTGAAGATATCAGCAATTTGTTCTTTTGTACAAACATACTCAAGTTTGATATTCTTTTCACCAACTGGTTCTCTAACAAAATGATATTTGATTGGAATGTGTTTTGTTTTTGAATGCATGATAGGATTCTTGGAGATGCTGATGGCACTATTGTTGTCACAGAATATGGGAATAGGCTCACTGAATTGTACTTGAAGATCTTGCAAAGTTTGTTTCATCCAAAGGACTTGAGTACAACATGATGCTGCTACAATGTATTATGCTTCCGCTATAGATAACTAGATTGAAGTTGGCTTTTTGCTCAACCATGATACGAGATAACCACCTAGATAGAATGCTTCTCCACTAGTACTCTTATGATCATCAACACTTCCTGCCCAATCTGCCTCTGTAAAGGCTTGAATAATGATATTGTTACCCTTGGGATACCACAAGCCATATTCTTCTGTGCCCTTTAGATATCAAAGAATTCTTTTGACGACAATAATATGTGATTCTTTTGGTGCTGCTTGGAATCTTGCTACTTGTCCAACTGCTTGCATAACATCTGACCGAGAGGCTGTTACATATAGAAGACTACCAATCATAGATCTATACAACTTATGATCCATATCCTTAGATGAGTCGTATATGCTCAATTTGCAACCTGTTACCATTGGAGTAAGGACGGGTTTGCAATCTTCCATTTTGAATTTCTTGAGCATTTCCTTGATGTACTTGGCTTGACATATAAATATTCCTTTCTCTTGCTGAGATATTTGAAGCCCTAAGAAGTATGTCGGCTCACCAAGTAAAGACATCTCAAACTCACTTTGCATCTTTGTAGAAAATTTCTTACTTAGTCGATCATCATTGCTACCAAATATTATATCATCCACATATACCTCAACAATTGTTAAATTATCTTTATCTATTTGTACATAAAGATTGCTATCAATAGTACCTTTCTTGAACCCTTGTTGATGTAGATATCCATCAAGACGATCATACCATGCTCTGGGAGCCTGCTTGAGATCATATAGAGCCTTCTTTAACCTGCAGACATAGTCTTCTTTTTGTGATAGTAGAAAACCTTCAGGTTGCTCGATGTAAACTTCTTATTCTAATTCTCCATTTAGAAATTCTAACTTAACATCCATTTGTTAGACTTTGATTTTTCTTGAACATGCATGCGTGAGAAACATTTGGATGGCTTCCATTCTGGCAACTGGTGCAAATGTTTCGTCGAAATCAATTCCTTCCACTTGTGCATAGCCTTTGCAAACCAATCTTGCTTTGTTTCTGGTAACCTGCCCATCTTCATTAAATTTGTTCTTGAACACCCATTTAGTCCCAATTACATTTTTATCTTTTGGTCATGGAACTAATTCCCAGGTGTTATTCTTCTCAATTTGATCCAATTCTTCATTCATAGCTACTACCCAATGTTCATTTTGGTTGGCTTCCTCAAAACTACTAGGCTGAAAGGTTGCTAGAAAAGAAACGTGAGCTTGTTGTGATGAACGAAGCTATCAACCTTCATTTATGTCACCAATGATTTAATTTGATGGATGGTTCTTTTGAATCCACTCTTTTGTTCTCCTTGGAGGAGCTTCTTGTTGTTGTTCTGGTATATCTTGATGATCATTGTTTACTTCTTCCTCGTTGATAGTTGCTTCTTGTTCTACAGTTTTATCTATGTCTTTTTCAGCCCCTGTCTCAAGTTTCAAAGATTCTAGATCCTCATCATTACTCGCTAGAACACCATCTTCGTCAAATGTAACATTTATGCTCTCCACTATCTGTTTTCGACTTAGATTATAGCATTTATAGGCCTTTATTTTGCATGAGTAACCAACAAAGATACCTTCATCAACACGTGATTCAAACTTACCCAAATTTTGATCTTCTCTTTTGAAATAACATTTTCTTCCAAAGATTCTGAAATATTTTACATTGGCTAGTTTTCCTTTCCATAATTCATATGGAGTCTTGTTGCAATTATTTCTGAGAAGACTTCGGTTGATAATGAATACTACCGTATCAATTTCTTGAACCCGGAATTTTTCATCCAATTTTCAGTCCTTCAACATTGTTCTACCCATTTCCTGTACAGTTCTATTCTTTCTTTCAACAACTCCATTTTGCTGAGGTGTTCTTGCTGTTGAAAATTTCCTTTTTATTCCATTTTCATCACAGTATTGCTGAAATAATTTGGAAGTGAATTCACCACCATTATCTGATCTTAATCACTTTATTTTCAAATCAGTTTCATTTTCAACCAAATCCTTGTAGATTTTAAAGCACTCAAATGCTTAAGATTTTTTCTTTAGGAAACTGACGGCTGTCATCCTGGTATAGTCATCTATCATCAACATGAAATAAAATTCTCCGTCTAAGCCTTTTGTTCTCATAGGACCACATAGATCAGTATGTATCAATTCCAATGGATGTGATGAAAAGTGTTCTTTTGTTTTAAATTGGAATTTTGTGTGCTTACCATGTCGACATGCCTCACATAGTGTGTTGGAAGGTTTTGAGATTTTCAGCATTTCTTGTACTGCTTCCTTTTTGTTTATCCTGACAAGATTGTCAAAGTTTATGTGACCCATTTGTTTGTGCCATAACCAACATTCATCTTCTTTAGCTAGTAGACATGCTTTAGTTGCTTCATCCATAACATATATGTCGTTTGGAGCTCGACTTGCTGTAGCCACAATTTTTCCATACCTACCTTTCCTGATTTCACATTTTGTGGAGTTGAATAGCATTGTGTGTCCTTGATCACACATTTTTCCAACACTCAGCAGATTGTGATTCATGTTTTTGAGCAATAGAACATTCTTGGCTATAACATCTTTGCTTCCGAGAGTGACGGTACCTGATCCTATAACATTTGAAGATCCATCATTTCCAAAGGATATGGTTCCATCCTTCTTCTCTTTTAGAGATACAAATTTCATTCTATCTCCAGTCATATGCATTGAGCAACCGCTGTCAACATACCACACATCTTTCTTTTTTTGAGCCTTGAGAGCGAGAACATAATTATCAGTCTTCCTCTTCTTCCATGTTCGTTCATTTTGTGGCTTCGAAGATTCTTCTGGAGGATTTTCAAGTCTGCAGTGTCTGGCTATGTGTCCAAAGTTTTGACATTAGTAACATTCCATATTATTTCTTAAATTTTCAAATCTATTGATGTTTCGTTGAGCCCTGGGAGGTTCATATTTGAAGAATCTCTTGGAATTGTATTGGTTCATAGGGTATGTGTTACATTCTACAACTTTATGATCAAATTTTCCACATGAATAACAATAGCAATGAAAAATATGTTGGTACCTGGATGAAAATCTTCATCGAGGAATTGTCTTCCAAGGAGGTGCTTGCGAATCTTGTCCAATGAAGTCTTCATGTATGTCAGATCTCATAGGTTCATTGTATTTTATTATAGAAGGTCCTGCTTCTTCTTCTTTGTAACCGAGGCCAGTTCTTTCATTGTAAGATCGTTGATTGTTGATGAGTTCTTCCAATGCCCTTGAGCTGTTAGCATAGTTTTGGACAGTTTTTCCTTTCTTCACTTCCTTACGCAGCGAGACTACTTCGGCTTCTAATGCTTCCATTTCTTGGTTGGTTTCTTCCAACTTCTTTTGAAGTGACTCTTCAATACATTTGTGTTATTCAACCTCAATTTTGAGACCTTGAACTTTTCTTCAAGAGTGTTGGAACGGATCTTCTCAGCATTGAGCTCTTTTATAAGCTTGATTTCCTCCTCATAAAATTATTCTATGGTCAACCCTTCTTCTTCATTGTTTGATACTTCTTGTTTATTGTGCTTGGCCATAAAAAATACTTTGTCATTGGCTTCTTCTTTGCTGTCACTTTCTTCATCGGATGAGGAGCTATCTTCTTTAGAGAGAAAGTTCCTTTTGGATCCTTTATTTTTTCCTTGCTTGTTGAATTTCTTAAAGCCTTTCTTTCCTTTTGAGTTGCCATCACTTTTGTTTGGACATTTTGCTACGAAATTCCCAACCTCACCACAACCGAAACATATCAATGGAAGTTTACCTTTGAATTTTCCCTTAACAGGTTTTAGTTTTCTTGTAAAGTAAGCATATTCTTCATCTGAAAGACCTTCTCCATCATCTCCCTTTTCTTCACACTTGCAGGTGCATGCCATTACAATTGAAGGTTGTTTTTCCTTATTGGTTTGCTTAGATGCAATGAACGCAGTTTCTATTTTTGAAATACCCTTTTCTTCATCAAGTCTCATTTCACATGTTATGAGAACTCCATGTAATTCTTCCTTGCTGAGTTTTTCCATATTTTCACTGTATTATAAGACCGATACCTTTGGGTTGAATCTCCCTGGTAGCGTTCTAAGAATCTTCCGTATAATAGTTTTCTCATCAACTAGCTCTCCCAATCCTTCCAGAGTATTGGTTATTTCATCAACATATTGGAAGTATGCAGCAATGTTGCAATCTTCTTTCATTCTGAGTTGCTCAAATTTTGCTCTATAGATTTGAAGCTTTGCTTCTTTGACATTTGAGTCACCTGCATATATGTTCTCAAGCTTTTCCCATACATTTTTGGCGGTTTTACAACCCAACACCTTATGATAAGCAAATTCCATAAGTCCACTGATAATAATATTCTTTCTTTTGCATCATTTACCAAATTATTCTTACCTTGTTCATCCGTGGTTGATGTAAATCCATTTTGAACAATTTCCCATACTCCGTAACCTTGTGCAAAGAGATAAACCTCCATTCTTCCTTTCCAGAGTGCATAATTATTTTCATTGAATAGAGGCACACCATTCTTGGTATGCTCCATGACCTCCTTCCAGCTGTTAAACTGCTATTGAAGAAACCAAGCTCTGATACCAATTGTTGGAAATACTGAGAGGGGGTGTGAATCAGTATTTCTTTGAATTAGAGCATTAGTTAATCTTCAATTATTATCAGTATTTGTACAATGATAGCAGCAAACAAGAGGAACACAGACGCACGCAATTTTTAAGGTGGAAACCCACTCTGGGACAAAAAACACCTAAGGCTTTTCTAATAATTCCTTTTAACTCCAATTGAAAATAAATCTCCAACTTCCTAGAATCTAGAAAATCATTTTTCTCGAGCTCCCACTGGATGGACGCTCCAATGCCTGAGATTCTTCAGTAGTCACTGAATGGATGCCCCAACACCCAATGAGCTACAACTCACCCTAGCACCACCCTACCACCGTATAGAAGAATAAAAGAAGAATGGACTCCCGTACCAAGGAAAATCGTCCACTTTAAAATGATATAGAATGATGTAGAAGAAGAAGATATACTGGACCATAACCCCAACTTTGACACAACCACCTAATGATGATCCTAGACCTCCCAACACTACCTCTTCAACCCTTGGAAAATAGACACTATTACAATTTGTACAATAATGTAATTACAATAACTAAGTACAATGATACCTTTACAATGATTGTATGCAGTGTTGCCCACTTGAAGACTTCATATCATGAAATTATTGCTGCTATTATGCACCTTAGTTGTTGCTCTTGTCATGCTACCCTATGCTGCACCTTTTTTTGCTTTTATGTCGTAGAAAGTCTGGTCCTTTGCAATCCTTGACAACACATGATCTAGCTTTTTCTTGCCTTCTAGGAGCTCGATATTGAATCTGGTGTATCTCTGTTATTTCAGATCCTCAATATCTGATTTTCGGTCCTGTAGTATTCCTCGGAGTCTTCTTTCCAATGCCATAGGTCTGACCCAATTTGGATTCTTCAAGAGAGAGTTATACCCAATTTCTCACACCACCCTAATTATGGATTGTTTCTGAAGAGCGTACTTGTATGGCGTGCCACTTGTCACTGTTTATTTATTTTCCTCTAAAATTGATAGAGAGAAAATTAAAAACTGTGCACTATCCGTCACCTTTGATGGAATTCCAATCTGATACTCAGAAAGAGAGTTATGATGAATTTACCAAGGTCACTTCTTTGAGATAAATTTCAGGAGCCTGCAAAAACCCTTACTTCCACAGATCATATCTCCAAATTTTTACTGTAGCTTCCTTAGGATTTCGGCCTCACCTCATAAAAAATTTAGCTTCAGAGCCTTCGTAGAAAATAAGTTAGAGCGAAAATTCCACGATGACCTGTTTCAGATGGCCAAATCCCTTGCCTAAGGAGTAAATGAAGATCACAATATATATGAATGCTTAAGTTGAGAGGGGCTTCAACAAGTGAACGTGGGAGGGATTTTAGGAGCTTAGAAAATATTAATTATGACTTTTCAATGACCCATGCCCCAACCCCATGGGGTTTTAGCCCACTAACTGGGGTACAAACTTCAAACATGAATATCTCTCAAACCGTGAAGAATTACATGGTGTGCCATATATCAACGGAAACATCTCGACAAGTAGAAACCACAAAAAGCATTATTGACCCAGAATATATTAATTTGGTAGGTGAAAATTCTCATTCAATATTGGGTTAGCCCCTGGTGCTACTTGGGTTGACATCAATGACAACCGTTGATCAACATACAACTGATATCTATGATACATTAACATGTGGCATGGGTGCAACCATTCATAATAGAGTATATATAAAAATTGAGATCTGAGGTATGGATGCATCCATATAGCAGTAAGGATCAACAAATAGACTTAGGTATGGTTGCATCCATCCAATCAAAAGAGTCATGTAATAAGTTATAAAAATCCACCAAAATCTGCAACCTAGACTTTATCAGAGAGATCCAGGGTCTTTCCCTCCATCTCGACCCGAACAAGTACAATTTTAGCCATGCGAATATATGAGCTGAAGTTGAACATGCAATAAAATCACTTTATTACAAGCCAATGATTAAAGGTGTTAACAGGCACAAGAGAAACCACCAACAATGATAATGGCTCTCAAGGTATAACTAGTACAATCCATGGAATGTGAATAGTGATCTATCATCGAAGATATGCAGAATCACTCGATCGAAGGTCAATGATGTGGACCTTGTGTCGAATGCGAAAAAACCTACCATTAAGGCATGCAGGCTCCAGGGTACCATAATAGAGTCTCTTGATCAAGTTCTCGGATAATGAGTTGAATTCGACAGGAGGTGACCTGATCGAAGGTGGGCCATAATGTTTCCCACACCATAGATACGAGACAGAGGAATATGATGATAGTGAATTGGGACCAACATAGAATCATAGGGAGGTTGAAAACTACAGAGGAAAACTTCTCTTGAACATATCAGCAGCACGACACTAGATTTGGTAGTATTTAACATCAAAAGATCTGAAGTCATGACGATGTGGAAAAGAGCAGATGAGAGGTCAAAAGAGATTACCCAAACCCATGGAGGCAAAAATGATGAAATGAAATGTCCCCAACCTGACATGAATGCAAACAAGTGCCATGTTCAGGAGCAACATACTACCAACATAGCTAAAACTTGGTTCCATTTTCCCCCACCATTTCTGGCGAGTACCCCAACTATTTTTTAAAACAAACTTGAAGGGGATAGCACATGCTTGTGCTGTAAGTTTATCATTTGGACAAATTCATCCTAGTACATTTTACGAGCCCTAGGAAGGAGGAACTCGAGTAATGTCATCGTGACGAAATCCAATGTCATCAGGTTTTAATGAGTCTGAAAAAGGGAGAACTCGACATCTTTTCACGTTTAGAGAGTTTGAAAAGAAGGCAGAAAAGGAAACTCCATCATGGCCCTTTTCATAAATAGTCTCTCAAATCCGAAAAGATAGAAAACAATATCTGAAAGAACCTCTTAGTCACGATAGGCTAAGGTATTCCTTTTTCATAAATAATCTATCCCATTGTGAAAAAGGGGTAAACGTATACTCGGTAGATATCATTTCGCAGCCATTTAACGAGTTCAAAACAACAAGAGTCTCGGCAATATTTTTAGTTTTAGAGAGTCAGAAAAGAGCTAAAATAGGACTCTAGTTGTGACCTTTTCGTGTTTTTACCAAGTCTGAAAAAGTATAAAATTTAACTTGTTACTTCATCACTATGTCCTGAAAAACCTATTGTTGCATAAGAGAAACGTGTAAAATCCATTTTGTGAAAAATAATATAATAAAAAAATCGAAAAACATGTCTTAAAACCTAATTAGGTTTGTAAGAAGTTATAAAATGCCAAAAATGGTAAAAAACAAATGCTTTCACTTTTTACCTCTTTTGGAGCAAATAGCTATCCATTTTACTATGTGATTTTGTGACGATGATAGTGGAAAATCCAGCAGATCAATCTCAAATCCGTCAGTTCCAAATAAGAGCCGAGATATTTCCCTTCATTTTGAGGCATTTCTTACTACCTACAACTTCTAATTCTGAAATCTAGGGGAGGAAGTATGAAAATTAGGGCACGATGGTTGGTGTGGGTTACAGGCACGGAGTCGAACTGCCCTATTTTTTGTATTAGGGCGTGCCCATTGGCTCAAATGTTTAGGAAACAGTGACGCCAACGAAAGTAACCATTTTTTGTGCATAATGTACGACACAAACCCTATTTACTCACAAATCAAAGCTCCCAAAAGGCTAATATCACTCATATGAATGTGTTTATAGGTAAAAGCAGCAAAAGGGTGATAGAATGGAAAGAACAGGAACACAGAGAATAATACGAGCTTGCCATGGAAAATGAGAGATGCATGGATGCTCTCAGGGACTATGGACAAAATAATTTCTTCTTGACACTGTGTCTCCATGCTTATCTAGGGCTCTTACAATATTTGATCAGTATATGGGATGAGAACCAGGAAAAATTCATCCTTCGATATCAGGAACTTGAGATTGATGTTTCTGACATCTATTTTATCACAGGATTGTCGCGAAGGGGAGAAACACCGATCCTAACCGGTACCCTACCTTGCATGGAGAGCATGTCCATGGTGATGGATAGAGTATTTCCATGGGCATGGAAGGGAACAGGGAGCGGGAAATATGACATCCAAACTATCCTAGACCTAGCACTAAATGCAGTGCTACATACCATCACACGAGCTGTGGGATCGCAAGCACCACATGAAGCAAAAAAAACACAGTTGCTTCTTGTTGTAGACTGCTTGTCACCGACCATCTACAACTGGGTAGAGGTTGTGACAATAAACATGAAACACAAGCTAACAAAATGAAAGAAGACCAAATTGAAGCAATTTGGTTATGGGTCTATCCTGGTATCATTCTTCCTTGAATGACTACCAATATTTCAGCCTCAAGAGGTTATCGTCCCGATACCACCAACGAGAGAACCATGAATGGCCCGATGGGAAGATCTGATGCCAAGGACAGGGGGAGGTCAACAGATGTCTTGCAAACCAGAGTTCTTTGATAGGCTCCATCGACAGTTGATCATCATGGAGGACTAGCCCTACTTTGGTATAAATTTTATTGGTGATCTGGACCTCCCACACCTGGAGGGAGAGGATTGGGATGAATATTTGGGTAAGACTCATTTTTAATTTTCATGAGTATTAAGAATTTTCTTTGTGTATGTTATGACTTTAAATCTGTGAATTCGCAGATGTTAGCCCAGAGAGACCTTCGGGCATGTCTCCGATAGCGAGGCGAATTCCTCATGATTTCGACCCTCATGGTGGCGGTAATGAGGAAGAGGAGCTCATGCACAACCTGGAGGGGATCACTCATGGAGTCCCGAATTATGCATGTTTCGACAATGTTCCTCACGCATACGAGAGACATACCGTCGGGGTGTCAAGCTGTATTCATAGGTTGCTGAGGCGGCTTGTATGGGCAGTGACAAGCTATCATGAGCATCACGCTAATTAGGCACCTAGGCTTTATATCTATAATTTTTGAGAGACATGGGGTCTCAGGATGTAATAGAAAAACACATATATTTTTTGAATGAATGATTCACACTGATGCAAACATGTGATATATATATATACAACTAGTTTCCTATATGGATCTTTTTCATATCATGATGATTTCACAAATTGCGCAAATGCCTATCTAATAAAATGGTATCCACTGTATCAGTTAATACATTCATTCCTCTAGGAATATGTTGATACATGATAAAATAAAAATTTATTTCCAACAAATGGATATGTAAATACAATCTCAAAATGTATGGGTTTCTAACTGAATAATGACCATTGAGTTGTAGAACAACAAGCTATGAATCTAGATTTACAAGCTATGTGCATATCCCAAGATTTATTGCCCCAGTTAATAGTTCAAGAACAACACTATATTCAATGACATTGTTTTTAGTTCGTCATAGACAAATACCTTGTAGTTCTATCAATTCACCCGCAGGATCATAGATTACATGGGCTACTGAAGATAAATTCCTAGTACTACAAGGAGCACCATCTGCAAAACCGACATAAGGGGTAATAGACCCAAATAAGCAGGAAAATGCGCGCAAAGTACACCAAATAAAATCATGTACAAAAATGAAAAAAAACACCTACGTACACAAATCATACATGAATGACTCTTGCATAATCCTTTTTGAGATACAACCCATTTTTGGGTTGTTCTAACGGATGACCTTCATAATCAGTGAGCTCATAGGACCCATTCTACAATACGTGTTTAACAATGTAAGGCCCATGCCACATGGGTTGAAATTTACCTACGCCTAACTTATCATGAGCTTGTTCATATAGGAGGATGAGATCTCCTTCAACGAAAGCACGAGGGGAAACTGATTGGTCAAAATGAGCTTTGACCCACTTTTTCTGTGCTTCAATAACCAAAGAAGCAAAGCGGCGGGTTTCATCTAACCTTTGGTGATAAAGGAGATTCTCTTCTTTTGGTGAAGTGTTCAGTAGTAATTCAACAACCAACTTGATCGAAGGTATTCCACATTAAATCGGAAAAATGGCTTCCAGCCCATAAACCAACTGAAAAGGGGTGAATTTGGTTGCACTCTTAACTGAGGTTCAGTATGCCCAAAGAGCTGAAAAAAACATGAGATGCCAACTGGATTTATGGATCCCAATCGTACTTTGAAGCATAGTAACAAGAACTTTGTTCACGGCTTCAGCCAGGCCATTAGCCTGAGGATAGTACGGCGTTCAGCTGTTGTGATGCAGACCCAAATTAGAAGTCAACTCGGCCACCATGTAGTGCCGAAAATGGGAACCATGATCAATGACGATGGCTTGAGGGACACAAAACCTAGCAATGATATGATTGAATATGAATTGAGAAGTTTTCTTACCATTGGCGACAAGTTTAGGCATTGCTTCAGCCCATTTGGTGAAGTAGTCCACGGCTATGATAATATAAGCATGCCCCCCAGCTGAGTGAGGGTTACACGTCATAAAATTGATGCCCCACTTCACGAAGGGACCATTGGTAATGACATTATGAAGAGGTACAGGCGGCACATGCACCTTGTGTTGATAAACCTGGCAATAATTACATTTACGAACTGCGACAACGCAGTCTTTGAAGATAAAAGGCCAGAAATAACTAGCAGGAAGAATCTTCTATGAAGTGACATAACTAGACATGTGACCGCCACAGGCACCACTGTGACAATCATTGAGGAATTTCTCAGCTTCCTCGAGGGTCAAACACCGATGGAGAATGGAATCCAAACCGACATGACAGAGGGTATCCCTGACTATATGATAAGGTTGCGACTGATGACAGATGCGTTAGCGCCCATCCTTTGTCAACTAAGATCTGAAAGTAGAAGTCTAGAGATAAATGATTATATCATTGTACCACTGATCGAGGGTGCTAATTAAGAAAAGCGTATCATCTGCTATATATTCCTCAAGACGAGACAGAGGAGAGTCTGAAGGCAGGGAACAAATCAAATCAGCAAAGACTAATGATTTCTTCGACTTGGTCACAGTAAATTCCAAATCTAAATCTTGGAGGATAACAATCCAATTCGAGTATTTCCCCCCCAACAATTTTTGGGAAAATATATAGGTCATGGGGTTGCAATCAAAAATCACAGTCATCGTACGCAAAAGAATATAATGACGAAAACGCTAAACGACTTGAACCACAGCTAATGCTAGCTTCTCTATATGGGCATAGTGCGTCTCAGGGTCAAGAATTTTACGAGATAGGTAATAAATAACATGCTCATTACCATCATCATTGTCTTGTACTAGAACCATGGCAATCGTACTGAAATAAATAGGTAAATAAAGGGAAAAATGACAATGATAGTTAGGAGGACGCATTAGAGGAGTGTTGATAAGCACTGTATTCCGTGCCTCAAAATACTTTTGAGAAATATCATCCCAACAGAGTGGGATGCCCTACTTTAAATGCATGTATCCCCGAGCCACTTCTACATAGTTAGGTATAAAACGACGTAGAAAATTAGCCTTACCTTGCAAAATCTGCAACTGATGTAATGAGGATGGATAGGGGAGATTAATAATAGCCTCAAACTTTAGAGGATCGAGGAAAAATCTATCTTTAGATACGATAAACCCTAAAAGTATACCAGAATCAACGCAGAAGACGCACTTGTGTGGATTAAGATGAATATTGTAACTTCAACAACGAAGAAAAATCTGAAAAAGATGGTCAGGATGGTCTAGAAACTTAGCTGAATGAGCGGTAAGGTCATCCAGATAAGGCTGAATGATGTGTTGAATATCATGAAAAGCATATGACATCGCTTGCTGAAATGTATCCCCAACATTCTTTAAGCCAAAAGGGAGCTTTTTATAGGCAAAAGTACCCCAAGGATAGATAAAGGCAATCTTATGTTGATCAGTCGAAAGAATGTTTATCTTATTGTAACCATAAAAACCATCCATTAAGGAAAATATCTCACTCCTGGCACAGTCATCAATGATCTGATCAATAAAGGGAGTGGGATAACTATCCTTAGGAAAAGCTCGATTAATATCAAAATAATCAACACAGACACGAATAGTTCCCTACTTCTTATCTGCAGGAACAATATTAGAGACCCATTATGTCAAAGGAATTGGATAAATAAAACCAGCTCATAGAAGTTTTTCAACTTCAGCTTTAATGGCAGCAACTTTCTAGGGTGCACCGAAAGAAGATGCTGGCGAACAGGTTTCAAACCGAGATAATTAGTAATTTCATGCACCACTATACTAGGATCAATGTCGGGCATTTCTTCGTAGGACCATGCAAAGACATCACGAAACTCACGAAAAAGGCTAGTATAAACCTGGACTTCATCAAAAGAACAAGTAACCCCAATATGGATGTTCTCGACAATTCCCAGTTTAACAGAAATGTCAATAGGCATTGTCTATGTAATGCTAATCAAGTTACCTTCCGTAAAGACGTCATGTGTCAAAACACACAATTTAAGCAGAGAAGAAGGAACCTGAGCTACAAAATGCTGGAGACAAGTAAACATGGTCCCAAGGCTGAGCATAAGAGAGGAACGATGATGCCCATCATCCCACGGCAGATCCTCAAGAGATATGGCTTCCACGATGCCTTCATCAGAAGGAAACACCTCTATTAACGGATCAAGCGAATCTGAATCACCAAGCCAGGGGAATTGAGAATAAATGTCAAGATACATGCTCAAAGGAGCACAATCAGAGGACAAAGGTTCTGAAGCAGTAATGAGTTCACAATAATCAATCTTAATTGGACTCAAAGGCATCGAATCTCCGAAGGAATCAATCTGTTCAGCTGAAGGAATAATCCTTGGGTCATCAGACTAAGAGATCATATGAATCTGAACAGTATTAGGAGGAGAAAGAGGAAAAATACCCATGAGGGAAGGATCTTCAAAAATATCTAGCCCTATGCTCTTGTAGGGAGAGGGAATCTTATTCACATATGGAATGTTGTTCTCAGAAGAAGAGGTGAAGAAAGACAATTGATCAACAGTAACAATCTTTCCTTCATGTGGAAATTTCAAAACATGTAAGAGAGTGGACGGAACACAAAACATGGCATGAGTCCAACTATGACCAAGGAGAAGATTATAATTGAGCTTAGCATCAACGACTTCAACCTTGACATTGATTGTATTCCCTTTCAAAGTAATCGGTAAACTAGCAAGAACACCTAAAGGCTTTGATTCTCTCCCATCAAACGCTTATAAGGAATTTGATGATGAATTCAGAGCTAGAGAACCAATGGCTTTCCAACATGAAGATGACATGACACAAGTTGATGCACCTTCATCCACAACTGCTCGATGAATATTGAGACCATTAATAAAAACTTGAATAATGAGAGCAATATGATGTGGAAGTCATGGAATGAAATTCTCTAGATCAAAAGCAAGAAGGTTAGCATCGGCAGGATCAATCCCGCCAATTATAGATAAGAAAGCTCTTCAATGTGACAGACAGCTTTGAAGTACTTCTAACGCAGACATCGCAGATGGTGCCTGAGCCGGATCTTCAACAATATTATAATGGTGAGCAGCACAGGCGTTGGGATTATAAGAAGACTTACGGAGAACACCTTTGGAAGGTGGTCACACAATGGATTCAACATTGGGCCTTTCAATCTCAAGAGGACCAGTAATAGGTGGAGGAAGAGGAGGACCATTTTTTATCTCCTTCCCCGTGGCCTGACGAGATCCAGTATAATATTTCGACTAAGTAGCAATATAAATTGTACTCAAACCGTTCATCATGAACACTTGAGAGCCAAACGAGGTAGAGGACTGAGGTTTCGCTACCATCTAAGTCTGTTGAGATGGGAAAGGTTCCTTGAGAATGGCCGAAGTTTCCTGGGTGCCTTTGAGCAATCGACTCACTTCGAACCATCGAGGACAGTCTTTGGTGAAGTGCTCTTCATCACAAATTAAACAAGAGTACTTCAGTTTGTGTTGATAACCATCACTAGCATGAGATTTCTGAGAATCCTATTTCAGGGTATCAGCTTTGGTTTTACCTTTACCTTTATTCTTACCTTTATAAGTATTATCTATAGGATTGGCCTGAATGGCATTAACTTCTATGGGTTTACCAGAATTCAGAGTAGACTGAGAAGCAACATTATTGGAAGGAGAGGACTTCGGCTTCCGAGAGTTTGAAGATGAGGACTTCTGAGAATTCTGAGACATAGAACCAATAATACCATCGACCGATGGAGTCGCTAGTGGTTTACAATTTCCTGGTTGGGGAGCATCAAGAAAGATATCATATAATGCACCAGATTGAGAGTACACAAGATCAAGGTACTGGATGTCAGAAATGGCTTGTTCCTCAGTTACACATGCCCCCATAGCTATGTCTTTGGAAATCTGATTGACAAAGGTGGTTGTGAACTAATGAGTTGGAATCTGATCAGGAATTTCAAATTTGATCATACGATGATGACGCCTCCACTCATGAATATGATCCGAGATATGAGTAGCTCGGTCATGTTTCAATGAAGTCAGGAGCTATGTCCCAGTCTCATAACAGACTAGTAATTGAAAATTCATAACGAATTCCATGGCTAAAGAGTTGAAATCTTGGAAGACGCCACGAGATAGCTCAATGTACCACTTTGCAACGACACCAATAAGAGTTCGCTGGAAAAGAGGGATTCTAATAGAATCGTCAACCCAAGAGTTAGAGGAACACCACAAATGGTAAGTCATAAAATGTGCTTGGGGTTCTTCACCAGACTTTTCCTCAAATTTAGGACAATCACTAGGAAACTTGGTTGGAACCGTAGGCCAATATGGGTTATGAAGAATAGGATCGTTCATCAACTTTGACACATCAGGTAATTCCAACATAGCAAGAAACGGTAATTGGGTATTGAAATTCATTAGAGGTCTTTGATAAGGACCTGCATGTACATCCCACCCAGTCCAAGAAAGATTCTGTCTCCATGCATTTTGTCCTACAGGATTCGTATCATAGGGATTAGAAGCAGGATAAGTCGGTTGATACTTGGGTTGACGACTAGGACACTAGGTTAGAGTATACCACTAAGGTTCTTGCTGAGCAGTGTATGGAGTCCACTATGGAATGTAAGTAGGACTTTGAGGTTGATGATAGACAGGTTGATTTTGAGGGTAAGGAACCTGAGGTGCAGTATATACCAGTTGATATGAACCTTGAGGTAGTAAGCACCTTGCAGTAGAGCAGGCAGACATGACTGAGCAGGTTGAGCAGGCTGTTGAGCGGGTAAACCTGGCTGATTATAAACAAGTAAAATAGGCTACTGAAATGATGGAACTGGCTGAGGAGTAGGTTGAATCGGTTGATGAGTGGGTTGAACTAAGTACTGAGGGCCACCGGGTTGTCCTTATGGAAAAGGTTGGCCTGATGGTTGTGATGGACTAGGTTATCCCTGATGACTAGGTTGACCCGAAGAAGGACCTAGGGTTTTCCTAGTTACAAAAGATGTTGGCCATACGAAACATGTGGATGTGGTTGTGGTGCAACAGGTTGTCCCTGTGGTAGGTATATTTTCCCCCTAGGAGCTTGAGACAGCCCTGGTTGATTCTAAGGCTAAACAGACAGACCAGAGGGTTTTCCATGTTGTACCAAAGGTTGACATTGTGAAGGTTGGCCTTGTGGACCATATGGTTGTCCCTGTGCACCAGAAGTAGGGCCCTGCTGAGCTAAAGGTTGTCCCGATGAGGGTTGTACTTGCAAGCCAGAGGGTTGCGCAGGCAGGGTAGGTCCCAAATGAGTAAAAATCTGATAAGGATAATAATCAACCTAATAAGGATCAGTAGGAGGCAAATATATCAGATTACCATACACATCATAATGGTGTAGATATATATATATACTGGATTACCAACAACAACAACATAGTGATGGAATCGAGGACTACCAGGAGCCTGAGACTACTCAGAACCCTGAGAAATCTGCTGCTGAACAACCAACAGATATTCATCAAAAGTAAAACCACCAAGAATCACAAGATTAGTGGAAACAACACTAGAAGTAGGTGGGGCCTTCGTGGCACTAGATTGTGATATACTAGGACTGGGATTTACATGCCACGTTGGATTGAGGAAGATAGACCTGTGAGTGTGAAATGATCCCAATGACTAATGGGTAACAACAGGTGTAGATGAAGCTACATAGACTGTTGGTTGAACTAGAATGGATGTAACAGTAATCGATGAACTAGGTGTCGAAGGCGATAGTCCTAATGAAGGTAATACCTAACTCTAAGAAGGAGCTATTGTATTGGATTTCACAATGGAGGAAACTCCAGAAATAATCTGACTAAAGGACCAATAGCCAAGTGGAAGTGACACTGATGGTGGAGAAGAATGAGTAGAAACATGAGGGACATCTTCCATAAAAAGTTGATATTCTCCTGTGGAAATAGTCATTCCTTCACTACCAACAGGACAAGATGAATCCATATCTGACTCCGCAGTAAGATCTTCAAAAAGACTATGGGGACTAAGAGACACAGCAGCAGCATAAAATGGCGAGCCCAACATAAGAGGAGGAAAATCTCCTTCTTCCCTATAACCAAAATAAGCACCAGAAGGGGGCCAATTGAACTCAACTGGCTCTTCAGGAGGAGATCGAGTAGCAAGAGGTAGGACAGACGGGAGAATAGGCTATGAGACCTCGGCAGACCTAGTGGGCTAAGGAGTTTCGAAAGAAATATTTGGGAAATAAATACCACTAGGAGGTAGTGAAGATGACGAAACCGGTGGTTCTGCCACCGTGACCATATATAAAAAAACAAAGGCAAAAAGAAAACCAATTGAGGACTCCAAGATCAAAATCAAGGAAAAACAATAGGTGAAGTAATAAAACTTTAACGGGCATGTGATTGTAGGTGATTAATTTTATGACACTGAAATCATATTTTTCTGCTTCATTTCTAAAGAGTCGAGAAACAGGCCAAAGATGACTCTAGTCGCTTTCAATTTTAAATGATCGTGAAAGGACAAGTGCTCGACGATCTCTTCTATTTTTAAAGATTCATGAAAAGATCAAAATGAATACTCTAGAAGACTAAGTGAGAGGGTATACCAGGTTTCCGTGAACTCCCATATACACCTTGGTGATCAAATGAAACATAAATGACCAAGGACTTGATGTACGTGCAGGTAGTCTCCCCAAATGCCATGTTCAGCATATCACGGTTACAATGCAGCAGACTCGGCTTCCTTTGGATAAAAGGATTGCAACCTAGAAGGGTCTCCCTTTATATACTCAACGGTATGGGGAGCACAAGTCCATACTAGCATTGTCTAAAGCCAAATGGTGAACGACAGCTACTGGGTTTTAAGATGCTGGAACATGTCTCTAGCCTAGACCACTAAAAATTTCATGTTAGGCTTCATTGCTTCCTTAGGTTAATTAAATAAGTTTTAAAGTTGATCTTGAATTATGTTTCAGTTTTAAGGTCCTATCGATGTTGGATCATAAAAAATCCCTAAATGAAAGCTATATGAAAATGGACATCATTTCTGATTCAATGAATGTTAGTTATGAGAAGGATAGAGATCTTTCAAAAAAAAAAAAAACAAGGAAATTATGCAGAAAAATCCACTAATGCATCTAGCAAAATACGAAAATGAAACTCTTTCCTACATAATCTGATGCTATTTATCCAAAAGATTATTTCACTTTCAATGCAAGAAACAATGAAAAACACGTTTTTTCTATTTTTTCAATGAAAAGAAGTACATGATGCACTAATTACATGAAAAATAAAAACAAACACTAGCTTAAGTGTTGCGTAGGAATCGAAATTGAATGACTGAACAGATTACGAAACAAACACAAGAAATCACTAAAAATAATGTCACAATCTTTCAAACCAAGAGACAGTTTTCAAAAATTTCCAAAACAAGCAATGCAATCTATGCTTGGAGAAAAAGGGCGAAGAACCAATCAAGAAAACAAAATTACTCTGCAACCAAGACAATCGCTCAAAAGATCAGGAAAACTGAGTGCAATCAAGCCACAAATGGGACTAACAACAATCAAACTAACTCATTTTTCGAATAAAAGGCTCAGTGCACAAGGACACCTAAAAACCCTAAGGCCTCAACTGAAACTGATAGGAAGATGGAGAAACTACTGAGGAAAGCAAGTCGACAACAATCAACACAATCCCAAAGGCAAAATCATGCATAGAAAATAACGCAGAAGCAAGAAAAATTGACCAAAAAACTCATCAAGGAGGTCAAACCAATTCCTATAGGGGCTGGCGTGACTGTATGGCTGTAATCCCCGCCATACAGGGGTCAGCGTGACTGCAAAAGAGCCACCTATGCCAATTGGCATGACTATTCAGAGAGAAGCCGCACCAAGCTAGGTAACTATTGGAAAAGAGGAAAGACCAAAACCTAATGAGCAGAGGTCAATTTTGACACTCTGGAGCTGAACAGAGTATGAAAAAAAAACAAGGAAAAAAAAAAAAACAGATAACTAAAGCAATAATTGAAACTGACCCAACAAGATAAAATGACAAACTCGCACTAATCCCTAGTGGAGTCGCCAATTTGTTATGTAGTTAAATCCTCTTTTCAGAAAGAGATGATCCCTCTAGCCCTATAGTGGGTCTAGAAACAAAGGGACGTGCTAAAGTGTTGCTTCCTAATTATTGAATGAACAAGGGAAACGATAGATCGACCTACCCGGAATCCAACGTTGTCGTTGTTGCTATAGTAGTGGTGGCCTCTCGCTGCTGCTTCGGCAAGTCACAATCTGTTTTCCATTATGCTTGGATACTTGCACAAAGAAAAAGGAAACAAGAACAAAATACATGATGACAACATTCCATTCATAACTATTAACCAGTCAAATATGGCTAAACATATTGCATTAAACGAACATTATAACACAATACTGGAACCAAACAGTAGTCATGTATATAAATGAATAGAAGGAAGAGTTACAACCGATGCTTTGACGTCGCAGTCTCCTCCAGCGGGGTTCAGGTGAAGCGCGTCTCAGATGCTCATCAGGGAATTTGGATAGGGTGAAGGCATGGACTCAAGCTCTCCTCAACATAATTCCTTATATCTATCTTCTCTAGTCATTCAGCTATAGTATTAGTTCTCCAAGTTCAGCTAGCTTTTTCTAAGAGAGATAGCTTCTTTTATAGAGGAAAAGGAGGAGGTTGGGATCCTTACAAAGGTTGGATAGAGTCCTATCCTTTAGGAGAGTTCCAAGGGAGGTGGAAAATACTCACTACAGGAAGGAGTCCGTGGTTGTTTCAGTTCAACCACTCCCAATGACTCATCCTCGAGGTGGTTGGAATAGAACCTCTGCCTCTATTTTTTAAAAATATTCCATAAACAGCTTGGTGCGCATGCTTAACTAGGACAGAGCCCCAACTGGTGCAGGCTCAGTGTTAATTTTCCAGCTTGGCGCAGGAGTGTAACTGGCTACTCGCACCAAGGCAAAACTAGGGCTTTTATAGTCCTACTCAGGGAATTGTCAACAGGAAGAATGTTACTCTCATAAAAAGGAATACAATGACGGTCTTTGCAAAGCATGACACTTCTTATAAGTCATAGAAATGACCCTCCAATGGGCGAGATGGGGATTTTAGGGACAGTAACAAAATGTTGTGTAACACCTACAGAAGAGGGAAAGTTAATTTAACAACAATTATTTTTTTCTTTTTTGATTTGTCATTCTTAGTGGTTCATTCAACAAAACCAGATTTGAGGGATAGTTTACAAGAGATGGCACAAGCATCACCAGTGTTGTGGTGAAGGATGAGAAGCAAAGCTTTAAACTCTTGTTGAACATTTGTTGTCTCATATTGCCCTTTTCTCTGGAAATGAGAGGAATTGGCCCACTTATGCTTTATCCACTCTATTAAAAGAAATAGAGTCACCCATAAGAGAGTGGGAAAGCTCATTGTAACATATAATTCCTTTCATATTCACAAGAGGAAGACATGAATTTTTAAAGAACTAGAAACTTGATGTTATATTTTTCAGGAGAATGTTATACATATAACAAGACAAGGATGAAAATCTTTTTTATATTTAGTGACCTTTGTTATAGTCTATGATAATTGACAGTGATATTGATAGGGATCCTAATCCAAGATGATAGAAGTAGAAGACCAATATGTAATAGTAACTAAACATCATTAGTATTTGTTTCCATGGATACTTGGGTTATTGATGACTTATTGGTTAGAGTACATAGTGTATCTCCCATCCCATTTCATTTTCACTTATTCTCACAATTCTGATAAGTACATATTATGTGTAGGTAAGCATCATGGTGACCTAAACATTTTATTAACCTTGTATTGGCCACTGTCAGTTAGTATTCATATTGTGCACTCTTCTAGTCCCATTGGGTCTCATTAATTGGTTATGACATAAAGAAATCCAATACCTATACTAGATTTCCATGTTAAGGATTTTTTTCCACCATGGTTAATGTATTATTGGAAAAACTTTCTGAAGAAGTGTAAGCACTATCAAGTATTATTTATCTTATTCATAAGGTCTCATTCTTAGGATTAATTATTAGTGTGACTAGATTGGTCTTTATGAGAGTATAAGGTATTTATAAGAAAATTTGTAGTGAATGTAATGGTTAATGTATTTGAAAATCATGCAGTGAATGTGTCACAAAACAAATAGGTATTTCTTCGACTCATCATTAGCATTACTTCTTTCACTAATTAAACAAGAAGGAGTCACCCCCCATGTGTGAAAATTTTCACTATCTACAAACTAGGCAGAACCTATGCCTAAGGAGGCTAATGAAGTAAATGACCTCCACCATATATATATTTATCATGTGAATTTACCCATGCTAGAATTCCTATGTTAATAAGGACAATATAACCCTCTCGTACAACTATAGCATGTTTACCCCACATACTATACACTTCAAATTTCACCCCCCAAAGTTACACTAGAGGCGAGTACCAAAGGCATTCTCTTAAGCTTTGTCACTGTATAAGGAAAAAATTAGGAAACTTTCACGTCCAACCATGGTGATATATCTTGAAAATACTATAGGAATTGAACATAACCCTTATTGGAAGTTCTAGATATAGTTTAAGAGAAACATTTATTCATCAACTACATTGATAGTAGTAGGTGACTAATATGCATAGAGACTATGGATATAGGATTTGTAGTAGCATCGCATGTAAAAAATTTATTACAACAGTTATTCTTCAAGAAATTATATATATATATATATATATATATATATATATATATATATATATTTCATTGATACTGTTTATTATAGGTGGTTGGCTTCAAAAATTTTAAGATGAAAAGACTCGCTTATTGTCTCGTTGTTTGTATGCAACAAAATTCAAATTGTGAAAATAGAAGTACACTCATCAAGATCCCAGTGTAAGTAAACAAGGTTCCTGTTGCATATCCTTCTAAAATAAACACATATTATTACCATTACCAACTCACCATAGATATTCTTAACATGACCTTGATCTTACAGAGTTTGGTTCTATGAGAAAATGTTGCTAGTTCTCCTCCCATCCGTTGATAGCATATCATTAATGCATTTGTCACCCCCAAGCTTGGGACTAAACAAGGGATTCCATAGTTTTATAATTCCTTCACTTTGTACCTCTCTTTAAACATTTTATGGTATTCAAAAGGCAAGCTCCCCCACCCAAATTTTTTTGAAGGATTCCAGAGAAAAAATTTCTCCACCCTCACTCACACAAGAGTTTCAGGAATCCTCTCCACCCTTCAGGTACTCCAGAGAGCTACAATACCTTGACAATTACTAACCCCTTTTATGGGATGTTATTATTAGTGCAATAATTATGAGTGCCTTGTGACCGAGGGTAGATTTTACAAGGTATTTAGGGTTGGACACCTTATTAAGGGACTAAGTTATTATTTAGGTGTATTATTCTACTGCCATAAATAACCTTTTTAATATAGTTTTTTGTTTGACAAACATAGTCTAAATCAACGAGTGGTATTAAAGAAATATTACATTCGGCCTTGGAAATTTTGTGATAACCGACATATTTCATTACAGGTCGCCATTTTTCCCTAATTTTGTTGACCATGCAATGATGATATTAGTCTCTAATTCCATGACTAAACTGCACCCACTGCCTTTTGATTATCCCATTCTCTACTTCTCCTCCTTCTTCCTCTCTTTCCCCTTCTCATACTCACTTCCTCTCATGATTTCCTTGTCTCTTGCAGGTCTAAACCTCCCCCTTTTCTATTGCTCACATCCTCCTTTTGGGTTGTTATGCCCCACCTCTCTCGCCTAATCCCTGATGGCCCCGTGGCCTTCCTGGCTTGTTGTTGGCAAATTCTTTCCTATGGTATCCCATTTATTTTCATCTCGCCTCCCCCAAGGTTTTTTCTAGAATCTAACAAGGTGTCCCAAGAGTTCCTTCCACCATGTTCCAAAACCCTGAAAACAAATCTCCAACTCTGAGTGCTTGAGTAGCCCTTGGCTACATGTGGATTTCCTCTACAAGAATCTCTTGGTTTACTAGATATCATTCTTCGCTTCCATTCTCCATGTTCAAGACTCATTATGTATAATAGTTATGAATTATGCCTAAATTATGTAGATCCCATTCTTGATTATTTCATATGGTTCATCTTTACATCATGGTGATGATGTCCCTCCAATGTATTCAAAATTTGACTTAATGCTTCATGAATTAAAGAAATTAATAATTATGGGAGGTCCCTTAAAAGAAACACCACTATGTTAGTGGTTTAGCCCTAGTTTGGTCCACATCTTTAGGACCCACTAAAATTGGCCAGATGTCCTTTATATTTTGATTTTTTTTATTGTGGTTAGTTTAGTTATCACTAGTCATTCTTGCTTACTAAATATCTTCATTCCATTTGGCCCTTGACCTTTTTCTTGTCACTTGTCCCGAATAACATGTCCAACATAGCCTAGGAACCTCAGTCCCTAGCTAAACTTGTTTTTCTTAGTTAAATTTTATTTTTCAATGTTTATGATAATGGGGAAATGTGATCAAGGCTATTAGAGTCACATTCAACAACACACAGGTTTCCAGAAGTTCTCAACAACACATTCATGTAATTTGGTGGTCTAACAACAAAAATGGAATTTTGTAGCTTTAAAAACCTTTATCACAGAATCTATCACATTTTGTTTAGTCTCACACTTTATGAGATACACTAAACCAAGCTCAATCATGTCTCTAAGAAAATTAAACTAAACTATAATATGTTTAGTGCTTGTATGATATGTTGATGATCTACTAAATGTAATGGCACTTTGACTGTGGCAAACAAATTCCACATAATATTGTTTATATCTTCCTTGGTAGCCCATGTAGTAGAAATTTCTTCATCCTCTGCACTTGAAAAAGCAACAATAGAATACTTCTTAGCCATATATTAGATGGCACCACCAAAAAAATTCAAATACATTTGTAGACTTTCCACTATCTACATCTCTAGCCTAATAAAGGTCTATAAAATATCATAAATAGAATTATTCATTTTGATTTTTATTCTGACATAAACCGTAGTCCTTGGTCTCCTTCAAATAATGAAAAATGAATTTCACAGTGCCTAATTCTCCTTCCTTGGATTAGACATAAATAGACTGACAACTCAAATTAAATGTGTAATTTAAGGCCTACAAAAGAAACCCTAAAAAATTCAACATATGACATATTGGCCATCTATTCCCTTTCTATTTCAATATTAAAACATATCTCTAGGGATAAAGAGATAGTTCAAGAACCATATTTTCAAGATATTGATAGAGATGTACCACTAGCAAATGTAGGTGTATCTATGGGTTGACTTTTGATGCCTACGATGAAGGTAAAGGTAAAGAAGGTAGGGTGACCGATATTGAAAAAATAATTCATGTCCAACATAAGTGTTTACTAGGAGTTAGTTGGAAATTTTGTTGATAGTAGTATTTTTGGATTGGCTATGGGACATGGTAATGGAGAGGGATATACCTGCAATTGGTATTTTTAGAGATGATGATGATCCTAGTAGATAGGATAACACGATAGTAAAGGATATAATTGAGAGCACAAGAGAGGTCACAAAGACACTACCTCTTTTTCCACTGATATCAAAGAAACCAAGTAGAGAGGTAATGACATCCTGGCCAGTGGCTATATATAGAGAGTGTATGGAGCTTTGGGAGAAAATTGATTAGGATAACACTATGATGGATGATACAAAAGATAGGCTAGGAGAGGGCCATCCAAGTACAAACTATATATACATCTCATATGTAGTTAGTATAGGTAATATCATATTGGAATCTTAGAAGACACACATTTGTGTTCCCACTGGGAAAGATAACACCTACACTAGAGAATGTAGACTAAATCATGGGTATCCCTACATTTTATAGTTTTATTTGAAACCCTATGGTGACTAGGTCAAGACTTGAACAAGCCTCGAGTGCAACACCATTTCTATGGAATTTTTGAAGTCTGATCTTATCTAAGATATATTTCAAGCATGTTTTTTGATGAAGTCCGAGGCCATTATGAGGGTGAAGTTCAAGTCTTGTCTATGATAATATATGAGCCCATTCAAAGTTTAAATTAGTGTCTATTATATGGTTAAGACTAATTTTTTTGGGACAATTAAATAAGGTCCAAAATTGTCCCTAATACAAAAGTTAATTCAAGACATTGATCAAGTTCATTTTGGATAGTTTATAGAGAATTTGTCGACAAATTTGGACGGATGACTTGGTACTCATTGGACACTTGTCTATCTCACATTAGGAAAGAGAAAAAAATTATATCAATAGCTCCAAATTTTTATGAATTAATACATGAGTTGATATTGATAGAGTGGAAGCAAAGAATGGAACTTATACTTGGAACAATGGGTGTGGCAGAAGCAACCAAGTAGCAATTCGATTGGATATATTTTTATTTTTCAAGAAATAATGTTGAGGGATGTCATGAAAGAGTCCATGATTTTTCCAAATATTGAATCGCATCAATAGGTAATTAGACTAGAAGTAAGTAATCATTCTACCCCTAAGAATCTCCTTTTCTGCTTCGAAATATTTTGGCTCTAGGATCCTATCTTCTTAGAGAATGTTTAAAAATGGTGGGTTGTGATTATGGTTGATGGGTATTCCAGGACGTAGAGTTTTAAGAAGAAGTTGAAGGAATTAAAGTTAATAATAAAAGAATGGAATCATGAATATTTTGGGGCTATCTCTAGAGAGAGGAAACAACTACAGGTTGATATGAAGAGTTGCAAGGTAATATAATTCATGAAGGGATAATTGAAGAGCTCAAGCATGGTGAAGGAAGAATCATCCAAGAGCTGGAGAAAAAGAGAAAATAAGAGGAAATCCTATGGAGTGAAAAATCTCACATTTAGTGGCTCAAGGAAGGGGATAGGAACATGAGGTTCTTCCACTCCTCTATGGTCTAGCGCTGACAACATAATTGGATCTACTCTCTCATCTCTAACTCAGGGGATAGAGTGGTTCACTATGTAGATATGGAGGAGGAAATAGTAAGATACTTCTCGGATCTAATTTTTAAATAACATCATGATTGGGAAGAAGCCATAGATATTTTTCTAGGTAATAGCCCCAGAATAAGGCACTCGGACCAGATGGATTTACTGTAGAATTATTTAAATCCTGCTAGCATTTAATGGGCTAAGAAATTGTATATCTGATGGAGGAATCAAGAAGATCATAGTTCTTATGGTTGGGGTTAAATGTTACATTTTTGACCCTCATACCCAAATCAAATGAAGTAGAGGAAGAAAATGGGTATAGTACCATATCCTTATGTAATGTGATTTAAAAATATTTTTCCACAGTTCTCGTGCATCGCATCAAGCCTATAATTGTCCACATGATAAGTCTAAAGAGAACGGGCTTTGTGGAAGGGAGGAAAATCATCGATGGGATTGTAGTAGCACATGAAGTGATACACTTGCTAAAAACCAATAAAAGGGAAGACATTATGCTTAAATTGGATTTAATTAAGGCCTACGATTGACTCTGTTGATGATTTCTCTTAAGGACATTAGAGGCATTTAGATTTTCAGAAGCATCTATTCGATGGATTAGGAAATAATTTCCTCCACTTTCTACTTGATCATGTTGAATGCTACACCAACACCAATGTTCAAGGTGTCACGAGGTCTATTCCAAGGACATATGTTGTCCCCATTCTTGTTTATCCTAGTAGCTGAAGCTTTGGGGAGATCTATCCAAGTAGTTTAATGAGCGGGATTAATCCATGGTCTAAGCATCCCAGATGTGAATATTGTTAGCACACACCAGGTGTTCGTGAATCATAATTTATTTTTTAGGGAGCCTTATGTGTAGGAAGCTCATGGTTTGAGACTGGTGTTGGAGGAATTCCAAGCGGAATCAGTTATGATCATGAGAGCCAAGAAATCTAATTTACATTTCTTTCACATTCCCCCTTAGGT
Organism: Pinus albicaulis; assembly: GCA_034641835.2. NCBI lineage: Eukaryota > Viridiplantae > Streptophyta > Pinopsida > Pinales > Pinaceae > Pinus > Pinus albicaulis. Next base: position 1,034,513,200 of record CM076583.1, on the reverse strand, counting down.
GCAGATGCATCTATTTTGTTTGTTGGGGTTTCAAATCGACAAATTTCCCACTAAATACCTTGAAGTCCCTCTTCTGATGAATGCTCTGAGAATCAGATGATGGAAGGCATTATATAGTAAGTTATCAAAGAGATCAGATAGTTGGTCCTTTCTGGTGCTCAATCTACTGGTGTGAGTGTCTCTTTTTAAATCTATTCTTCAGTCAATTCCTATATATCAACTAATGGTCCTACCTTCTCCTAAGACCATTTATTATGAAATAATCATCATATTTAGGAAATTAATTTGGAAATAGTCTGGGATAGAAATGAAGTGGGAAGTAATATCCTGGAAAATCACTATGTCCCAATGTTACATGGAGGCTTTGGCCTTAAGGATCCAAAATTTGTCAATAAGGCTATGGGAGATAAAAAATGGTGGTGATGGATGCAAGGGGGATCTGAGCTATGGAAGTGCATTTGGAGGGAGAAATATGGATGAAACTACTTACAGGTGGAGTTTCTTCGCTCCCATACTTTCCCATAGGTTTGACACTTTGGAAAATGGAAAGAAGGAATAGGAAAACTATATAGGAGCATCACTTTTTGGAGATCTGGGATGGAAAATCACTAGATTATAGAAGATGCATGGAAACAATGCCAAATATTATAGAGGGACCCAGATTTGGCTCCATTGACACAAGTTCCCCTAAGAAACGACTTGCATTGCGTTGTGGATTACTGGACTGAGATGACATCAACGGATGACTAGAGAAAATGGAAAAGGGATAAAGAAGATTTGCATCCAAATGATGGTTTGAATTAGGAACCTTATTACAAACGCTTGAAGGAATGATGTATCGTTATCTCATAAGAGAAGGATAAATTAATATGGGGGTACCAATCGGTCGCCATGTTTACCACCATATAAGCATATGCATTGGAAGCCAATTTTCTACAGCCTTAGCAGAAGCTGGCTTGGAGAAAGATCTGGAAAATAAAATTGTGGCCTAAGGTAGCTTATTTTGTCTAGCTGATAGGCCACAAAAGAATTTTAACATGGGACGCACTTAGGAAGAGGAGTAAAAAATGACCATCGCAATGTGTTTTTTCCTGCTCTAATGAGGAGACACATGAAAACCTATTTAATTAATGCATGGAAGCCGAGGCACTCTGGATTAAGGTCCAAAGAACCTTTAGTCATTCAAATCACTCCAAATATTTTATTCTAGACACTATTAAATAATGGCGGATGAACCTCTTTCACAACCCGATTGTAAATTGAGCTTGGGTCTTGGTGCTAGGATTTCTTATCTAGGATTTATGGAAAGAGCGTAACCAATACATATTCAAGGATCAATGAATGTTCATAGAATAGGTCTAGATTAATACTACAGAAAAATATAAAATAAACTATTCTTGTAGAAGATTAGATGGAGGAGGACTGGAAGGCAAGTGAAAAATAAGAAGAAATCCTATGATAGTTGGGTATAGATTTCCAAGGATGAACCAAGTGAATATACCTTATCCTTCAATTCCAAATAGGATCCCCTCCATCTATGCGCCTCCTCCGAAAGGTTTTGTAAAGCTTAATTCTGATGGAAATTCCAAAGGAAACCCTTGCCCATGAGATTATGGGGGAATTCAAAGGGATGCACACAACAGGCAGATCGGTGTCTATGCTGGTCATTTTGGCACAATGACAAAAAATGCAACAGAAATGAGAACATTGGAAAAAGGGTTAAAATTAGCAAAACATATGGGGCTCGATAACCTCCATATCACTGGAGACTCGGCCATGGTTATCAGAATAAATCAGAAGTTGATTAATGGATCCCCTCTCTTACACCAATTTTTGGTCATCTAACTTGTTACTATTAGATGGACTAAAGTACACCATGTAAGACCAATTTTACCATAGTAAAATTCCTTTCACTATGAAAAGTAACTTAATAACCCATAATTTATTAAGTTGTTTATGGTCTAAACAGGAAACCCCATGAGGAATAATTGAATAAATCCTTATTTGTTTGATTTTCCTTAAGGGATAATTAATGAAAGTATTGTTCAATTAATATTGCTCACCATATTTAACCCAAAATAGGAAAATTAATTAGATAAACCATTATTTATCTTATTATTTTATAGGAATAATTATTTAAATCATTATTTAATAATATTCCTTGTTAAATTTTACTAAATCATTTATAAATAATTGAATAAATCATTATTTATTTAATTATTACTAAACCAAATTCTTAAAATAATAAATAAATCATTTATTTATTTATTATTTCTAAATAAATGGATTTGACCAAATTCAAATTTCTTTTCCCTCCAACAAAAATAATAAAATATTCTATAAAAGTTGGAACTAGATTTGGTTAATAATATTTTAACTATGCACCAACATCTAGACTAACTCTATTTTGTTATAAATAGAAGGGTTTTCCATTCATTCACTACCTTTTATTGCCTAGAGATCACTCTTGATCTGTAATTTTGGTATGGCTTTGATCCTCCCATCATTGTCATATTTTTCTACCTTTTCCTTGTGAGCTCCCTTTGAGTTCCATTTTTGTCTAGTTTTTCTACACCATCAAGAGAGAGAGATATTAGATCTGAAGTGCTGAGGACATATAGGAACCCTCCCATTGAGGGGGACTGGTAACATCTTTCTATGTTCCCTTCCCAGGTGTCATAATACAAAAAATTATTTAAAAATTCTTGTGTTTTCCATTGGATGAATGGAGCAACTCTTTCTTATTATTTGTTGTTTAATGTCTTTAACTGCATAGATCTAGATTTCTGTAGCATTTATTCTAATCACTAACTCTAGATCCAAGGAAATTGACAACCATATTTGATGTTAGGGTTGTTTGTTATGCACAACTAAAGTGAGATTTTTTTCGTACGCTTGTGATTAGAATTCACACTAACAACTGGTGACTCCACAAGGATTTATAATTATGACCACTGTCGTTTTTCAGATACCTACATGACCATTTGTTTCAACCCCTAGGGTTTTTCTTCATCTTCTTATTTTTCATTTATTGATGTCGTTTCTAACCTTTCAAACCCTAAAAAAGTAAAAATTCTAACTTCCGTGTGTTTCTTAGCACTTTGCGCAAGTAACATGTATCATTCATAACAGAGACAACATTTTTTCTGCAGCCTGCTCCCGAGATAGCCATAATTGCAGGTCACACTTTTTGGGCCAAAAACTGCGACCTAAACCCTCAGGCAGTGGAAAACGGCCTAAAAACTGTGACCTCAGTGGAAAACAGGTCAGAAACTGCGCCCTGTACTTTTTGCAGGATTTTTTCTATGATTTTTCTGGGTTTGCCTGGGGCACAGTTCAAGGTTGTCTTACCTCCCTCTTCACCCATATTGGACTTGTACTTTCTTACTTTTACTCGTCAAAGTAGGAACCAAGCCCCTTAGGGCTTAAGTACACTTCCATCATTTTAGGGGGATTTTAGATGGAGCAGGTCCTCTGAGATTTTAGTGTTTTTTAGCCATTTTTTTGGTTTGAACCTGTACTTTCGGATCCATTTCAGATTAGTTATTTATCCATCCAAAACACCTCTTTTTAGTTTTTTTTGGTCCTCCTTTAGGGCTCACCCCATTTCCCTTCAGGTTGTAGCCTTTTGCCACCTGTTTTGCAGGATTTTTCCCTCTGGCTTTTTGTTGTTTTCTGCCCCTCTTTCCAACAAATCTGACAGTTAGATCCATGCCCCTCCAAAATTTAGATCCATTGGACATTTTGTGTGTTTTGAAAAGATTTCGCTGACCCATATCCTTGCCGTTGGGAAGCCCTCCACCTTGGGTTTAAACTGATGCATCTTTAACTGTTTATTTTACTGTCACATTCAGTTTCATTTACTGTCATTTTCAGTTTTATTTACAGCTACACAACATGTTTTTTTCTTTTTTCTCTACAAATGTCTGGGCTTAATTAAAATTAACACAGTTATCACATACACGCACACCCTAAGCGAAGAGCGCCTGGTTTACACTGCCAGACCAAGACTTAAACATTATAATTAATTGATCAGCACCTCCATGCCCTTTTTTACCTCTCTTCCTTATTAGGTTGCATGCCTCTTTACCATCATTCTTCCCCCAAGGCATTTATCTTGGAGACTCTAAATCCTTCATCCTCAGTTTCTGTCAGGAATACTTACCTCTTCGTGTAGGGTTCAAGTTCATCTTCCATTGAGTCCCCATTCTGAATATGATTCTAGTTCATCGGGTTCCCCTTCTGGTTCTATCCCTGGCTCTCCTCCACCTTTCACCTTCATCATGTCTAGTTCAGGACCTAAATCTGGTGGCAGCCTCGGCCCTAATGCTCAAAATTCTATTAGTGGTGCCGCAACAAGAAATATTTCAGCTCCTACCTTGCTTCCTTATATGGAAGGACTAAGCCTTCCCTATTTTAGCAAGTTGATTAATGACCCCAAACACCATGATCCTAGTTGGCCTGCTATGTCAACCAATATTCCTTCAAACATCCCCAAGTTTGAAGGAAATGTTGGAGAGGATCCTACCAACCATGTTCATTCTTTCCGCATGTGGTGTTCGTCTAACTCCATCATCGATGACTTTGTCTATCTTTCGTTATTCCAATGTATGCTTAATAGAGAAGCGTCCAAGTGAAATGTCAACCAGGCCTCCTCCTCTCATATGATTTTTTCAACCTTTGCCAAGTATTTTCAGTCTTACTTCCAGCTTCCCCTTCTTTATGACACCAGAACTGAACTCTTGACCTCTTTCCATAAAACTTCTGTTACCCGCCTATCTGACCATATTCAAGAATGGATCAGAAGGAAGAGCCTATGTCAAGCCCATGTTTTTGAAGATCGTGTGTACATGGAATGGTTTCTTAGATCCCTTTTTCCTGCTATTCGCAAAGATCTTGCATCTCACTTTCCTTAGACCGAGGAATCTGCCCTCCAGATTATGTTGAAATATGACTTGATCTATGGAAAATATGGTTATGTTTATACCGTCTTAACTGATCTCCCTAAACCCGGTGGTTTCAATGCACTAGGGGCATCCCATGCCACCAATGGTACCATTGGATTCCTTTCACATCTATACACTCATCCTCCCATGGGTTATGGTTTCCCTCAGGGAGTGGCCAGCTCCTCCAGCACTTTTTCCCTCCCGGCAGCATGAATCAAGGATATGCCATTCCTCCTCCTTTTTCCAACCTGTTCACCCCAATTTTCCCAACCTCCTTATTATCTGTATCCGCAGCCTAGTGCTGTTATGAAACCGGCTCCAAAAATACAAGAAAAGAGAGATCAATGCCTTATAAATCAGCCACTTCGATGGGGCAACCTCTAATACATCACATAAATGAACAATTCCTGGTTGATACAAATGACCGAAACCTCCTTCTATATATAGGAGTCCATGTGCCCACAATATAATCCTATCCAACCTAACATTAACAATGTAAGGGCACAATAATAAGAATATTGGTTACAGGGGTACAAAAATAACAATAAGGGGGTTACACTAATAACAATAAGGGACAACCCTGATGCGGGTGATCATTAATTCTTTGATGGTGGCGGGCCTCGATGGTCACATCTAGCCAGGCCACCTGCCTGCACCTGATCACAGTACCTCCGCCTTAAAGGCTCTTGAGGTAATGTGTTCTACACTCCACATTCACTCGCTCAACATTTAATCTGCCTACCTGACGCATTCAATGGAGACATGTCCCCCTATTCATCATTCTTTTGCCTTAGCCTTCAATCTGCCTTGGCTTCTAAGCTCACGTTCGTCGCTTCACTTCTGTCTCCGTTTTTCCTCCCAGTCCACCAAAGTCACAGGCACTCCATCTCCTCACAATGAAGCTGGTCCTTGGGCTCTTCATAGCTTCCATTCTCCATCTTCGCCGGTCATCACCACTTGAAATTCATCTCAGCACTTTTCTCAGCCCTCTTTGTCCACCCGCTCTACTTTCCTCTCATCCCACTCTGCATCTCTATCTCCTAGCTCAGACTCTTGGCACTCTCTCTCCACCTTCAGCAAGCAAAGAATGTAGCGTCGGAACAGTATGAGGTGAAGAAGGGGTGGAAATGGAAGGGGGGGTGGTGGAAGGGGTGGCGGTGGCTCTCGTCCAGCCCATTCTATCCATGACGACTGCACCTACCAGTCTTCAGCCAGCAATCAGGCTCGCTTCCTCTTCAACAGAACCATGGATAAGCCGCGAGTCACAACGACAATTTCGGTAGTTTTTCAGGAGGAGCAGCGTGGTGACTTCGCCTGTGGTTCCAAAAAATGCAGAAGGAAGTCTACCATTTTTCTTATGCCTCCTCTGGTTACCAGAAAATCTACAGCTCTCCCAGTCAAATCTTGCTCGTAGACTTCTAGCAGCACATGCACAGGGAGTGGCAGCTCAGTGCATGTGGATAAGGATTTGAAGAATATAAGCTCTCCTTCCTCTTCTGAGAACTTAGCCCAGCATTCCAAAAAATATGAGGACGACATGGAGGATGACTACAACTGCCCAATTGTCGAAGAGATTCCTCCCTACATTGACAGCTAGCCTGATGACAGGTCTTCTTCCTCTTTTTTTGGGATTTTTTTCAATGAATTACTACAAGTTAGGACACTTTCAATCTATTAATCTTAGCAATAACAGTTTTTTCTGCAAATTTAGTTTCTTGGGACACTTTCTGTATGTTGGTTTCCTATTTAAGGGCAGCACTTTTACGGTCGGTTTCCCAGTTCTGGGGGGCCTATACTATGTTTTTTTTACTATGCTTCCCTTCAGATTTGGATATTTTTGCAACTCTGGAGGTGAATCTCGCTTTTTATATTATGTTCCCTATTAATATATTAAACAAACTTAGAAAAAAAAATAACAATAAGGGACTAACTAATAATATAGGCACCTAACATGCCCCTCTCCTTCAAAAAAGTGTTGTCCTCAATGCTTGAGTAGCTATGGGTGCTTTTGTGTAAAATTCTGATCCTCCCATGTACAATCTTCAGTGGGTAAGCTCTTCCACTTGATGAGATACTCTGAAATTGATCGATTTCATAGCTATCGAGTTCTTTTTTCTATGACCGCTTCAGGTTCCAATATGATTTTTCCTTCGTCATCAAGTTTTGGCAATATTGTTTGAACTAGAAGATTTTCACCTATAACCTTACTTAAGCATGAAACGTGGAAAATTGGATGCACTCGCAAAGAAGCAGGAAGCTCCAATTTGTATGCCATAGTACGAATCTTTTGCAACACCTTGTAAGGACCATAATACTTTGGCGATAATTTATTATCCTTCTTAGCTTGCTTGAGGGAAATTGGTTTGTATGGTTGTAGCCATAAAAATATCCAGTCTCCTACATCAAACTTCTCTTGCTGAAATGTTGATATGCCTATTGTTTCATTCGATTTTGTGCCAAATTTAGGTTATCCTTTAAGAGTTGGAGAACTTATTGTTAATGCTCGATGTGATCTTCGACTTCTTGAACCTTAGAATTTTCTCTTAAAGATGATGTGATGGACAGTGGATGATATCCATAAAGTGCCATAAATGGATTCATTTTTGCTGAAGTATGGAAGGAAGTGTTATACCACCTTTCAGTGAGAGGTAACCACTTGGCCCATTGTATTTATTTATCAGATACAAAACAACGAAGATATCCTTCCAAAAATTTATTCACTATCCTAGTTTGACCATGGGATTGAGGATGATAAGATGAGCTATGAGCTAATTGAGTACCCAAAAAAGAAAATAAATCTGTCCAAAAATTTCCAGTAAAAATGGGATCTTTGTTGCTCACAACAACCTTTGGGTTTCCATGTAGCTTTTGAATTGTGTCCATAAATGTAGTAGAAACTGTACTTGCTTTAATGCACAAAAGTGTGCATACTTGGTAAGTCTATCAACTACCACCATGATGACACTCTTTCCTTCGGACTTAGGTAAACCTATGATAAAATCCTTTGAAATCTCCTCCCAACGTTGACTTGGAATGGATAAAGGTTGTAGAAGACTTGGGGACTTATTTGTCTCAACTTTATTTTTCTGGAAAACCAAACATTCTGCCACAAAATTTTGAATATCAGATTTAAGGCCATCCCAAAAAAATTATTTCTTCACCCTTTGGTAAGTTTTTAAAAATCCTGAGTGTCCTCCTAAAGGAGAAGTGTGCAATTCCAAAAGAATATTTTGTTTTAGTTGAGAATTCCTACAAAGATATAAGCGATCTTTGTACCATAAAGAATCATTTTTCCAACTAAATGTATTAGATGTACCAGGATCTTGCTGCAAATTTTGAATGAGTGTCCACACTTCTTTTTCCTTCTTCCATTCATCCCTTACTTCAGTTATCCAATCTAATTGGATAATAGAAATGGCACAAAGAAATGATTTCACCTCTTCATTCTTTCTTGAGAGTGCATTTGCAACAATATTTAGCTTCCCTTTTTGGTAGATTATTTCAAAGTCATAACCCAAAATAATTGTGACCCATTTTTGTTACTCTTCTGAAGATAGTATTTGTTCCAAAAAGTGTTTAAGACTATCATGATCAGTTTTTAGCTTGAAGTGTCTTCCCATTAGGCAAGGTCGCCATTTCTTTAGTGCATGTAGTATTACTAACATTTCCTTCTCATAAATAGCTTTCTGTAAATACTTTCCTTTGATTGGGAGACTTTTAAAAGTAATGTGTCTTCCTTCTTGCATTAAAATAGCATCAATTCCATTTCTTGAGGCATCTCATTCCACAATAAAGGTTTTTGTGAAGTCTGGCGTAGCTAAGACAGGTGCTAGGCACATTGCCTCTTTAAGATGTTCAAAGGACGTAGTTTCTTCAGGAGTCCATGAAAATGCATCTTTCTTCAATAAAGTTGTTAGATGTGCTGCTATTCTCCCATAATTCTTAACAAACTTACGATAATACCCTATTAACCTCAGAAATCCTCGTAACTGCTTTATGGTTGTGGGGACTTTCCATTCCTTACTAGTTTTAATTTTTTTAGGGTCTACCTTAACACACTCATGAGATATAATATGACCCAGATATTCCAACTCTTCTACTCCATAGAAACATTTATATGTTTTTTCATATAATTGTTTCTACTACAATAGTTTGAGCACCCTGTCAACATGTTGAACATGATCCTTTCAAGACTTGCTATAGAGTAGTATATCATAAAAAGTACTAGCACAAATTTTCTAAGGAAGGGTTTGAAAATGGAATTCATCAACCCTTGAAGTGTAGAAGGTGCATTGGCAATGTTGGGGTTCCCATGTTTTGGCCAGGTTGGCAAGACCAAAAGATGAGACAACATCAGAACCACTTTCAGACCTTAGGATCTAGCCCTCCTAGGTCCAGAGAGGGATCTCTCTGTGTGAGTCAAAGGATATGTCTTTGAGGCTCGAGGTTTAATATATTAGGCTAGTTATAGGCACATGGTTTGTTTGTTTGATTTTGATTTTGTTTTTTGGGAATCATGAAGGAAGGGTTCAATACAAGACAAGGGTGAGCAAAAAGGAATTTAGGCAAAGGAGAGGTGAACCAGGAAAACATCAAGACCATTGGGCAATGGAGTCAAGAAAGGGCTTACTTGCCATCAACATGCAAGCTTTCAGTTGGGCTAGTCATCTAAAGCCTTGGATCCTATGATGATAGTGTGGTGTGGAACATTAAGGATTGAAAGTGAGTGAAGGGAAGCCATCCAATTCTGTCTATAGATCTGGTCAGAGGTCATTTAACTCCAGACCTGCTTGGAAATAACCAGAGGCAGCACGAGCGAACTTAGAAAGGCAAGCTGGTCGCACAAGGATCTTAGTGGACAGGGCTAACTCTAATCCCCAGTGTTCCCAAATCTTCCAGCTAAATCCTACCAAGAACATCTAAAAATAGTTTCCTTCAATTCATACATCAGAGAGCAGGCAATAACATCCACTACACTGGTTAAATCAACTGAAACTAATTCTTAGATAACACATTAAGTAGAAAACATAGAAGGCAAGGAGAGTAGAAGTATAGGGTACCTAACAAGGGTAAATATTATACCAGATTTCTGATGCAAGCCAAAAGAAATGAAATGCAATGGAAATAAACATAGAAATAGAAAAACATCACCGCAGCTTTAGATCAGGATCCAAAGAAATGTGCTTTTCATATTAAGAACAACACCAATCAAGTACAACATAGCTTACATCTTGATATTCAGCCTGACGAAACTTCCTCAGTCTATCTGACAATTTGCACAGAGAACTCGTCTCAAGAGAAATAGCTTGCACTTCACTGATATCCAATCGACAACCTTTACAATAATTTTCTCATGAGTCTTATAGCAGAAGATGAGCCGAGGAGGTAGGTGGAAACTAAATGAAGCATTAAACTCAGGAAAGAAAGATAGGGCTGAAGCCCATTCTGTTTTAATCCTCTGCATTAATCTCAGGCATTCCTTGGACGAAAAAATGATCTTCTTCATATTTCCATTTACTCCAGGTATGTTTCTGACGTACTTTGGCTGCAGTAGTACTCTGTGGTACTTTGGGAGAATAAACAAAGATACTTGAATGGCAGAATGGTCTGCCATACTGCATTAACCACTGCTCTGGTAGCTTAGGATTGTGATCAAGGCAGAAATCTTCTCTAGAACACGGCATATAATAAAACAGCATGGACGCTTTGTCCTTTACAAAGAAAAAACATTCTGCTGCTGTATAAACCTTGATGTGCATTGATTTCTGAGTGTTGGGCCTTTCATGCCCTCCAAGATGTCTTGAACTGGTACCTTTTCTTTCTAAAATCCCTGGAAAGGCGCAAAAGTCTTCTATTTCTTGCCTCGAGCTCTCTGCTATTCCCGTACTATCTTTGTTTATGCATTATGGGCTTTAATGGCACCGAAGAGGGTTTGCAGAGTTTGAACTCTATCCTTTGATGAAATTAATGTGCAGACACCTTCCCAGACCTCCTTTCTGTAAAATCGACCCTTCATTTCGCCCCTTCAGCTCACTGTGTCTTTTTAATAGCGCATATGAATCATGGCAGTTTTCCACCTCTCTGAAACCCTACAAAACACGCAAACAGTTAGGAAAACCATGGACGAGGTGGTGGTATGGATGACTGTGACCAGGGTAGCATGGCATGGACGGGGATGATGACTGCAGAGGCTTCAGTGGAGAAGAACAGGGGACAGCGGGGACTGCGTTGAGAGACATTGCAGAGGAAAAATACATAAAAAACCTTAAAAAACTCGACCTTTGAATGAATATATGCAATGGAGTGGGCGGATGTACGGTGGGTACACGTGGTGGGACCGGGCGATGGTGGAATAGTCAATTAGAATATTTTTATATGCAGAGACAAATTTCATGTCTCCATTAATTTCCTAGCAATGATGTATAAAAGGTTGATCGTGGACCTTGCTTTGATCAAGGTTTAATCCCTCTCTCATTACCAGATGGATATTTGAACCAAAGTTGTAATCATTGTTTCCAGCAATGACTCCTTTCCCAAATAATTTATCATCAAGTGTAATCTTGAAAATTTCCCCACCCTATGAAGCAGGGTGTATTTTCACTTCAAGCCGATTGTGATAATTCATCATCTTAAGGTTCCATAGCACTGATGTCTTATTCTGATGCAACCCATCATATGAGCAAGTAATTCATTGATAGGCTGCTGATTACCAGTTGGAATTGATGAACTTGTAGTGCCAAAAGGATTAAGATTTACATTACCATTGGATGTCGTCTGTCATTCCTTCTCAGATGTAAAAATACCCACCTTTCCTTGAACTTGTAGCTGGTTAGGCTGCCCTGTAGATATACGAAATAAGGATTTAATCTCTTGAATTTCTAGTCTTTGATATCCCATGCCTTGCAAATCTGTTCTATATGCACAAGTAGACTGATGGGAATTTCTTAAGATTTGATATGAAAATTCAAGTTGGCGCTCATGATATGGGCACTGTTCATGTGGACATGTATAGACCTTTTGATCTTCCAATGGAGATTCCTGTGGTAACTTTATTTTTCTGATAATATCTGCATTATCTCCTACCTGAAAAGTTGAAACTCCCTCATTTGAAATACCTACATTGAAATGGTCAAAGTCTTGTGGTTTTCATTCCTGTACCTCAGAACTTAATATATCCAAGTCTTTTGGTTTGCAATCCTGCACATCAGTAATTTTATAAATAGATTTCAGATCATCTTCAAAGCCTTCAACATCATACTCACTGCCGCTGCTTAATTTCAAAGACCTAGCATGTGTATTCACTGCAGCAGTGGTCAGTGGAAAAGCATTAGGGTTTTTCTAGAGAGCCAATGCTTCCTCTTGGTTAACAATTTCTAGCCAAGTTGCACTTTATTTAGTTGTCATCTTCTCCTGCAAGCACTTTGACTGCCTAACAAGTTTGCTAATTTTGGCTATATTAGGTGACATGTGATAACAGCAGTAAGAACCCCCACCTTCCAAGCCTTTTTCAGATCATGATGATTTTTATAAGGAAGAGGCCCTTTTCCTTTTGGCAAGCCTAATTGTGGCCACCAATCCTCATTAGTAGTAGACCACCAAGGAGGAGAAATACCCTTTTCTAAAGGATACCTCCACTGAGGCGGATCATAGTGCTGCATAAGGGCAAAAAGAAGAAAACCCAAAGTGGCACCCTAAAGTTCCTAAAGAGTATGAGGGGTAGGAGCCATAACCATATTACTCTCATTTTCTCCAGGTGCTGCATGTTCTGCTTGATATTTGGTGATTACAGCAAGGCCATTTCTGTCAAATCTGACCTTCTCCTTCCACCATGCTCTAATATTGTCAGAGGCTCCACTTACAGGCTTCCCTTTTTTCAGGAATGATGCCATATACAAAACCTTGTTATTTGAAAAATTACATCATTTTCAACATGCACTTCAATATACCATCCTTTTCCTGAGACATATTTTTCCTTTGGGATTGTTCTTGTGATTGTCTCTGTTTTTTTGTGTCGCTGTGATATTTTCCCTTTTGTTGCTCCTTAATGCACCTAAGCCGGATACGATCCTTCCACATATGATTCTCAAGCTCATCCACATCAATGTCATCCTCACTAAGTCCATCATCATGCATAACCTCACCCTTATTTTCACACATTGAATCTCCTTCAAGGGCAACAAAAATAATATCCAATTTCATGGATAACCCATCTCATCATAAATCCCCATGACTTCTACTCTAGATTGGTTGTGCCAAATTTTTACAACTGATTAGAGGAAAACCAAGGAAAAACCAAAGTGTGAAAATATCCTTCCAGTACTGATCCTACTAATATTTATCTTCTAGAAGAGAAAGTCCCCGTTCCATCACAATTAGTGATGAAAAAAACATTAGTCTTTGCCTTAGTTTCATGCAGGGAAGGCTACATAAATTAACACTGCCTTCGTAAATGGAGACATCCAACTAAAAAGAAGCAACACTTTGGCATATTCATGGCAGTGTGTAGCAAATAAAGAAGTTATGTACTTTTGCATCTGTTGGAAATGAGAAGAATTTCTCAAAAATTACAAGGTTTTTTCCACATCCAATTGCGTAATGGTCCAACATCCAAATCTAGCACTCTTAATTCACAAACATAAAAAAAATTCGAAATCACTACAATAATCTAGCTTATTCTCTAACAAAATTTAGAAAATATATTCAAATAATTACCAGAAAACGTAACCCACTAAATTTTTTATTAATGTTACTTTATAGGGATTTAGTACAACTGAAGAAATCAACCATTAGTATGAGACAAAAATTGAGTAGTCTGGAAGGATTGTGCTAGAAAACAAAGACTTGCCACATGAAAATTTTCAGGAATCACTGACATAGAGAACCAATAGTACATAATAGAAATATAAATATCTGACAAGAAATCCCCAAATATTTGGTCACATCGATGAAAGTAGACCTGTAAATACGATGTAAGTAGTCTCTTCCCTCATGCATGTCTTAATTTATGTTGTTCTGTATGCTCATTCTGACATCTTGAATTTTAATATGTTACAAAATAGAAACAAAAGTATACAAGTCACAAATATAAGTGAACTTGAAAAATGTTAAATATATCTATTCTAAAACCATTTTGTGAAATTAGTGATTCCAGTGAGGACCAAAATTGATTGAAACATTACTTAAATAATAAATAAAGTTTGGAAAAAGAAAATGAAAGCAAGACATCAATGTTAAATATAAATCAACCTTGTTAAGGGATGTAATAAGAACTTAAAAGTGAGCATTGAACATTGAAATGTTGTGTTCTATTATCATTAATATTCATGATCTAGGGAGCCTAAAAAACCATTCTATATAATGGTGGATTGAAGTTGAAACTTCAAGGAAGGTTCATTCAAATTATATGATACTGATTTGGTATTTAAGTCACCTTCTCAACCCTAAACTCAAATTTTGGTGCCTATCATGATCTATGTTCACTCTGTTACTAGATCTCGTGCAATTACTAATTGAAATATCCATCTTATATCCTTGGAGGCAATTCATTTCACAAAATCGCAAAGCTTATGAATGACTTGATGAACTTGGAACTGTTAGTCATCAGTATTTTTCACTTGTTGGTGATGACTAGTTGTAACAGCCAAGTTTTCTAGCAGCTGATCTAAAAAATTGTCAAATTTGCCAGCTGGAAAACACCCATAAACAATTTTTTCCCTCCTACCTTTTCAATCCGCCCATGACGAGATGAAACCTCATTATCAAGCCCTACCTAGCCTTAGCCATACTAGTTTGTCCATTAGCTCCAAAGAAAACAATCCAAATCTGTCCAAAGTGTTAGCCCCCTATAAATTTTTTGACAAGCAAACAGGGGGCTAAAATGTTTTCGAGCCTTCAAGGAATGAATTTCCCTCTGAAAACACATCATCCTTGAAGCCTCCTTATGTCCTTTTCCTTTGATAAAATCCCCTCTACTGTTCCCATCATGAAACCCCTTTGTTTGTGAAGAAATGCCCAAAAGGCCTCCTTTCCCTCTTATTTCATCCCCTCTAAACCTCTGTTTTCCTCATCTTTTTCCCTTCCTTAAATTCCCCATTTACCCTCTAAATCCTCCCAAAATCCCCTTTAAATCCTACATACACCCCTTGTTTGGCCCAATTTCCCCTTTCCCCCCTACCGTTACCCTTTCCCAACCTCAAAATGCATTAAAAGGGGAAAAAACCCACTTTTCACGTTATATTAAGGCCTAGCCCCTTTCGGCCTAGCCCCTTAACCACTTCCCCACATGCTTGGGTGCCGAAACCAGGCGCTAAGGTCTTAAGCGCTTATCTCAGTTGCAACTTTCGGGTGAGCGCAACTCTTTGTTAAATGAAAAACTAATATGCGATTGAGTTTTGGTCTATAAGACCTCCGCCATGATCTCCACAGTTGATCTATCACTTAGATTGGACGGCCTGGCGCTAATCGCACTCTCGCTTCTGACAGAAATCACAAACTTCGTTGTGCCACCTCTTTTTTCCCCCTAATTGCGATCCGCCGATGATGATCTCCACCATCGTTTCCCCTGTTGATTTGAATGCCCTCACTCTTCCGCTCCAATCGCAATCACATTTTCCAATCGCTGCCACCCTCCGCCCTTTGCGATTGCGATTTCCCTGATCCAATCTTGACCGTCCGTTAGTCCAAGATCCAACGGTCCAAATCCAATCGCACCACACTCATCGCCTCTCCCCTCTCATCCCTCTGATTACTTAAGAGTTGTCGATCTGTCTCCAGGTCGGATGGCAGTCGCTCAATCACATCATCACAGCGCATAATCATGTCATGTCCCCTCCTCTGTGCTCCCCGATTGCATTCCGCTGATGAAGGTCTCCACCATCGATTCCCCTTTTGATCTGACAGTCCCGATTGAATCACCCTCCGCCGATGCTGGGTCCCACATCAAGCCCTGTCTCATATGTTTTACGTGCTTTCCCTTTGTTTTTCGTTCCAAAGCCTGAACCTTTTTTCTGCATAAATATTATATCATTGCACCCACAGTAAAAATTTAATGTTTTTACATTAAATATTCATGACATTTCTCCACCGTTTCCATCACCTCCACAGAGTTGCCTCTGTTATGCAACCATTCCTCCAGGCCTTCAAATTATTCTTCCACCGCCCCCCTAGATTTTATAATGGGTTTATTCCATTGTGAAGGGTTCACAGAGTATGAATTCACTCTGTCTCTATAGTCACGGCCTCTGTGGCTGAAAGTGAAAAGAGGCCATTACAGCAGCAACAAAATGAATCAGCAGAGACGGATTTAAGGTGTTAGAGCCCGAAAATTAAAGATTAAATGTTATAATCCTTATTCAAAGGAAGAAGGCACAGTTTGAAGACCAAATGCACATGAAACGAGCCACATCTGTGTTTAATATCGGCAGAGTACTGTTTCTCCAAGATGGACACCTTCCTACAGAAGTCTCCACGCCTCCTCGAACCCTTAAATGTATTTCAATGATAGGAGCTTCTTAAAGACTGTCAGGACCACAATTATGAAGCATGGAGACCTTGTAGACTTTCCACCCAGTTCATTTATTCCAGAAGGCTAGCGCAGAGTACCAAACACCAGAAAGGACTCCAAAGAAACATCAGAGGTCAATCTTGGCCTGACAAAGTCTCCCAGACCATACGAAAAGTGCTGACAGCGATGCAGTTTGCCATTAAGCAGAGTGGGCATGAACTCTTTCTCCACTCTGTCTTAATGAGATCCATTTAATGTTCATCTACTTCTGTTTCTCTTCGCCTATAAGAATCCCATAGAACATATTGTAAAGGTTGTTGTTCGGTTGTTGCTATTGCTGTAGAGGGATTCATTTTGACTATTCGAACACTCTTGGGAGGGAGTAGCATAGTAGTTTGTAATGTAGTAGGCTGGGAGGAGAATGTTTGGACTGTAATCAGCCATTGAGCTCAGTGTATGTGACTGGTTTTGCATCAATTAATCAAGCACATTTCACAGGATCCTAGTCTATTAATACTGGTGATGTTTTTCTTATTACATTGTTATATTACAATTTTCATGATGTTCATTCTCTTCTAGTAGGCATCAGAAATATGGCGTAGGATTTACCCTTGTTAGGTACCCTATGTTTCTGCTCTCCCTATCCTCAATGTTTTCCGTTGACAGTGAAATCTGAGGGCAAAATCTCGTGGTTTAACTAGTGTAGTGGATACTATTTCCTACTAGATGATGTGTGAACTCAGAGCTTGCTGCTTGGATGCTTCTTGATGGTGTCAAAGCAGGGAAGGTTAAAATTCCTTCTCCAATCTATAGACCCTAGCTCTGTTCAAACATTATCCTTGTTTTTACTTTGGAGCATGTTAAAGCAGACCTAGAGTTAAATGACCTCTGGTCTAATCTATAAGCTACCCCTTTGTTTCTCCATTGAGAGTTTCCTTTGAGTATGTCTAAGCAGGTCTGGAGTTAAATGACCTCTGACCTAATCTATAGATGGAAATTGGGTTTCTTTCCTTCTTGCACTTTCAATCCTTAATGTCCCACCCCATCATCTATCTAAGAATATCCTTTAGTATAGATGACTTGCCCTCTGAAAGCCTTGGCTAGTTGTTTGCAAGTAATCTCCTCTCATGACTCCATAGCCGAATGGATGGCACATTCTTAACCTATCCTCTTTTGCTGAAACATCCTACTATTTTGTCCCTTTCCTCCCATTACCTTTTCAGTTCATGATCTCATGACTCAACCCAACAACCAACCAACCAAACCATTTAAAACCCCATCTGTGCTTCATAGCTAGCCCAATATCTCATTTTGAGCTCCATAGATATATAGAATTCTTTTTTTTATGGAGAGATCCCTCTCCGAGTCCAAGAGGGCTAGATCCTAGGGCCCAAAAGTAGTTATGATGTTGTCTCATCTTTTGGTCTTGCCAATCTGGCCGAAACATGGGAACCCCAACATAATGGTGACTCCACTAGGGACTAGAGACTACTTTTCCTTTAGATTAGCATCTCATTGCTGATGGTGGACAACAACCTGCTTCAAACAGTAAAATTCATCCACCTGGCGACTCTACACTCCCTGTAATCCAAAGACCTGATGGCTCCACTGGTGGAGGACTCTGAACTGGTTGAGAAGAAGAAATAGCCTTCTTTGCATAAATATGGATCCAGACATGGATAGGGATACAAAGTATGATGCTTTGTATGATCAATTAAATGAATTAACAGAAAGGTTTGGTAAAGTGCTGGAAATGTACATGGCTAATCTGAATGCAAATGATGATTATTTAGAACAGCCCATGCCTCTTCTAGAACAAGAAAAAAATCAAGACCGAGAAGATGAGCAAGACATGTATGATTCTCAGGAGTCTATAGAAGACGAAGAGGAAGGTGATCAAGAACTGCCTGATTGCTTACCTATGTCTTGCGTTACGCTGACTAGAGAATATCAAGACCTAATATCAAAAGCTAATAAGGAACGTTGCCTTGAGGAAACAAGGGACCACATAGAAAAGGAAAAATCCGATGTGGGAGAAGAGGCTCAAGAAAATATCCAGCCTCCAAATCAGCTAATACAAGAGAAAGAGGATTGCTGCTCTTATGTCCATGATGAGAGGGAAACCCCTCTTTTGACAGAAGAGGAGATTGATCAGATATTAAATCAGCAGTCCACCTTAGAAATATTTTATATAACACACCCTCCTTCTCATTCATCTCTTGAGTTTGATGATTCAGATCCAGAAAAATCCTCTGTGGATTAGGATGAAGAAAGACCTACTAAGAATCCGACAGGTTTGATTGGTGACATTGCTTACGATTATGACTTTCTTAGTTATGATCTATTTGATGATGATTGTTTCCAGAGAGAAGATGAGCTTGTAGAACCATCATCAATAGACCCATGGGAGGAAAGCCAAGACCAGCAACTCTAGAGAAGCAGTGAACCCAGTCCGCCTATCTATGACACTGATGGGGAAAGTTATGAAAGCATCAGTGATGAGTGTCATGAGATCAGAGGTCAGCAGTCTTTCCTTTCGGAAGATGAGGAGGAAAGAAAATAAGATATTCTTGAGCATGATGAAAGTAACGAGCCTTCTCTTGAAAAAGAGGAAGCAATGGAACAAACCACTGCTCAAGAATACACTGATCTTTTCACGGAGCTCAGCATATCATAGCAGAATATATCAGAGCTCTAAGAGGACTCAGCTGAAATATACTATGAGTCGTCTAGTTTAGAAGATGAAGGAGACACTCTGCTCCAAGAGAGTATTCTTCTCCATCCAGTGGAAGAAGAAGAGATCCTGGTTGAAGCCGGCCTGCCAGATATTCATAGCCAGGTATCTTTTCGTGATCCTTATGAACGTTTCCTGCAAACATTTGAAGAAGGATCAAAGGTCTTTTTGAGCAGCATGTTGCAGACATCGAGAAATTTTTTAAAGGCTGCTGTTATTGAACAAGAAGAGTGGGAGCTGCCCTGCCTATCCAGCCTGCTCAAGGGGCTGAGCAGAAAGGACCAGCCATGGGATCACTTGATGGACTGGTTACATTGGAAGAAAATGTTTGTAAGCTAGGCTTGTAAATATTACAGTTAGAGTAGGGTAGGTAGGAAAAGCTCAATAAAGCTCAACCTGTCAGCATGTAGTTAGTAGTTTTAAATTTCTGCAAAAGTTTTCAGTCCGTGAGAATTTTTTTTTTGCGCCATGGTCCACAGCAAGCCAGATAGTCTAACCCTAGCTTGGCTGTTATTTTTTTCAATTTCTGTCGTAGAATGTAGAGAAGAAATATGCTAGATAGTTTAATCCTAGCAGATATTAGATTAGGTAGAGAAGCTATGAGGCCAACAGTCTAATCTGGTCTCATGGAGTAATAAGGGTAGAAGTAGAATAGGTTTATTTTCCTGTTTGTAAAAATTGATGATGTAAAGTGTCTGCAAGTCCAAATGCACCTAGATGAAAAATGTTAGGACTATAGTGTGGGTAGGTAGTTGTTTGGGAGAATGTTTACTGCTGATGTAATGTCTTCATGATTTGTGGCAGCTGATCCAAGAGAAGAAAAGAATGAGTCAAGTACTAGGCATCTGGTCTACACCAAATATTATCCTCTGAATTCTTGATTCCTTCAAGAAGAAGCCATCCCCATGTGGAGCCACTGTTAGCCCACTATAAATTTTTTGACAAGCATACAGGGGGCTAAAATGTTTTCGAGCCTTCAAGGAATGCATTTCCCTCTGAAAACACATCATCCTTGAAGCCTCTTTATGTCCTTGTCCTTTGATAAAATCCCTTCTTCTATTCCCATCATGAAACCCCTCTGTTTGTGAAGAAATGCCCAAAAGGCCTCCTTTCCCTCTTATTTCATCCCCTCTAAACCTTTATTTTCCTCATCTTTTTCTCCTCCTTAAATTCCCCATTTACCCTCTAAATCCTCCCAAAATCCCCTTTAAATCCTACATACACCCCTTGCTTGGCCCGATTTCCCCTTTTTTCCCTTACCGTTACCCTTTCCAAACCTCAAAATGCATTAAAAGGGGAAAAACCCACTTTTCATGTTATATTAAGGCCTAGCCCCTTTCGGCCTAGTCCCTTAACCACTTCCCCACATGCCCGGGCGTCGGAACTAGGCACTAAGGTCTTAAACGCTTATCGCAATCAAACTTTCGGGTGAGTGCAACTCTTTGTTAAACGAAAAACGTCGATGCGATTGAGTTTTGGTCTATAAGACCTCCGCTGTGATCTCCACCATTGATCTATCACTTAGATTGGATGGCCCGGCGCTAATCGCACTCCTGCTTCCGATTGCAATCACAAATTTCGCTGTGCCACCCCTATGTTCCCCTCGATTGCGATACGCTGGTGATGATCTCCACCGTCGTTTCCCCTATTGATCTGATAGCCCTCACTCTTCCGCTCCAATCACAATCGCATTTTCCAAACACTGCCACCCTCTGCCCTTTGCGATTGTGATTTCCCCAATCCAATATTGACCATCCGTTAGTCCAAGATCCAACGGTCCAAATCCATTCACACTGTGCTCATCGCCTCTCCCCTCTCATCCCTCCGATTACATAAGAGCCATCAATATGTCTCCAGATCGGACAGTAGACGCTCAATCGCATCATTGCAGCGCATAATCCCGTCGTGTCCCTTCCTCTGCGCTCCCCAATTGCGATCCGCTGATGAAGGTCTCCACCGTCGATTCCCCTTTTGATCCGACAGTCTTTATTGAATCACCCTTCGCCCATGCCGGGTCCCACATCAAGCCCCGTCTCATATGTTTTACGTGCTTTCCATTTGTTTTTCATTCCAAATCCTGAACCTTTGTTCTGCATAAATATTATATCATTGCATGCACATTAAAAATTTAATGTTTTTACATTAAAGATTCATGACATTTCTCCACCGTTTCCATCGCCTCCACAGAGTTGCCTCTGTTATGCCACGATTCCTCCAGGCCTTCAAAGTATTCTTTCACCGCCCCCCTGGATTTTATAACGGGTTTATTCCATTGTGCAGGGTTCACAGAATATGAATTCACTCTGTCTCTACAGTCACGGCCTCTGTGGCTGAAAGTGCAGAGAGGCCATTACAGTAGTAGCAAAGTGAATCAGCAGAGACGGATTTAAGGTGTTAGAGCCCGAAAATTAAAGATTAAATGTTATAATCCTTATTCAAAGGAAGAAAGCACAGTTTGAAGACCAAATGCACACGAAACGAGCCATATCTGTGTTTAATGTCGGCAGGGCATTGTTTCCCCAAGATGGACACCTTCTTACAGAATTCTCCATGCCTCCTTGAGCCCTTAAATGTATTTCACTAACAGGAGCTTCTTAAAGACTGTCAGGACCACAATTATGAAGCATGGAGACCTTGAGGACTTTCCACCCAGTTCATTTATTCCAGAAGGCTAGTGTAGAGTACGAAACACTAGAAAGGACTGCAAAGAAACATCAGAGGTCAATCTTGGCCTAACAGAGTCTCCAAGACCATACAAAAAGTACTTACAATGATTAAAATTGCCATTAAGCAGAGTGGGCATGAACTCTTTCTCCACTCTGTCTTAATGAGATCCATTTAATGTTCATCTACTTCTGTTTCTATTCGCCTATAAGAATCCCATAGAACATATTGTAAAAGTTGTTGTTCGGTTGTTGTTGTTTCTCTAGAGGGATTCATTTTGACTGTTAGAATAGTCTTGGGAGGGAGTAGCAGAGTAGTTTGTAATGTAGTAGGCTGGGAGGAGAAAGTTTGGACTGTAATCAGCCATTAAGCTCAGTGTATGTGACTGGTTTTGCATCAATTAACTAAGCACATTTCACAGGATCCTAGTCTATTACTACTCGTGATGTTTTTCTTATTACATTTTTATATTACAATTTCCATGCTATTCATTCTCTTCTGGTAGGCATCAGAAAATCTGGCATAGGATTTACCCTTGTTAAGTACCCTATGTTTCTGCTCTCCCTACCCTCAATGTTTTCCGCTGATAGTGAAATCTAAGGGCAGACTCCCATGGTTTAACTAGTGTAGCAAATGCTATTTCCTGCTCGCTGATGTGTGAACTCAAAGATTGCTTCTTGGATGCTTCTTTTTGGTGTCAAAGCAGGGAAGGTTAAAAGTCCTTCTATGATCTATATACCCTAGCTCTGTTCAAACCTTATCCCTGTTTTTCCTTTGGAGCATGCTAAATCAGACCTAGAGTTAAATGACCTCTGGTCCGATCTATAAGCTGCCCCTTTTTTTCTCCATTGAGAGTTGCCTTTGAGTATGTGCAAGCCGGTCTGGAGTTAAATGACCTCTGACCTAATCTATAGATGGAAATTGGGTTTCTTTCCTTCTTTCACTTTCAATCCTTAATGTCCCACCCCATCATCTATCTAAGAATATCCTTTAGTATAGATGACTTTCCCTCTGAAAGCCTTGGCTAGTTGTTTGCAAGTAATATCCTCTCATGACTCCATTGCCCAATGGATGGCACATTCTTAACCTATCCTCTTTTGCCAAAACATCCTTTTGTTTTGTCCCTTTCCTCCCATTACCTTCTCAGTTGATGATCTCATGACTCAACCCAACAACCAACCAACCAAATCATTTAAAACCCCATCTGTGCTTCATAGCTAGCCTAATATCTCATTTTTAGATTCAAAGATATATAGCATTCTTTGTTTTATGGAGAGATCCCTCTCCGGGTCCAGTAGGGCTAGATCCTAGGGCCCCAAAGTGGTTATGATGTTGTCTCATCTTTTGGTCTTGCCAATCTGGCCAAAACATGGGAACCCCAACATAAAGAAGTCTCCCCTAAGTTAGGTAGTGGCGCTTTAGGCATTTCTCCCTTGGCAAACTATCCTAAAGCCAAAGAAAGTCTATCTGCTATAGAACAGTCATAACAAACCTTCTCATTCTGCAAATAAAGTTGGTTACACCCTTAAGTCGCGCCACTAACAAGCCCTAAAGTCTCAACAATGCACATGCCCTAGGTCAAACTGATATTAGGTGGTTTCACAGTGTTTCAAATGGATCCTTCAAGAGAATAAGTGTACCAGCATCCCAGAAGACATTATTTGGCTCAACATGAGAAGACAGCTGCTTCTCATATGATTTTGAGCATGGGATGTAGCTACAGGGAAAAGAGTTGTTTCATTAAGCTCCTGCGATCACAGTCAAAGGTTAGTAAATTATGAATGAAAAGAAGCGATTTGCAAATACTAACCAAATTGGTTGTGATGTCTAAAGAGGCACATAGATATTTGAAAAGTAGAATTACATGTCTCAGAGAAGTGCCCATCTTGACTATTATCAATTTGTCATTCTTCATTTGCTCAAGCATGAAAAGGTATTGAAAGGAAAAATAACATTGTTAAAAGTTGATGAAATGGCATAACTGAGAAAGCCTCCTTCATTTTATAAGCAGAGGGTTGAAGACTGAGTAGGCCTCCTTCATCTATAAGCAGAGGGCTGAAGACTGAGAAGGCCTCCTTCATCTATAATCAGAGGGCCAGGGATAAAGTTTGTTTTTAAGTTTTTCACTAACTGTAAAGACAAATTTTAGGTACAGTGGAAGACAATTGCAGGTTTCTGAATAAAAATGATGTTAAAGGAAAAGGCAAAGAGGGGGTGCTTTTAAAAATTGTTTGTATCAGTTTCACTGTTATTGAATTACAATGTGAAGCTAGAGGGTTGATCATAAATGAAGAAATATTATTAAGCAGATTTCCAAAGGAGTCAAACAGTCTTGGTCTCAAACTAACTTCTGCCATTATGTATAAAGGAAACCACTATCAGTATGCTCACCAAACATTCTTCATTTTGGTTGAGACAGAGGTTGAAAAGAAACCAGGCATCTGTGAAAAATAGGCCTCCTTCATAAACAAAGTAAAGGGCTCACCATTGTTTGAGGATGAAAAGCAATTATTGCATGTGGCAAATATTCCAAAAGAGATTGCTCTCAAAAAGGGTGGAATGAATGAAAATTCATGTTTCTTGCAGACCTCCTTCACAAAAGAACAAAGGGACAGCCTTCCCATGTTCACATTTCAAAATTCAGTTCATCATCCCCTGTTTTATCTCCATAAAGGTTGAAAACTCATTACTTTAGCAATCCAGGGCTGGTTAGTTACCTTGATAATGGAAGCTATTTATAGTAGAGTTTTTCATTTACAAATATAGGTGAGTTTCTTCACTCACAGTCAAGAGACTCAAAGTAGTGCCTGCTAGTTCAATCAGCCTCACAGTGGGCATGACCACCTCCAAAGCATCAGGAGCAGACACTGTCAATTTAAGTTTCAGAAGGGTGAGCTACCTCCTTACAAAATGTCAAATAAAACCTGACATAACACAATGTGTCTTTCTACAAGTGTCCTTTTTCAATGAGAAAAACACTAAGTGATGTTGATATTCAAAAGGGTGTTGCTTTTCTTATTCATAAAGATCTTTTTCAAACTTGTCAAAAATGATAAAGAGGTAACCTAAACTATGTTTTCTAAAGGGGACTTTACAAACGAACAACACAAAGACAAGAGGTGGAAAAGGATATGGAAATTGCAGCTAAGTTTTTCCCCAGTAAAAAGGAAGTATCATTTAAAAGGCACACATACAGTCAGTCACTTGGCTCGGATCTAAATTTCTTTCTACATTATAGATATCAAAAGGAAACAATGTCTCATTCCTTAGTGAGAAACAATGGAAAGTTTTTAATTCTTAAAAGGGATGCTTTGCTTCAAAAAGGGTCATGCTTATAAAAGAAGTGGTTCTTGCCACTATGTCATTCATATGAACAAAAAAGAGTCTCGGTTATGTTTTGAAAGACATGAGCTTCATGTTTTTTTTTAACCCAAAGGCCCCTTCAATTTTTTTCAAAAAACCCTCACCAAGAAAACGTTGAAAGGACCTTGACTTTTGCTTTTAAAAGAGGATAAAATAATTGTTGCAAGCCCATTTGAAATTCTCAAAAACACAAAAAACATCTCATCTGAGCTGCTCACTGGACCGAAGAGGCTTTTTGAATGAATATTTGCAGAGTTTAAATCTTGGAGACTGTGCGGCGCGCCTAGAAAAGCGCACGACACGTTGAGGAGTGATTTTACACAGAGGTTGTATTGTTGCGTGGCGTGCCTGTAGGCGCCAGTCATGACTGCCCATCATCGACCCGACACCTTTTCTATTGTGCGGCACCTTCCCTTTCCAACATGCCGCACATGTTTCAATAGATCAAAATGCCTCCAACAAGTCTTGAAGTTGCTCAACTCTTCAAGCAAAGGGCACCATCGATCTTCAAGGTATTTTTTTTGCCTCCTTGCTATATTCAAGCTACTAAGTGGTGATTAAAAAAGAAAAAATCTTGGTATAAATCAAGGTGTTTTGGGGTAAATAGTTTGAAGAAGATTGTTTCAGTTGGATGAAAGTGGAGTAGTCATTTTTGTTCAAAGAGCCTAAAGCTACCCTCAAGACTGTGATAAAACCATAAACTCTGTCAGCTATATGTAGTGGTGAAAATAGTGGTAAGGAGGGTTGATTTTTTTGTTTAAGATCCGAGATTGTTGTGGATATGATTGCCCAACATTGACATAGTGAAATTGGAGTGTTTATGTTGATGTCAAAAGGCATAAAAAATGCCCTCAACATAGTGCTAAAAACATAAACCTGCAAGTCAAAATATACACAGTAGTATAGGTTTTGTCAAATTTTTGGAGGTGCCCTAATTGTGATCGGGCAAAGCTAACCTCTGTCAGCCAAGTGTATGGTGAAAACATTGTTATAAAGTAAAGGAGTGGTTTTAAGGAAAGCACAGTGATGGTGAGGTGACATCAATGAGCCTATGTTGAAAGAAGTAGTCTTAGTTCTAATGCCTTGTCACCTTCAAAGAATGTCTCCTTTGAATAAGAGAAACAGTGAGACTATTGCTGCCTTCTTTTGGTCCCATAAAACAAATTGTGGTGAAGAATATTTTAACTTAGTCTAAAGGTGTTTTTTCTACCTGTGTATATGAGACAGTGAAGTACATGAGAAGTGTTTTGATTGGGAGGGGTGTTTGTTTTCTACAAGGCTGTCTTGCTTATACCAAAAACACAGAAAAGCTTTGTGACCTTACGTAACACAATGATAATTTGACTGTGTGCACCTTTTTGTTTGTCTGTGTGCTTGTTATTATAACTATTTGTTGATTGGCATACAAAGGAAGAGAAGAAGTGATTTGGAAGGAGAAGAGAGCTGATATTAAAGAAACATTTCACACAGCCTTTGGGGCAAATTTGCCTTGGTCAAACAGTGACTAACAAAGAGGGTAGAGTTGTGTTTCAGAAAGAATTTCAAAAACCATTTTAGGCAGCTTGGTGTTGCAAAGAGCATTGAAAACAAGATGCATCCTAGGCAAGATAGTAGGAGTGGCTTGCATAAGGGATATGAGCCTGTTTCCACTGAAGAAGTGAATGCCCACCCATCAGTCTTGTTCAATTTCCATGAGGTTGGGTGTTTATATTTTTTTCAAAGAGTGCAAGAGGTGAAGAGCTTTTCTCGTTTGACACATCTTTGTGCTTTGAGGTTTCAAGACAAGCATTTCCAGCTGGCAGGCCTAGACTTCAAATTCTCTCCAAGGTCTATCTCCAAGGCCACTAAAATCCCTTATATTGGGGAGAATTGGTTTAAACAAAGCCACCTGGACTTAGAAGACTACAAGCCATTTCTAAAGCCTGAGCACAGAGATTCATGTCCTTCCATTTTCCCCTTCTCATATCTTTTGACTAGCTATGCTCCCTCATGAAGATCATCATGAAATACTTCACTTGTGAGGGAAGATTCTCCCGAGTCTATGCCTATCACATTCGACTGCTCATGCATTTCACTAGGGACAAATTGCTAAATATTCCTTTCTTCTTACACAAGAGCATTGAGAAAATGGCCTCTACTGTTCAGAAGAAGCCTCCTTCACAGCAAACAGCCTGCCTCTTCCATCACTCTCTCATCAAAGTCATCATTCTTCATCATCTTGAAAAGAGGGAGGTCTCTTGGGATACTTTCATCACCCATCCAGATTTCTCCACTCCCTCCAAATCATACATTCCCTACACCTCCTACTCACCATCCTTCGCCTTCTTCTAGTATACCTATTCCCAAAAAGCTCAAGTTTACCACAGAACAAACAAAGGAGCCTAAATAAGGAGAAGAGCATGACCATGATAAGGAAGAGGGACATGAGCAGGAGGAGGAAAGTGATGATGAGAAGCAGCAAGGGGATGAAGAAGAAAGTGGTGATGAGCAGCATCATAGTGAGACAGAAGAACAAGGGCATGAAGGTGATGAAGAAGGGCAGCCAAAAGATGCTGAACATGAGGAGGATGAAGGTGATGAATATGGGCAGCCAAAATATGCTAAACGAGGGCAACCACAACATGATACACATCAGATACAACAATATCAGTAGATTCATCCTCAGGATGATGCACAACAGCCTCCTAAAGAAGAGAAGCAACCTCAAGAAGAAGAGGGGTAGCAGGATAAAAAGTTGCAGCACAGTGAGGAGGACAACCCTCAAAGGGAAGTGCAAAATGATAGCCAAGGCATCCATAAGGATATTCAAGACAGTGGCAAAAATCAGGGGCAAAGTGACAAGGGTAAAGAGCCCATGGAGCATGTGCTAGCTGCCTCTCCTAGGCAAGGGGCCATGCTCTCTTCTCTGAAAGTCGCCAAGCCCCAGACAGCAAAGAAAAAGGTGCCTAGAGTTGTAACTCCAAATGTGACTAGGGCCCTCCGAAGCAAGGGAAAATTGCCCAAGAAACCCATGGTTGAATTTCCCAAGAGGAAGAGTACTAGAAGAGCCACCCAAAGCAAAGGAAAGGATAAGGAAGAAAGCAGTCATGAACAGGAAAGGGAATTCAACATCATCCAAATCCAAAGTGATGATGATGATAATGAAGCCCGGATTCTTGAAAATCTTTTGATCCATAGAGAGAGCCAAATTGATGCCTTGAGGGCTGATCTTCATAGAGCTAGGAACTTTAATCACTTTTTGCAAGTCCAAAACAAGCGAATGAGTGTCCATATGGCTATATATGAGACACGGGCCATCCGATGCAAAAAGGAGACCTCCAAAGCACAGGTGAGATTGGAAGAACTCATGGGTGAGTTCGAGGAACATGAAGGTGAAGATCAGCCAAGGTGAAAGAGCCCAAGAACCATGGGGCTAAAAATGGCCCTTGAGAAACAAAAAGAAGAAGAAGATGCCCTTCTCCAATCTACCCCTCTCACTGCGTTGTTCGAACAAGAGATAGAGAACAATCGGGAAGCATGGCTTGAGAGAGTTAATGATCACTTGGAGAAGAAATTGGAGAAGGAAAATAGGGACTTGTCCCTTCAATGGAGGATGACCGGGCATTATAAAAATCTTAATCAGGTTGCTCAATGGAAGTTGAAGGCTGCTCAAGAAAAACTCAAGGAGGTTAAAGGGAAGCGCCCAACACAAAAATTGAGGAAAGACACCTCAAGACTCCAAATTTTGGCCTCTGCTTCACAACATGTTGCTGAAAACCCTTGAGGGTCATGCTCACCAATTTTGGGTGAAATTCGACATATTTTGGTTTTTTGTCATTTTTGGGTTTTTGGCCAAAACTCATGGGCATCGCCATTTCAGTTTGGGAAATCATCAAAGGATGAAAATGGTATCATTGGATGTCATAATTTCATGGATACATACTCAAAAATTTTTAGAACAATTGAAGATCTTTTTCTCCCCCAAAATGGTGAAAAACACTTGCTTTTTCTACACTCCGCCCCGTTTATCAGCAAGGCTTATTTTCAGGGTTTTTACACACAATCCTATTTTTGGATGACTTCTCATGGTCTGTTGTGCTCAAAATAAACTTTTTCATAAATTAGACACTCATAGATTTCCAACAAGCTATCATGAGCCTCGTTTCGACATCGGGAAGGCCTCCAAAGGTTGCCGGCAAGTCAGGGGACCTTTTGCTGATGTATTTTTTGAGTATTTTTGTAAAAATTGAACCTTTCAAAAGTGACTTTTCCTCATGTGCGTTTAGCTATTTTTGTATATGATAAGTTATGAAAAGTCAATATATTTCCCTTTTTTATCATTTTTTAGATATTTTATTAGATATTTTGTGCCTTAGGCTGTGTAAAGCCTCAAGGACAAAATAAGATATTTTGAATAGGCCAATGAGATTGCAAGTTGAACTAAGAGGTTTTCCTCACTTGGACTATATATTCCAAAGGATTTCATTGTAAACAAGGCTGAACTTGATGAATAGAAGAAATATATTGTCATATAAGTTTTGGAAGAAATACTTGTCTCATGCTTTTGGATAGTCTCTTGGATGTTCTTGGATGATGAAAGATGATTGTTGTTGGATTCCATGACTTGGTAGAATGGTATAGTGTCTCTCTCTCTATTTTGTTTCCTAGTTTTCATTCATAAATCCATGCTATTTTTTGCTATAGGACAGTAGAGGGAAAATTTGAGACATGCCCTTGGAGGCACCTCAACTTTCCTATTTTTTCATAGCTTCCATGTTTTCTTCATTCTTAGTCACATTAACGAATTCTTGATTGCTCTTTAATAACTTAAGAATATTATTTTCTTGTTTCATTCATGGTTTTATGCATGCTAAGTATGATTTATGGTATGGCCTTCTTACTCATGGCTAGCTATAGCTCCATCTATGAAACTTCTCTTTGACTGATTAGATTGTCATTTGTTGAACCAATGAGGTCTTGTTCTGATCTTTCCCTTTGCCTAAGACTATGCAGTATTGTTTTCAAAATGGAAAATAGCTTGAAGTACTATGTTTAGGTGTTTTGGCATAGTGATTTGAGTTGTTTGTCTATCTTAAGTGTATTTCCCCAAACTTTGATAGCCATTTCCTAAAGTTAGAGAGTTATATATATCTATGCATGGCTTGAATGTTTATTTCTATGCATTGATTAGCTTAAAGTTATATTTCTCATGATTAATGGTTTTCCCTACCATGTTTATGTCAGCTATTAAACTATTTTTTCTTGAAATCCTTTGTTATTCACAAACTTGATGTCCATCTTACTCCATTTTTCCCAAAGATCCATTTTACCTCAAATCAAATCGGCCCTTCAACAACCTTGTATCACCATCTGAAAGCTTTCTTGACCTTTTTGACTCCATAGCCTAGTTGATCTAACATCTTTTTACCTATCTTATATCTTTGATCAGTTCACCCCTCACAACCTAAAAACCAAAACCAAAAACTTACTTCATAACTAGCCTAAAATCAGAACACAATAAGCAAACACACAGATATCCATTACACAAATAGAGAGAGCCCTCTCCGAGTCCAGGAAGGCTAGGTCCTTGGGCTCCAAATACTGGTTTGATGTTACACTGTCATTTGGCTTTCCAATCAACCAACTCACGGGACCCTAACATAATGGCGATCACGGTGGGACCCTGAGTACTAAACAAACTTAGTTTCCATAAACATTCCAGTATCCTTAAGAATACTATCTTATTGACTTATCCCACTACTCCTGACATAATGGTGATCACGGTGGGACTTTGAGTCAAAACATCCTAGGTATCCCTTAGGAACCCTCAAAATCTCAGTCAAACTTAGAAGAGTAGAATCTGGTTGTCTCACCATCCTAGAAAAATGATGACTCAGCTGTAGGACACTCTTACAAACCTTAGGAATACATAAAGAACTCAGAAAAACCCCAAACAACTCCCTTAGATTGCTTTTTGTCAGTATTGGTGGTGGACCATACCAATATCCCCTCAAAAAAACTAAAAATCCACCTGGCAACTCCACTAGCCTCCAGTAGGCCTTACTACTTTGCTAAAATTTAGAATACTATTCGATCAACCTATCCCACTGCCCAATAACATAATGGTGATCACGGTGGGACTAACTAAGTACATAAAATTCTAGCAAACTCTTGTAGATTCATTAGTCTTTAAAACTTAAATAGGCAAGAAGTCCATAGAATCATTTAGAGTAAACTCTTTTTGTTATCGCCACCCTAGCAAAGTGATGAAACAAGTTTAGAATACTTTAATAAACCATACGTTACACATAAAACTCAAAAAACCTCAAAACATTCCCAGATTGGCTTTTCCCTAGTTACTAGTGGTGGACCATAGCTACATCTTTACAAAAACAACCAAGTTGCACCTGGCGACTCCACTAGCCTCCAGTAGGCCTAAAAACTCCATGAAAGACCAAAAATTCATAAACCATACCTTTTTGCTAACTCATCCTTCCAAAAACTTAAGCTTAGGGTAGAAACTCTATAATCAGTGACAAACTAAGTATAGCTTAGTGATTCAGAAGACCTCACCTAAACATAGGAGATAAGCAGAAGTCTTCTTGCCAAGAGAACCATTAGCTTGTCCATACAGCCTAGAAAACTATTAAAACCAAGTGAATCACTCTTCTTTGCAAGTTTCCATCTCAAAGTTTGCTATAAAACTTTTTCCCATAAGCATCTTTGATGGTGTTGGTGGTAGACCATAGTTCTCATAGAAATCCACCTGGCGACTCCATTAGTCCATCCTTTCTGTTTTGACCATGCTTTGCATTAGTAAAACCCTAGAGAGGCCATTCATCCAAAACATTCAAAAATACCATCCTCTCTAAACTCTAGATTCGAAATCTAGCTTCACGAAGAATCAACACCAGATCTCATCCAGACCCAAATCCCCCTATCATAATAGATGACCCAGAGAAGATTCTCTGGCAAGCTTCTGAAACAGGAAATTTAGCTACCGATAGGGCCATCCGTAAAGCAAGATCAGTACCTGGACATCTCACAGCCTTGCAGGATTCCCCCTTCGACTGAAAATCAACAAAAACCCTTTTTAGAGGCAAGTCACAAAGTAAGATAGACTTTGACGATATTGAGCCCGTAGATCTGCCACAGAGTCCTAGTAGAGAAGCCTCGCCTACTACACCTCCCGAATTTTAGCTTCTCCATCACTTTGGCTCCTACCATCCCAGATCTGCTCAAAATCAAATCACTAGTCCAATTACATCTGCCACACCTATCCAAACCACTATTGTTCAAACCACCTCAACTCATCCCACAGGCCCTCATTTTGTACATCATCCATTAGCTCCCATCATGGCAGCCTGGTACACACCTTTGGTGTTGCCACAGCCTTTGGCTCCCTTACAAAATTACTATCAATCCAAAATCCCACACTTTACCGAAGTTGAGGCTATCACAGCTCAACAGCATGTAGATAGGATTAGCAATGCCTTTGAATACATGGAAATAGAAGACGAGACCATCAGAATGAGGATGTTCACCCAAATCCTGGGCGGAGAACCCAAAAAATGGTTTAAGAGCTTAACTCTGAACAACATCCACAATCTCCCAGAACTCTACCAAACCTTCATAAACAAGTGGGAAATCGGAAAGAACCCCATTCAAATCTTGTCAGAATATAACAATCTAAAATAGGAAAATGGGGAAAGTGTCCAGGGATACTGCACTAGGTTCGACAGTGTGTATAACGCCCTCCCACCTCACTTCAAACCTCCACTTGGCTCAGCCCTGGAAAAATTCCCCAAGGGTTTTGACCCAGACATGACTTATCAGCTAAGACACAAGAACCCTCTTACCTTAGAGGAAATGAAAAAAGTATCCATAAGGGCAGAAGCCAACTTAGCAGAAAAAAGAGCTAGGACTAGATCAGAAAGGAAAGTTACATACCGGGATGAGGTCTCCACTTCAGCCCCTTCCTTAGATCCTAGAATAGATGACTTGATAGTTCCATGGCCAAAATGTGGTAAAAGATAAGTGAAAAGACCCCTCTTAGGGACAACCAACCAAACCCTCCAAACAGAAACCAGAACAAAAATTTTAGGAGGGAACAACCTCAAAACAAACCAAGGGAAAATGACCAAAAAATTAGGCCACCATTTAATGAAAATTATGTGGAAGAAGATGATAGGGATACAAAACCCATTGATGAAAATCATTTGAACCTCATAGGATCTGATAATGAGAGTGAGGTGTACCTCACATAAGAAGAACAAGCATTCTTCTCTTCGAATCAGGATGAAACCAACTGTGAAGATCCCGAGGATCCTTCCATAGATTTTCAGAATGCAATTGTAGAATTTCACAGGCAGTATGACCTTAGAAGCAGAAAAAACCAAGACAACTCCAAGAAAGACAGCTCAGACACTGCTAAAACCCCTGATACAATCCTTAAAAAAACAGTGGACAACAACAAAATCATGGTTAGGAAAAATGACCGAAATAAAGATAAAGTTACCCAAACAAGTCTTGGCTCAGATGCTCCTAGTACTTCCACAAAGATTCTCAAGGTGGTTGTGTCAAACAAGATCCCAAAACAAAGCCAACAAACTCAGAACATAGAGAAAGTCATGGCTGAAAAAGCTAAAGCAAACCTGTCTAAACTACAAGTACCCTTTAGTTTTGAGGGAGAAATTGCCAAAATAAATATTACCATGCTTCTCACTGAACTTATCACCCAAGGCTCTTATAAATCCCAAGTGTTAAAGGTCCTAAATATAGGAAATGATACGAACACCCTTAATCTAGCTGATGACACTCTTGAAGTGTTGTTTGGTCCGAAAATAGAAAGAAATTCCAAGAAGGAACCACTCTTCCCTTCTACATCAGTTTGAATATCCATGACCAAATCCTTCATAATGCCATGCTAGACTCCAGAGCCTCGCATAATCTCATGCTGAAGGTTGTAATGGAAAGATTAGGCCTAGAAATGACAAGACCATACAAAGATTTATATTCATTTGATTTGAGTACAGTCAAATGTCTAGGTTTGATCAAAGATCTTTGTTTCAGTTTGGCCTAGGTACCTGCAAAACATCTGATCATGGACATAGTGGTAGCAAACACCCCTCCCAAGTACGGAATGCTTCTATCCAGATCTTGTGGAGCCAAGCTCCAAGGAAATATTCAACTTGATATGTCCTACGCCACTATTCCTGTGTTTGACCAAACTAGAATCACACAAGAAATACATGATCAGTAGCCAAGAGAGGCCAGATAACATCCTGATGTATTCCTTGCATTCTGACCTAAACTCTTTCATTCTACACACTGATGAGAACATTGAAGAACAGTCAGAAGAATTTGAAACAAAATTAGACCCACCACATCAGCTGCCCCTAGTTCTCTATGATGAACTTAGACCCACTCAAAACTATCATGATCATGAACTACTATGTCTTGAGGAAAGCAAGTGTGTTCCTTTTGAAACAGAGATAGAGCAAGAAGCACTAACTATTATGTACTATCAAGAAAATTACTCAAACCTTAGGCAAACATCAGCAGTAACATCAGGAAAATTTTTCAGAATAGAGGCATTAGAAGACATACATATCACAAACCTCTTTGGAACTCAAGAGCAGGGAAGCTTAATGTTTTTACCATACCTCAAGAATTTACCATCACATAACTCTTCCACTGCAAATGAAATCTTGACTGTAGCCATAACAACTCAAAATCCAGAAAAAATTCCTGATAAAATTCTTATGAGCAAAGATGATGACTGCAGTCCAAGTATACCTGAGTTACTTGAACTGGCTAACATTCTGTCACTCCACTAAAGACTTAAAACTGCTAGAATTGGCTATCTCATTCAGAATATTAATTCATATAGAGAAAACAGTGAGAAACACTATGCCACTACCATCACTCCAAGAAACAACTTCGACAAAAGAAAATAAAAAAATCTGAACCAATCAGTAATAGTCAAAGATAAAATAGTTGGTCGTAGGATCTGTTTTGATTTCAGAAATACTAATACACATCCTGGTGACAGAAATTTTATCCTTCCTACCCAAGACCATGATATACCGATGATAAGTGCTTTTAATCATATGTCTTTGGAAGATGATGTTTCAGGGTATAGCCAATTGATTCAATTGCAAAGTAGATAGCTCAAATATTTTTTCCAGTATGCTGGAAGTAGTCCCAGTTTCAATTTCAGAACTGTTCCTAAAAGCCATGTTTCCAGTCTTGAATTTCTGCATGTTGACATACCTTGATGATGTCATTATATATTTTAAGAATGACAAAGAATATATGCATTACTTGAAAAATATGTATAGTAAAGGAGGGAGTGGAGATCAGAGGTATCAAGAGGTACAGTGGGAAGATACGGGTTTGTTCAAAGATTCATGCATGAATCCTTATATCATGCTTGAAAGAGAAAATTTTCCAAATTTCTCTTTTCAAGAGCTGAGTGGACCAAGAGTGGTAGGAGATCCTTATGGGGATAAGATGCTTAAGTTTCGCCATTTCCAAGATTTCTAAGTTTAAAACATTTTCAATCATTGTATATACCATTGTTTGAAAAATAGATAAAAACAGAAAATTAAAAAACAATGGAAAAATAGAAAAAGAGGGTGGTTTGAAAAATAGAAAGAATGCCCCATGTTCAAAAAATAGTCATTCAGAAAGCGCGCAAGTCTAAACGCCGCTACTAGTGCTCAAATGTCTTGTTCAGTTATCTAGCCTAATCATAACTGAACACGTTTTAAATTTATTTGTTGATAAGTTAGTGAGTGGAAAAGATGGTCAACATTGTGTAAGATTGACTTATCAAAGAGAGTAGATTAGGAAAAGATACTGGTTCCACATGCTCAAAAAAAACCAAAGAGGGAAGTGGGGATGAAAAACAAATTGTGCATCCTAGCCCTGTTTTTTCTAGACTTCATTTTTTCCAAAATAATATTTGTGTGCAGCTTGTCTTTCATGCCACAAGTATATGACAAATCAGACTGTTTAACCCTGATTTGATCATTTTTCAATTTCATGTTTTAGATTAGAGAACAAAATCCTGTCAAATAGCTTAACCTTGACAATTGATCTAGCATAGGTAGAGTAATGAGGGAGTTCATCAGCTTAATCTGAGCTGCTGGAAAAGATAAGTGTAGAATTAGATAGGTTCATTTTTCAAAAAAAAAATATATTGTCAAAGGGTTTCTAGTCCAAATGCACCCAAACGAAGAAAAAATGTTGGGAAAGATAGTGGGGTAGGTAGAAATATCATTGATGCTAATCATGTTGTCAATTTTCAGAAATAGCATCAAGGAAGAATGAAATTTGCGCCAATGGATAAGGCACTGGTCTTCATAAGCCGAAGATCTGAAATTATGGACACCTCATAAAAAGGAGCTGCCCTCCCCAGATGGAGCCACTGTTAGTCATCAATATTTTTCACTTGTTGGTGATGACTAGTTGTAATAGACAAGTTTTCTAGCAGCTAATCTAAAAAATTGTCAAATTTGCCAGCTGGAAAACACCCATAAAATTTTTTTGCCCTCCTACCTTTTAAATCCACCCATGATGAGATGAAACCTCATTATCAAGCCCTACCTAGCCTCAGCCATACTAGCTTGTGCATCAGCTCCAAAGAAAACAATCCAAATCTGTCCAAAGAAGTCTCCCCTAAGTTAGGTAGTGGTGCTTTAGGCATTTCTCCCTTGGCAAACTATCATAAAGCCAAAGAACCTCTATCTGCTACAGACCAGTCGTAGCAGACCTTCCCATTCTGCAAATAAATTTGGTTACACCCTTAATTAGCACCACTAACAAGCCCTAAAGTCTCAGCAATGCACATGCCCTAGGTCAAACTGATATTAGGTGGTTTCACAGTGTTTCAAATGGATCTTTCAAGAGCAGAAGTGTACCAGCATCCCAGAAGACAATATTTGGCTCAACATGAGAAGACAACTGCTTCTCATATGATTTTGAGCCTGGGATGTAGCTACAGGGCAGAGAGTTGTTTCATTAAGCTCCTACGATCACAGTCAAAGGTTAGTAAATTATGAATGACAAGAAGCGCTTTGCAAATACTAACCAAACTGCTTGTGATGTCTAAAGAGGCACAAAGATATTTGAAAAGTAGAATTACATGTCTCATAGAAGTGCCCATCTTAACTATTATCAATTTGTCATTCTTCATTTTCTCAAGCAAGAAAAGGCAGTGAAAGGAAAAATAACATTGTTAAAAGCTGATGAAATGAAATCACTGAGAAAACCTCCTTCATTTTATAAGCAGAGGGTTGAAGACTGAGTAGGCCTCCTTCATCTATAAGAAGAGGGCTGAAGACTGAGAAGGCCTCCTTCATCTATAAGCAGAGGGCCAGGGATAAAGTTTGTTTTTAAGTTTTTCACTAACTGTAAAGACAAATTTTAGGTACAATGGAAGACAATTGCAGGTTTCTGAATAAAAATGATGTTAAAGGCAAAGGAAAATTAGGGGTGCTTTTAAAAATTGTTTGCATGAGTTTCACTGTTATTGAATTACAATGTGAAGCTAGTGGGTTGATCATCAATCAAGAAATATTATTAAGCAGATGGCCAAAGGAGTCAAATAGTCTTGGTCTCAAACTAACTTCTGGCATCATGTATAAAGGAAGCCACTATCAGTATGTTCATCAAACATTCTTGATTTTGATTGAGATAGAGGTTGAAAAGAAACCAGGCATCTGTGAAAAATAGGCCTCCTGTATAAACAAAGTAAAGGGCTCACCATGGATGAAAAGAAATTATTGCATGTGGCAAAGATTCCAAAAGAGACTGCTCTCAAAAAGGGTGGAATGAATGAAAATTCATGTTTCTTGCAGACCTCCTTCACAGAAGAACAAAGGGATAGCCTTCCCATGTTCACATTTCAAACTTCAGTTCATTATCCCCTATTTTATCTCCATAAAGGTTGAAAACTCATTACTTTAGCAATCCAGGGCTGGTCAGTTGCCTTGATAATGGAAGCTATTTATAGCAAAGTTTTTCATTTACAAATATAGGTGAGTTTCTTCACTCACAGTCAAGAGAGACTCAAATCAGTTCCTGCCAGTTCAATCAGCCTCACAGTGG
Organism: Pinus albicaulis; assembly: GCA_034641835.2. Lineage (NCBI taxonomy): Eukaryota > Viridiplantae > Streptophyta > Pinopsida > Pinales > Pinaceae > Pinus > Pinus albicaulis. The sequence goes on along the minus strand of CM076583.1, from coordinate 1,034,474,895 downwards.
GCATGACCACCTCCAAAGCATCAGGAGCAGACAATGTCAGTTTAAGTTTCAAAAGGGTGAGCTACCTCCTTACAAATGTCAAAGAAAACCTCATATAACAAAATGTGTCTTTCTACAGGTGTCCTTTTTCAATGAGAAAAACACTAAGCGATGTTCATATTCAAAAGGGTGTTTCTTTTCCTATTCATAAAGATATTTTTCAAACTTGTCAAAAGTGACAAAGAGGTAACCTAAACTGTGTTTTCTAAAGGGGACTTCACAAATGAACAACAAAAAGACAAGAGGTGGAAAAGGATATGGAAATTGCAGCTAAGTTTTTCCCCAGTAAAAGGGCAGTATCATTTAAAAGGAACACCTACAGTCATTCACTTGGCTCAGAGCTGAATTTCTTTCTACAGTACAAATATCAAAAGGAAACAATGTCTCATTCCTTAGTGAGAAATAGTGGAAAATTTTCAATTCTTAAAAGGGTTGCTTTTCCTCAAAAAGGGTCATGCTTATAAAAGAAGTGGTTCTTGCCACTATGTCATTCATATGAACAAAAAAGAGTCTCGGTTATGTTTTAAAAGACATGAGCTTCATGTTTTATTTCAACCCAAAAGCCCTTTCAAAAGTTTTCCAAAAACCCTCACCAAGCAAACATTGAAAGGACCTTGACTTTTTCTCTCAAAAGAGGATAAAAGGACCATTGAAAGCCCATTTGAAATTCTCAAAAACACAAACAACATCTCATCTGAGCTTCTCACTGGACCGAAGAGAGTTTTTGAACAAAAATTTGTATAGTTTAAAGCTTAGAGACCGCGCGGCGCGCCTGGAAAAGCGCGTGGCACGTTTAACAATGATTTTACACAGAGGCTGTATTGTTGCACGATGTGCCTGTAGGTGCCGGTCATGACTGCCCATCATCGACCAGACACCATTTCTATTGTGCAGCGCCTTCCCTTTCCAACATGCTGCACGTGTTTCAATAGATCAAAACGCCTCCAACAAGTCTTGAAGCAGCTCAACTCTTCAAGCAAAGGCCACCATCGATCTTCAAGGTATTTTGGTTGCCTCCTTGCTATATTAAGGTTGCTAAGTGGTGATTAAAAAATAAAAACTCTCGATATAAATCAAGGTGTGTTGGGGTAAATAGTTTGAAGAAGATTGTTTCAGTTGGATGAAAGTGGAGTAGTCATTTTTGTTCAAAGAGCCTAAAGCTACCCTCAAGACTGTGATAAAACCATAAACTCTGTCAGCTATATGTAGTGGTGAAAACAGTGGTAAGGAGGGTTGATTTTTTTTGTTTAAGATCTAAGGTTGTTGTGGCTATGATTGCCCAACATTGACATAGTGAAAGTGGAGTGTTTATGTTGATGTCAAAAGGCCTAAAAACTACCCTCAATACAGTGCTAAAAACATAAACCTGCAAGTCAAAATATACACAGTAGTAGAGTTTTTGTCAAATTGTTGGAGGTGCCCTAACTATGATAGGGAAAAGTTAACCTCTTTCAACCAAGTGTATGGTGAAAAAATTGTTAGAAAGTAAAGGAGTGGTTTTAAGGAAAGCACATTCATGGTGAGGTGACATCAATGAGCCTATGTTGAAAGCAGTAGTCTTAGTTCGAATGCCTTGTCACCTTCAAAGAATGTCTCCTTTTGAATAAGAGAAACAGTGAGACTATTGTTGCCTTCTTTTGGTCCCATAAAACAAATTGTGGTGAAGAATATTTTAACTCAATCTAAAGGTGTTTTGTCTACCTGTTTATGTGAAACAATGAAGTACAAGAGAAGTGTTTTGATTGGGAGGGGTGTTTGTTTTCTACAAGGCTGTCTTGCTTATACCAAAAACACAGAAAAGCTTTGTGACCTTACCCAACACAGTGATCATTTGACTTTGTGTACCTTTTTGTTTGTCTGTACGCTTGTTATTATAACTATTTGTTGAGTGGCATACAAAGGAAGACAAGTAGTGATTTGGAAGGAGCAAAGAGCTGATATTAAAGAAACATTTCACACAGCCTTTGGGGCAAATTTGCCTTGGTCAAACAGTGACTAACAAAGAGGACAGAGTTGTGTTTGAGAAAGCATTTCAAAAACCATTTGAAGCAGCTTGGTGTTGCAGAGAGCATTCAAAACAAGATTCCTCCCAGGCAGGATAGTAGGAGTGGCCTGCATAAGAGATTTGAGCCTATTTCCACTGAAGAAGTGAATTCCAACCCTTTAGTCTTGTTCAATTTCCATGAGGTTGGGTGTTTAGATTTTTGTCAAAGAGTGCAAGAGGTGAAGAGATTTTCTCCTTTGACATTCTTTGTGCTTTTAGGCTTCAAGACAAGCATTTCCAGCTGGCAAGCCTAGACTTTAAATTCTCTCCAAGGTATATCTCCAAGACCACTAAAATCCCTTATATTGGGGAGAAGTGGTTTAAACAAAGCCACTTGGACTCAGAAGACTACAAGCCCTTTCTAAAGCCTGAGCACAGAGATTCATGTCCTTCCATTTTTTCCTTCTCATATCTTTTCCCTAGCTATGCCCCCCTCATGAAGATCATCATGAAATACTTCACTTGTGAGGGAATATTCTCCCGAGTCTATGCCTATCACATTCGACTGCTCATGAATTTCACTAGGGCCAAATTGCTAAATATTCCTTTCTTCTTATGCAAAATCATCGAGATAATGGCCTCTACTATTCAGAAGAAGCCTCTTTCATAGCAAACAACCTACCTCTTACATCACTCTCTCATCAAATTCATCATTCCTCATCAGCTTGAAAAGAGGGAGGTCTCTTGGGATACTTTCATCACCCATCCAGATTTCTCCGCTGTCCCTCCAGCTCATACATCCCCTACACGTCCTACTCACCATCCTTCGCCTTCTTCTAGCAGACATATTCCCAAAAAGATGAAGTTTACCACAAAACAAACAAAGGAGCCTGAAGAAGGAGAAGAGCATGACCATGATGAGGAAGAGGGACATGAGAAAGAGGAGGAAAGTGATGATGAGCATCAGGAAGGGGATGAAGAATAAAGTGGTGATGAGCAGCATCACAGTGAGACAGAACAACAAGGGCATGAAGGTGATGAACAGGGGCAGCCAAAAGATGCTGAACATGAGCAGCATGAAGGTGATGAACAGGGGCAGCCACAACATTATACACATCAGCTACAGTAATGTGAGCAGAGGCAACCTCAGGATGATGCACAGCAACCTCCTAAAGAAGAGCAGCAACCTCAAGAAGAAGAGGGGCAGCAGGATAAAAATTTGTAGCACACTGAGGAGGACAACCCTCAAAGGGAAATGCAAAAGGACAACCAAGGCATCCATAAGGAACTTCAAGACAGTGGCAAAAATGAGGGGCAAAGTGACAAGGGTAAAGAGACCATGGAGCATGTGCTAGCTGCCTCTCCTAAGCAAGGGGCCATGCTCTCTTCTATGAAAGTTACCAAGCCCCGAATAGGAAAGAAAAGGATGCCTAGAGTTGTAACTCCAAATGTGACTAGGGCCCTCTAAAGCAAGGGAAAATTTCCCTAGAAACCCATGGTCGAATTTCCCAAGAGGAAGAGTACTAGAAGAGCCACCCAAAGAAAAGGGAAGGACAAGGAAGAAAGAAGTCATGAATAGGAAAGGGAATTTGACATCATCCAAATCCAAAGTGATGATAGTGATAATGAAACCCAGATCCTAGAAAATATTTTGATCCATAGAGAGAGCCAAATTGATGCCTTGAGGGCTGATCTTCATAGAGCTAGGAACTTCAATCACTTTTTGCAAGTCCAAAACAAGCAAATGAGTGTCCATATTTCTGTATATGAGACACGAGCCATCCGATGCAAAAAGGAGGCCTCCAAAGCATAGGTGAGATTGGAGGAACTCATGGGTGAGTTTGAGGAAAGTGAAGGTGAAGATCAGCCGAGGCGAAAGAGGCCAAGAACCATGGGGCTAAAAAAGGCCCTTGAGAAACAAAAAGAAGAAGAAGATGCCCTTCTCCAATCTACCCCTCTCACTGCATTGTTCAAACAAGAGATAGAGAACAATCAGGAAGCGTGGTTTGAGAGAGTTAATGATCACTTGGAGAAGAAGTTGGAGAAGGAAAACAGGGACTTTTCCCTTCAACGAAGGATTACCGGGCATTATAAAAAGCTCAATCAGGTTGCTCGATGGAAGATGAAGTTTGCTCAAGAAAAACTCAACGAGGTTAAAGGGAAGCACTCAACACAAAAATTGAGGAAAGACACCTCAAGACTCCAAATTTTGGCCTCTTCTTCACAACATGTTGTTGAAAACCCTTGAGGGTCATGCTCACCAATTTTGGGCGAAATTCGACATATTTTGTTTTGTTGTCATTTTTGGGTTTTTGGCCAAAAGTCATGGGCATCGCCATTTCAATTTGGGAAATCATCAAAGGATGAAAATGGTACCATTGGATGCCATAATTTTAGGGGCACATACTCAGAAATTTTCAGAACAATTGAAGATCTTTTTCTCCCCCAAAATGGCGAAAAACACTCGCTTTTTCTAAACTCTGCCCCGTTTATCAACAAGGCTTATTTTCTAGGTTTTTACACACAAGCCTATTTTTGAAGGACTTTTAGTGGTCATTTGGGAGAAAAATAAACATTTTAATAAAGTAGACACTCAGAGCTTTTGAACTAGCTATCATGAGCCTCATTTCGACATCGGGAAGGCCTCCAAAGGTTGCCGGCAAGTCAAGGGACCTTTTGCTGATGTATTTTTTGAGTATTTTTGTAAAAATTGAACCTTTCAAAAGTGACTTTTCCTCATGTGCGTTTAGCTATTTTTGTACATGATAAGTTATGAAAAGTCAATATATTTCCCTTTTTTAGCATTTTTTAGATATTTTATTAGATATTTTGTGCCTTGGGCTGTGCAAAGCCTCAAGGACAAAATAAGATATTTTGAATAGGCCAATGAGATTGCAAGTTTGTGTAAAAGGTTTTCCTCACTTGGCCTATATATTCCAAAGGATTTCATTGTAAACAAGGCTGAAATTGATGAATAGAAGCAATATATGGTCATATAAGCTTTGGAAGAAATACTTGTCTCATGCTTTTGGATTGTCTCTTGGATGTTCTTGGATGATGAAAGAGGATTGTTATTGGATTCCATGACTTGGTAGAATGGTATAGTGTCTCCCTCTCTATTTTGTTTCCTAGTTTTCATTCATAAATCCATGTTCTTGATTGCTATAGGATAGTAGAGAACAAATTTGAGACATGCCCTTGGAGGCACCTCAAATTTCCTGTTTCTTCATAGCTTCCATGTTTTCTTCATTCTTAATCACATTAAAGAATTCTTGATTGCTCTTTAATAACTTAAGAATATTGTTTGCCTGTTTCATTCATGTTTTTATGCATGCTAAGTATGATTTATGGTATGCCCTTCTTACTCATGGCTAGATATAGCTTCATCTATGAAACATCTCTTTGACTGATTAGATTTTCATTTGTTGAACCAAGGAGGTCTTGTTCTAATCTTGCCCTTTGCCTAAGACTATGCAGTCTTGTTTTCAAAGTGCCCAATAGCTTGAAGTACTGTGTTTAGGCATTCTGGCATAGTGATTTGAGTTGTTTGTCTGTATTAATTGTATTTCCCCAAATTCTGATAGCCATTTCCTAAAGTTAGAGAGTTATATATCTCTATGCATGGTTTGAATGTTTATTTCTATGCATTGATTAGCTTAAAGTTATATTTCTCATGATTAATGGTTTGCCCTACCATGTTTATGTCAGCTATTAAACTATTTTTTCTTGAAATCCTTTCTTATTCACAAACTTGATGTCCATATTACTCCATTTTGCCTAAAGATCCATTTTACCTCGAATCAAATCGGCCCTTCAACAACCTTGTATCACCATCTGAAAGATTTCTTGACCTTTTCGACCCCATAGCCTAGTTGATCTGACATCTTTTTACCTATCTTATATCTTTGATCAGTTCATCCCTCACAACCTAAAAACCAAAACCAAAAAATTACTTCATAACTAGCCTAAAATCAGAACACAATAAGAAAACACACAGATATCCCTTACACAAATAGAGAGAGCCCTCTCTGAGTCCAGGAAGGCTAGGTCCTTGGGCTGTAAAGACCAGTTTGATGTTACACTGTCATTTGGCTTGCGAATCATCCAAATCACGAGACCCTAACACGAACCATTAGCTGTTGCACCCAAGGAGCATGTCTAACTTAATCTACAACCCAGGGAAGTAAGAGAAAAGCCTTGTTTTTCTGGCACACCTTCTCATATTCATTTAAGTAACATGAATTTACAACCAAAGAGATTCCAAAAATTCCTTGCATTTACTATCACTGGAATTATCCTATGAAAGTCTGGTAATAAAAATTCTTTGCTTGTAGGCCTTGTAGAACACATCCTGCCAATCTGTGTAGGCTAGCAAACCCTCCTCTTCTCCCACAACTATTGTATATTTTCCTTGTTACTTGTATAATCAAGGAAATGAGTTTTCAGAAGTCAATTTTGCAATTGTGAGTAACCTCCAGGGATTATTTTTTGTGAATTCTATCTACGATTGTCATTTCTCTTGAATATTTGCACCATGAACTACACACAAAAAAAATTGATTCCCGACTTTGTAAAACTTTGGAATCACAGCCCTCTGTAAGACATTTATTTAAACATTGTGAAGATCTTATGCATATGATGCAGTTTTCTTGCAGGAGTAGAGATCAACTCTGATGAAGTGCAAGAAGATGATGCACAAAATCCAGTGCAATGCAAGGTGTTCTATTTTATCATTTACCCCATCCACCCTCAACTGTCTATACTTAATTTTGTTTCCAGGATGTTTGCATCCATTACGCTGTGCAAACCTCTCTTAAAAAAGATGGAGAAAATCATTGTCGGAAGCAATTCCAAGCTCTCTGTGCATACTCTACATCACACAAAATCCTTCCAAGACAAGGGATGCGTAATTTTTTTTTTGTTATTTTACCATTCATGTTTTCCATTTATTTTAATTTCGCAAGGTTTTGCAGTTGGAGTCTTATTACATGTTCAAATTTGTCAGCACTATCAAACATAAAAGTTAATTGTGGAATTTGGTTTGCCCATCACCTCCCATGCATGTGGATCATTGCCCCACTCTTGTTGAAGTTCCATTGAATGGTTCTTATCATGATGGTGTTACGTAGTAAACTGATGCTTGTCAACATATGCTTCAGTTATTGATATTCTTTAGCATACATTAGCTAGCTGAGATAGATTTATACTATATAAAAAAACATATTAATACAAATTAACATCATCCTAATACTTGAAATGGGATGTGGTTTAGTGTGAGGGATCGGAGGGCAACATGAAAACAACCCACGTTCAAACCTGGGCAAGTGTAGAGCCCTTATGTGCATGTGTGAGTGAAGTTGTTTGACCTCCCAGAGTTGGCTTCACTTCATCAACAAAGGGCCTTAGCAGAAGTTAGAGTTGTGTTAAGTGGATATTAATGGGATAATTTATCTCTATTATTATATAGCTTAGATGTGTAATTTAAAAAAATATAAATACATATATTGCATCTAGTAAAAGGCTATATTATTCCAATTTTATATATTAGTTGACGTACACAGTGCACACACACATATAATTGTATATGTTAGTTGATATATATATATATATATATATATATATATATATATATATATATATATATATATATATATATATATATATATATATATGTATATGTATATATATATATATATATATATATATATATATATATATGTATATATATATATATATATATATATATATATATATATATATATATATATATATATATATATATATATATATATATATATATATATATATATATATATATATATATATATATATATATATATATATATATATATATATATATAGAGAGAGAGAGAGAGAGAGAGAGAGAGAGAGTTCAGTTTCACATAAGTTAGCCATAGAGGTCAATTAAATTCTTAGATTAACAGGTTTTTTATATGCTCTCAATAACTTATTTTTGTTATTTTGAGACATGGTTTAACATTATCTTGTGCTAGTTTTCACCAATATTGTAGATGCTTTATGAGGAGCAGGGGCTCTTCCTTGAAATAGCTGACATCATTCGAGGCTTGGGGCTTATGATTTTAAAGGAAGTCATGGAATCTCGCAGTGACAAGATTTGGGCTCGCTTTGTTGTTAAGGTAATGCCATGGCTGAAAATAAGATAATTAATTCTTAGACCTTTGATTCCATGTAAATATGTCTCTTTTATTTGTGTTTAGTTGCTTCAGAAGACCATAGAATTCAAGAATTGGCATTTGTATTTATAATTAGAACATGCTATGAAATTTATTTTAAGCCTACATGTGATTCTAGAGTTGGAGAAGAGCACCAAACCAAACAAATTGCTATGGCTAATGCTTAACAACTAGCAATTGGAGATTGTTCTTGGGAATTTGATTGTGTAGGATTGAATACCATGGAATACTCTATCTCTCAACCTCTATATTTCACCATATGTCTCATGTATCTTCTAACATATAGAATTATGAAGGCACCGTAGCCTGATTTGTCATGTTGTGTAATTTGGCAGTTTCACGATATTTTTTCATAATAGTGGCTTCTTGGATTGGAAGTGAAAATCTAATGATGTAAAAAGATCAATAATTTTCTAAGAACCGCACAAAAAATTGAAAATCGTAATTTTGATCTTTACTGAGCCCTGGACATGCATGTTACTAAGGACAACTTGCACTTAGCATAAGACAGTGAAATCATTTTGGTAGAATTAGTACCCTCACTTGAAGGTGTAAATTAGAATTATGGAAGTGTAGGAAGATGCACAACGAGAAATAATATAGCACTATATTTTATGGCTTCTCCTTAGGTACATCTGCAGGAGGTTGTATGCAATCAGGTTAGGCTGTAACACAAATTTTAACATGAGGAATGCAAATTTTCCACCTGGCATGCAATTTTGACACTTTGGGGTGCATTATAAGTATGGAATGTGATGTTTCATGGCATATATAATAACCCCTTTTCCTTATCGTGCATCAGGTTTGTAATTTATGTACATGGTGTGCATTTTTTCATGCAAATGGACATTTTGGCACTATGAAAATAATAGGTAGAAAAAAAGTTGGTCTTATAGAAAGCATATTTTGTCCCATGGGAGAATAAATCAAGGTAGGAGATGGTGCTGGTGAGAAATATCACTAGGTGTCCCCTCAAACATGGCATGACAAAAAATGATCATACAGGCTAACCTAGAAAATTTCCCATTGCAAAGACCTGCAAGCACGGTATTCGTGATCAAGTTTGACTTTGCCAAACTCAAAGATGACATATTGCACAGTAGGATACTTAACTGTTTGGGAACTTGTATTTTAATGATTAATGCCCATGAGGAGGATTGTCACCTTTGACATTGTAAAATAGATTAATGTTGAGGATTGCAAATTACTTCCTCGATAACCAATGGATGAGAGTACATTGACTTAGTAAAGACATTGCCTTAAACAATATGGCCATGGCTTTGCATTCCAGAAGTTCATTCTTCATAAGGACATCGCCTTAAACAACATGGCTACAAATAATTTGATCCAAGCTAAACTCAAAGAATATGACACAGTCCATAAGGGGGAGGATGAATGGAAATTAAGGAGAAAAACTATCATTATATAAAAAACAATCAAGGTGTGCACCCATGTATATGGTTAATTTCTCCATTTTTCTATGTTATTACACTTTTGTGGGAAAATTTAATGAATTTCCAGCAATAGAAAAACAACAATATGGATGCAATCATGAACCTCATATTACAAAAGAAATCCTTGAACTTTCTTTCTCCAGTAGATATTTAATTAGGCTCACAGGGGAATTTCCCATTAATCCATCCATGCCTTTACAATGGACAGATCTTTTCCATTATGCCTTTTGTCATCCTCCTAGCCAAAATGTTTCCATGAAATGTGTTCATTTGACCAAATTATATGGTTTTCTGTGCCACATGTATGTCTTCTCATTGTAATGTTTTTCAAGGCAGCTTCTTCACATCCACTCCCATTAGAATAACATTATCTGACAAATCAATGGGGAGCTCTTTAAGATGTGGACTCTCTTGATTAGAGTAGAACAGGAAGGATTTTGCATTTGCCTAGGTTTAAACATGGTATGATGTACATTCTATTCCAGTGCTTTATTTGGTACACCACTCTATGCATGGATTGCATGATTTTAGGCCTAAAAAATATAATTTGCAATATGTGCCAAATTTTAACCTTCTTCGTATGTTATTATCCCATATCTTATTCATTTATTCATTGAAATATTCATCCCCTTTTATTCTGGTTAGCAAATAAGCCTTTTTTAACAAAGTGGGCCTACCTTTGGCCTAAATGCCATGACCAAGGTGTATCTATTTCATCAAAATTATGCAGGACATTTCCTAGGACCAACTTCCCAGGCTTAGTTATCAATGAGATATCAGACGATAACACAAATTGACAACATTAAATCACAACATCATGTTCTTAAGGCGAGATTACAATTGAATCTCCATAATGATAACACATTTGATTTACCACTTGATCACAACACTCTTGACAAACATATTTTGGCAGGCCTTAATGAAAACATGGGGTAGCCTTCGGTCCATAACATGTACACAAGTGTAATCACTTCTTGATGGCGTAAGTTCAATTACTACCTCCACATGCTGGGTAAAGGCTATGTGAATGGAACTTGGTCAACAGTGTTTTCCTTAAGGAGAATGAGGGTAAGCTTGGGTTTGCAATATATGCACATGGTTCATCACCTCCCAATGCCATAAGTTCAATCCCTTCCCAGTTACATCCTCTCGGTTCTAGACTTCATGGATAATTGTGTTTACAAATTCTGTGGCTCCCATGATACATGTCTGGTGCAATGCAAGGTGTTCACTTTTTTATTGCCAGTTACATCCTCCCCATTCTAGACTTCATGGATAATTTTGTTTACAAGTTTTATGGCTCCCATGATACATGTCTTGTGCGCTCATCACATGCAAGGACTTAAGTTCAGTTGTGGGCAAAATCTGTGCAATTTAGTACAATAGACTATTCAACTACATCTTTTGTTGATTAGGACATGTGGAAAATTCAACCTATAAAGGTGGTTTGATGGGTGCAGCTATAGTGGTTGCAACTTGCAAAGCCTCAGGTGTGGACATTTCAACCTAAAAAGGTAGTGTGATTGGTGTAGCTACAGTGGTTGTAAGGCCTCAGGAGTTGTTTGTGGGTTGCCATGACTCATGAGGGATGAATTCACATTTTGTACCCATTTATTTCCAGATGTCCCTCATTAAGTACTGGTTTAAGACTCAAGACTATGTTCTCTAGTGATACATCTCAAATCAGAAAGTTGTATATGATATCTCCTTGTCCTTGACGCAAATACTTTAACTCCGAACCTTGTACTTGTTCCCTGACTCAAAATTTGTCTAATATGATATAAAATGTTAAGTCATGTTGAAGATGGATTTTATTACTATAATTTTTAAAATTTAGAACAATATCTTCATAGTTGCAATCTAATTTTATGCAAGATTTTTGTAATAATACCTTGATAGTTGCAATCTGATTTTATGCAATATTTTGTAATAATATCTTCATAGTTACAATTTGATTTTCTACAAGATTTTTGCAATAATATCTCCATAGTTGCAATTTGATTTTCTGCAATATTTTTGTTGAAATATGACCTTGGTAATTTTAGTGTCTTTTCATATGTTTAAGAGAATAAGTAAAATGCTCTAAATTCTAAAGCAACCAATCAAAAATTCTACCATATCTGTAAATATAATAGCTAGTTAATGAGAACCTTATCACTTATTTTTTGGATTCATGTTTTTCGTCTTTTCAAGGATTAAATTAGTCAGGAATTAATAATTTAATGATGTTTTTCATTGTTGGCTCATGTTATTTGGGACATGCAGGTCACATTGTAACATCATACTCACAATAAATCTTGAATGATGAAGTGGCTGAGCAAGCCTTTTAAAGGTTCAAGTCACAAAGTGTCAGATGGACACTACATAGGGGTGCATTTGGAAATGATAATGTAATTTGGCATGTGGCCTCTACTGCCATGGTAATCCCTAATTCATCAAAGTTTACTGTCTTTTAAACTTCAATCTTCTATCTATTATCTCTAACAAAGTTAGCATCATGCTAGTGATTAATTTGAAACTATATTTTAGTGGAAAAATTCACTGTTTTTTGGTGGAATAGATCATAATTTATTCTGATATTTTTTTGCAAGTGTACTAGTCATGATGATAAATGTGTGGTTTACTTCAGAGGGTTCTTAGTTATTTCTAGATACGCTTTTCATCATTTTCTTTGAATGCTTCTCTAGTGCTTTACCTTCATATTTTATCCCCTGCACAATTTCTTCTGAGGTCCATGTTGTTATGTTTATTGGATGTTTCTGTGGAAACATTTTTCTCAGGTTCTGCAATTTAAATTCAAATGCAAAAAATAATATTTTACATATTGATATTTGTTCAAGACATTTTTGTGTGATACTTGAATTTCATAAATATAGATTTCTATTTCGTTATCTATATCAATATATAAGAACAAGTTCATGGATTGTTCATATTTATCAAATTGTGGAGTTGTTCCTTTCCTGTTGCATGCACTTTTATATTGTTATTTTGTGATTCAAATTTCTAGTTATGCTTTCCAATTATTCTCCTACATAGTACATGCTTTGATAGATTATATCAAAAATCTTACCAATACGATAACATTGATTGTTGTATGTGGACATTTTTGTTCAGGATGGTCCATTACAGAATCAAGATGAGGAGCTGGATCATGCAATTGCACTTTCTCTTTCTGAAGAAATAACCAAACCAGATGGTATATGATGGAAATTTCATTTTTTTACTGTTACTTTTACTTTAATTATATCATTTAGCTCGATGATTTTCATATATTCAACTAAAATTTTGTTGCTTAACAAGACTTTGTCATTTCCATGTTTTAGTGAAACTGTTTATGGTTTGATACTTTCATACAACCTTTATCAAGTTACATGCACCCTCATTAGAAAAAACAAGAGAATTTCTCTTGCCATGACTATCTTTCTTTGTCATTGTTGACTTAAGAAAGTCTTTTAGCTAAGAAACTAGTTTCAAGGTTATGGCATAACTTGTCATATAAATTGAATAGAAGTTATATCCATAATGTTAACTTGTAAACTACTTAGCTGGTTTTAGGCTTTCCATTTAAAATCTACTTCAATTTCAACTTTTAATGAGTTGAGGACACTGAATTCTTTCAGTTTTCTTGGTTCTTATTCCTTTGGTGTATATTTGCACCTTTAGGGGAAATTGCTAGTTTAAAGTATAATTATTTAAAGGGTGCTAGCTCAATGGAAGAGCACCTTCTTTACAAGCAGGAAGTTGGTGGTTCGATTCCATCATGCCCTGATATTCATAGCGAATGAAAAAGATCATTTTTTGGTGACGGATGCTCTTTTGACCATCACCAATGAGCTTATGGTGACATTTTTCGACCCTCACCAAAATATGAAATGGTGATGGTCAACGAACGCCACCATATATATGCATCAATAGTGACGACCATTAAAGGTCCATCACCATAAATCATTGTTGTTGATATGAAATGGTGAGGATCACTGTTTGTCATTCTAGTCATTATTCATGACGGACCTTGATGTCACCAATGAGTTTATGGTGACGGTCAATGAACGTCGCCATATATATGTACCAATAGTGACAGCCATGAAAGGTCCATCACAAAAAATATTTTTTGTTCATATGAAATGGTGACGGTCACTATTCGTCATTATAATCAATATTCGTGACGGACCTTGACAGTCACCACATACATACTTTTGGCGATGCCACCTTTGTTGACGTTCATTTTTTTGGTGACGGAGGATATTGTTTGTCACCATTGCTCATATGAAATGGTGACAGTTACTATCCATCACTATAAATCATTATTGGTGACGGACCTTGAATGTCATCACAACGCCTATACTTTCGGCGACGCCACCTTCGGTGACGTTCAGTTTTTGGTGACAAAGGCTCTTTTGACCCTCACAAATGAGCTTATGGTGATCATTTTTGCCCCTCACCAATGTGTTTTTTTCTTGTAGTGGACCAAAAGAAAGAAAGATAAAAACAGATATAAAATATGAACCCCCTGAAAAAAAGAAAAAATAAATTATGAAAGTGTTGCACATTAAAATGCCACTACTCTTAGATTACTTTACTTTTGCAAATAAAGTATGTGCGACTTGTTCAAAATGCCAAAATTCATGATGATCAGGAAGTCTAATTTTGATCATTCATGCCTTTAAATTTTATGTTATGATAGTTAGTGAATAAATATTTGACCAAACCATTTAATCTTGGCAGATCAGTAGTTAAGTAGAGAATAAAAATGAGCTCATAAGTTTAATGTAAGACATTGGAATATATAAGGTTATAAATATGTTAGTTTGCTTATAAAAAGAAAATAAAAGGGTCAGCAAGCTCAAATGCACCCAATAAAGGAAAGGAAAAAATGTTAGCATAAATAAAGGGTAGGTAGAATACTTTCCGAAAAGTCATATAAGCATCATTTTGCTTATTTCATTATCCAGAGTATCCTAACTCCCTTCCCCTTGTTAAAATATCTTTCCCTCTTGATTTCCCCCTTGTCCTAACCCTTTTCCCCTCCTAAAAACCATTTTTCCATTTAAAAGTCCCCTTTCCCTTGATAAAACCCCTTTACCCCTTTAAAAAACTTTGCTTGATTAAACTTTATATTTTCACTAAAAGAAAAAAAACATATCTTAAAAGTTTAAAAGTGTGAAATATTAAGTGCACCCCCCTTTCAATTAACCCCTCCACTTAGTATATTTCACAATGCCACTATCATTTAACCCATTCATATGATGTTTTTTTCCCGACCCCACATCCTTTCAAAATCCACAGCTCTGTTAGTCATTCGATTACCGCCAGCTAGATATAACGACTTACAACCTTTTTCACAACCCTCAACATCTGATGTTTAAAACCAACGGGGGGTGCAAAATAAGCTATTTTTTCCACCAAGTCCATTTCCGCACGTCACTTCCATCTTTTATCGCACCCCCATCCCCACACCACTAAACCACCTTGTCACATGCGATAAACTACTCCCGTGCCATGTGATAAACTACCAAACCACTTCCGTGCCATGCAATAAATCAGTAAGTGTCTCAAAAATATAAAACCCCGCCATTCCTTTACTTTCCCTATCTTTGTGAATTTGCAGAAAAGTGAGTGCCAATCAAGAATTGAAGCTTGCCGCTACCTAGAACCCTTCCACAACCAAATCTTCAGTATTACAGGTAATCCTAAATACTCAACACCATCAAATAGGAAAATTGATTAATAAATTGAATAAATTTGATGGCTTTACAAAGCGTCAAAACTGTAAACCCTCTGCAACCACTCCTATTAGATGTCGAACACACTCATTTGGCCAATAAAGACCTCAAAATAATCGACACTTTGATTGATAGAAATCTTTTGGAGCTCCATTGCTAGAGCCATGACAAATTTGTTGATTAGGAAGATGATATTCATCTATGGGACTCTAACTTTCCAAAATACATCTTTCAACAGACCTACCAATTCCTTGAAATCATCAGACTCTGCCAACTTAGCTATTTTCCAAATTAAAGAGCCACAGTCACCACTGACCAAGAAATCCTAATTATAATCAGTGCTCAATCCATCAACCAAATGCTACAGATTCCATCACAACCAAAGGGAGTTCCTTTCTCCATTGAAACCCTTATTGAGCTTTACCTAAAGCTATATTTTCCTCAGAGGTTTCAAATATTTCAGACTTTCCTCCCTTAATCAGTATAAACTCGCAAAATCGACCCACCATACTCTGCTACCATGTTTTTAGAAGGAACCATACAAATTGTTACCATGTTGTCCTATATCCTAGGATATTTTACTGATGAGTGGGTAGACGAATCCATCATTAGTTTACTCTCTACTTTTTTCCCAGGCTAGCCTCCAGCTATAATTTTCAACTTTGCCCAATTTCTAGTAGATACAATGAATGACCAACTGATCAAAATGCCAGAAGAAGAAGTTTTCAAATACTCCTTAGTATTATTCCATTTGTTCATATATTTTCAGTGAGAAAATTTTGCAGTCAACCTACAAAAACTAGACACAGAGGGTAATCCCCAATCTGTAATCTTTTGGACATCCTTGATCAAAAAGGATTCCAATGAATTTAGTTTTGAAGACTTTATTGATTCTTTTGTATATCCAGTGGTTAATATGCTCAACAACAGCATAGAACCTAGAATCAATGATGAAATCAGAAAATTTCTACAGTTATCTAACTAGAGCAAGATAGGAGACTAGTATTTATAATAGAATCACATAGATATCAGAGTGTATGGAAGCCAACTAGTCCATTATAAGCTTCCTAAATAACTCCCAATGAGGATATTTTCATTAGAGTATGTCAGAAATATTTTGAATTCTGATGAAGTAAAATTTCTTTCAGCCAAAACCAAAACTTAGTTAAAGATAGAAAACCAACTAGGGCCCTTTGTATGCAACAATAGGAATGCTTGAAAGGAAGCAGATAGATTCCTAAAGGAGTTAAAGTTCAACAGTAGTTTCAAATGGTCATATGATCCCTTGGGTGTCATAAATAGATTAAGAATTAATTTTAAACTCACCCCTTTCATCAATGAATCTAAGCCTCTGATTGAGAAATATTACAACTAGTTAGAGTGGTTGGAAAACACTTTACATGAGATGGAGGAGCAGCTTGATACTAGTTCCATCCTGCTTACTGCATACCCACAGGATTGAAATTCAAAATTTCCAGAGAAGAAGGCTCTTATTCAGCAGAAGCTCCATCTGGTAATAAATTCAAGCTTATGTACAGAAAAAAAAAAAACAAAGTTGAACCCAGTAATAGAGCAAGAAGAGATAATTGAAACAAAAACATAGTTTTTTATCAGGGATGATGCACCTACAAAACATACAAAAGAAACATCTCCGCCATCATCTTCTAGAGTAGAAATCATTCAAAGGAAAAATAGTGCATAGATTTCAACATTCAGTAAGTCAGTTGAGAAGGAAAATGATATCCTTTAGAAATATAAAGAGATTTAAATTAAAAATGAAGCATTGAAGGCCGTTACATATGCATAATACTGGAATCAAACTCACAGTGATCAGAGTAGGTTGCTTTTATTTTTTGACCTCAGGACAAAAACAATGCAGATGGCATTCCTACAACCAAAATTATAGGCCCCCAAAACTTCAGCGGACTATACTAAGACAAGATTTTAAGTTCCTCCCAAGGATGTGCACCCAATTGACCAAATTGAATTTCACAAGCTGGTAGGAGAGATGATATATTCAACCATGATACATAAAGCTCTAAGTGTTAAGAAATTGCAGAACTCTTTAGCAAATGTGAGGTCAAAATTATAGCTAGATAGAGCCTTATCAAAATTAAAAGGAAACATGATTATGTCACTGGAAGAGTTGGTAATTTAAATTGGCTCTAATCCAACTAACATAAAAGAAGCAAAAGAACTTATAAAGAAGAAAAATGCAGGCATAGCTGCATTGAAGAAACAGTTAAAGCTACCAACTATTGAGCATCCACAAACTAAGGAGGTTTTGGAGAAAAAAAATCAAAAGGATGAGATGATGAATTTAATCATCCAATTGATAGCTCAACTAAAGGAAATGGAGACATAGATGGATAATATCATAAAGGAAAAACAAGCTAGCATGGAATTAGTTCCCACTACTGCTATTCCCATAGTATCTACATCAGCACCAACATTAGCAAAACCAACATCTCATCCTACTGATGAGGCCAACAAATTAATTAAAGGAATGGAAGATATGTCTATTTAGACTACAAAGATTAATAAACTCAAGGAACAAGTAAATATCTTAGAGGATGAAAAGAAACTGGCAGCAGTAAGGTATCAAACTAAAGTATAGAAAGCAAATATGCTTTCAGACAGAATCCACAAGCTAGAAAAGGAGCTGTCATTAACAGAGCCTTTAGCCCAAGAAAAATAGCAATTGTGGGCCAATAATTAACTCAGTTAATGATATTTGGCCTTCTATACAGATTAAATTTGAGAAAAATGACTTGGTGAAGGAATTTTTTGAGGCAATTCAGAAAATCAAAGTCAACCTTGAAAAGAAACCAGAGAGAACCTCTGAAATAATTAAATTCCTAAATTCTAATAATAAATATGAATTGGAATAACTCGGGATAGCTGACATAAGAGAGACTATCCTAAAAGTGAAGAAAGTGATTTCCAAATGAAATCTAATGCTACAAATTGAGAAGAAATGTAAAACTTTGGAAGTCGCAGTGAAAAGGTTTTTTGACAAGTTTGATATATTGAGACAAAAAGGTCTGCCTAGTCCTCTAGTGATTAATGAAAAAATCATGAGACATGATGATTATGTCAACAAGTTAAGGGAAGTGGCCAAAGAAACATCCCACATTTCCTCAATGAAATGCATTCCCATAGGCAAAGTACTCTTACAAACTCTAGAAGACTTCTTTTACGTCAAGCATGAGGTAAATCATATTTTTCTTGATAAGCCTAAGTTTTCCAAATATTCATAGGCAGATGAGATTTACTATGGGATGATGAAGATCAAAGTCCTAGACGAAGAAACATGGGAAAAATGGTGTGATTTACTATTAAGGGCATAAGAACAAATAGATAACAAGCAAAGAATTAGGGCCAGATTTCAGTTAGTTGAAAGCTGTCACTATCTTTTTGTTTTAAAATATTTTATTTTACTAGAATAAATCCTAATTAGTTCACAAAATATTTTTGCAATTCGATATTTTTTGTAAATATTTTTGTATAACAACTTCATCAATTGAAGTATCAAGGGTCAGTCAAGTGTGGATTTTTGAATACTTCAGTAGATGACTGATCTCTTTCCTATGGGTTATTGTGCCAATTTCTAGTCCACAGACTGAACAAGTTATAAGGAAACTTCTTTACAGGGTTCATGTGTTGAGTTATCTCAGTGAAGTACAAAATTTTAATTGCTCATGTTCTTTTTATAAGTATTCCATAAACTTTTATGTGTTCTAAATTTGAATGTTATAATATGAATATTACTACAGAATTTTGTTAAATATTACACTCTTCTTTTAACTGTTATATATTTCTATGTTATCTTTTGACAGCCGGTTTAGAGAATTCATAATTTCCCTCTCATCCCGATTGACTTCTTCACCCTTCTACATTATCTAGTTTAAGGAATTCTTATTTTCTCCTTGATTCCAATTGAAAAATCACTTGACCATTCATCCTTGAGATATGATATTGCTCACCTATCTTGCCCTGTAACACTTTCCTTATAATTTGATTTAGTTCTATTTCAAAGCATATTGACTCCATAGCCTAATGGAAATTTTATAAGCACCTATTCATATAAATCATTAATTTGACCAACCAAGCAAAACCAATCAAAACCAATCGAACCAAACATACATAACTAGCCTAAAATCAATTAAAGAAACAAAGTTAAATCATATAGAGAAAGCCCTCTCTGAGTTTAGGAAGGCTAGATCCTAAGCTCCAAAAGTGGTTTGTAGTTACCTCTCATATTTCTTTTTAACGCAAGAACAACATTTGGAAATTTAGGAGTGATAACATATTGGTGACCATACAGGGGAGAATTAGTCCCTAGTTAAAATAAATATTAAGAGAAACAATTTTCCTCATTTTTCACATTAAGGTTTTAAAAAAGGTTGTTTGAATTTATCATAGTAAGTTAAAATTCTGGCTTCTAAAAGAACATATTATACAAGGGCTCAGCCTGATCCATAGCTTGCTACAATTATTGATGATCCTCACAGAATTTTAAGAAAACCTAAAAAGGTAGAGAGTCAAGGAATTTGTAGTGAGTTAATCAAATAAAATTCACTTCCTAAGGAGTTATCAAGCATATAGGATATTCAATTTGATTTATCATCTGAGTATTCTTTATTTTGTACAAAATATGAAAACTCAGTCCATGATACCGTAATAGACCCCAATTTTATTCAATTTATTGAATCAAAGAATGATACTAACAACTTGATTTAGATCAACAGGTTCTAGATGCTTTTGAAAAAATTGATGCTTTAACTTCAACATTGATAAAATACATAGATGAAGCCTATGTTCAATAGTCAGTTTCATTAGCTGCCCTAACTGCTGCTACCCCTAAGCTCTTTGTAGTATCTTCAGAAACTATAAATATAGCTCCATTCAGTACCTCCTCACCTATAATATCCACCACAGTTCATTCCACAAAACCATTCATGCCTAAACTTCCTCTCCAACATAAAGTTATGAGTCCATCTTAAAGAACCACTACTTAACCTCCCAGTCAAGCTAAAATATTAGCCATGGCAACCAGATTTTCCCCTTTCGTCTTACAGGCCCCTTTACATGCCATGCCACAAGATTACTAAAATAAAAAATTTTAGTTTGATGTTACTGGTCAGTATACTGCCCAACAACATGTAGCTAGAGTGATAGAATTTTTTGACTTACATGAAATTGATGAGGAAGATGTACAAATGAGATTATTTGCACAAAAACTAACAGGAGATATTAAAAAATGGTTTAAATCTTTACCTGCTGGCCATATTTTTTTTTTAGTTGCTTTCCACTGGTTATTTATTAGTAGATGGGAAAGAAAGAAAACCCCTCTCCCTATATTATATGAATATGAGAATATTAGAAGAGATCCCAATGAATCTGTTCAGGATTACTGTATTAGGTTAAATAACATTTACAATGAAATTCCGATGAATATCAAATCTCCACCAAACTTAGCCCTAATTAAATTTCCAGATGGTTTTGACACTGACATGTCCTATCCATTAAGGGAAAGAAACCCTCAAAATTCAGAACAGATGTAGAGTAATGCAATTAGTGTAGAAGCTAACTTAATAGTGAAAAGAGCTAGGATGACGAATGAGAGGAGAGTGAAAATTAAGGAAGAACCTTCCACTTCAGATGTTAAGTTAGATAGTTTAGCTAAAAATGTAGAAATACTAATGGATAGACTAGAGAACATGGAAAGAAAACCTCAGTGGGGAAATCAAGAAGGTCCCCAAATTAGAAACCCCAATATTAGGAAAAATCCTAATAATGGTAAATCAAGAGAAGTAGTACTCGATCAACATATTATACCACCTTTCCAAGAAAATTATTGCTGAAATTTCACAATAGCATGAAGAAGATTAAGACACCCAGATAAACTTGATGGGGATAAACAATGAAGATGCATTTTTTCTTAACCAGGAAGAACAAGAGTTGTACATGATACAACAATTACAATTAGAGTCTAGGGAGTCCTTTGACTACAAACAAGGCTATGAATCTTATATCTACGAAGTTCATAAACCGTATATTCTTAGAAGCAAAAAGAACACAGAGGTTCCTATTAAGAAATCAGTCCACACCCAAACTAAGAAAACAATAGAAGCTCATGTGACAAAAATTCTACAAATTCTCCCTAAAGAAACTCAGAAAGCTTCAACCCCAAATATTGAAGACATCACATCAACTGCTACTCAAACCATTCCAGACAAGGAAGTTGAAAACAAAACAGTTGATACACAGACTGAATTACCAAGTGTTAATAAAGAAGAAAAAACTTATCAAACCATAATTGGTAAAAATGAAATAATTAAATTAGAAAAAACTCAAATGCTATTCAATATCAAAATTGAAAATACTAGTTCCTTTAATAGAGCTGGTGAAAAATGACTCGTACAAGGCACAAATTACTGAAAAATTAAGCATAACTGAATGTGAAGATGCTGTCAACCTCAATGATGATCAACCTGAGTTATTATTTGGTCTTGAAGTAGATGGAAAACATAAACAAGGGGGTTTCCCTCCATTATATATTAGCTTAAACATTCATAATAAAATCTTACATAATGCTATGTTGGATTCAGGAGCATCTCATAGCCTAATGCCTAAAGCAGTCATGGAAAAATTAAACTTAGACATCAGCACACCCTACAAGGACATGTTCTCCTTTGATTCTAGTTAAGTCAAATGCCTTGGCCTCATCAAAGATCTATGTGTAGCTTTAGTCCAGTTCCCAACAAAGAATATCATTATGCATGTAGTAGTTGATGATATCCCTCCCAGATATGGTATGTTATTATCTCGCTCATGAGCAGCAAATTTAGGGATCACTACAATTAGACATGTCATATGCTATGATTTCTGTGTTTGGTCAACAAAGGAATCTATATAGGGAATCTTTGATGAAGTAGATGGTAATTAGTTTAGAAATACCACAAAATTTCCCTATCTATTCCAGGCATTCGAATATGGACTCATTTATCTTAACAAAGAAGTAGAAGAAGAAAACAAAGAAGTCGATTATGAAAATATAACACATGAATCTTTGTGGCATCTATATTTTGATGGCTCTGTGAATAGATTACAAGCAGGAGCTAGAGTATGGATCTACAATTTAGAGAATGATCATTAAAAAATACATGCTTTTAGATTAAATTTCCAATGCACTAATAACGTGGTAGAATATGAAGCATTAGTGCTAGGCCTGAAAATTGTAAGAAAACTTGGGGCTAAAAGAGTTTCCATGATGGGAGACTCAGAACTCATTATAAAACAATTCAAGGGAGAGTACATTGTTAATAACCCTAGACTTAGTCGTTACAGAGAAACCATCCTGGACTTAATAAGATGTTTCCTTGAGACTGACTTTGATGTCATTCCAAGAAAGCAGAATATGTAAGCACATAGCTTGGCCACTTTTTCTAGCACATGCAAGTTAGCATTTCATCCAAAACATTAGTACACAGTTGAGGTAGGGCATAGGCCAACCATACTTGATAATTTGAAGTATTGGCAAATATTTTCACAAGAATCACAAATTTGTGATTTTATGAATTCTAAAGGAGAATTTCAGAAATATAATATAGACACTAACTGTGCATTAGATTATACCATAAATAATGAAATAGATGTAAATTATATAAATAAGATAGAGCCAACTAAGTTCACTAAATTAGAAATAGAAAAATTAGAAAGAGTAGAAATTGAGGAATTAATCAATGATGAATCAGAATTTTTAAACGTCAAAGACAACATTTTTTGTAAGGGATTAGCCCCACTAGAAGACCTCTTTGACTCCAACGATGTAGCTAGAAAACCTAAAATGTAGCCTCTAAGGTCAGATGTAGAGGAATGAAACATAGGAACAAAGGAAAATCCCAAGCTTATCAAAATATCTAAGAAATTACCTCCAGCTAAAAAGTTTAAGTGCATTAGCTTGTTTAAAGAGTTCCAAGATATCATTGCATGGAATTATGGGGACCTCAAGTCTTATGATACTAGCATTATCTAGCATAAGATACCAATTAAAGAAAATCAGAAGCCCTTTAAACCAAAGCTTAGAAGAACTAACCATGTTCTTATGCCATTAATAGAAAAATAAGTTAAAAGGATATACGATGCTTGAATCATAGCACTTGTCAGATATTCCGATTGGGTCTCTAATTTAGTCCCCTCTAGAAAGAAAATAAGAGAAATCAAACTCTATGTTGATTTCAAAAACTTGAACAAAGTATCACTGAACGATAACTATCCCCTCCCTAAAATGGACCATAATCTCCAAAGGGTAGTAGGGTCATCCAAAGTTTCATTACTTGACAGATTTTCTGGATACAACCAAATCCTAGTCCAACCTGAAGATTAAGCTAAGACTGCATTCACCACTCCCCGAGGAACTTTCATGTACTTGAAAATTCCCTTTCGACTGATGAATGCTGGAGCAACATTCAAAACAGCCATGGACATTTCACTTGCAAAGGAAATCCATGAATTTTTAGTCATTTACCTATATGATATCACAGTGTTTTCCAAATCAGATAATGAACATCTAGATCATCTAAGAAGAGTATTCATAAAACATAGAAAGTTTGGGATATCCTTAAATCCTAAAAAGTCACCTTTTGGATTAGAAGAAGGAAAAATCATGGGACACATTATTTCAAGAGAGGGAATTAGAATTGATACAACTAGAATAGAATCAATCCTAAATATCACTCATCCTAGAAACATTAAATAGTTACAAGAATTTTTAGGCAAAATAAATTTTCTTAGAAGATTCATCTCTAACTTATCATAACTAGTTAGAAATTTGACTAGCATGTTAAAAAAGGATTCAATACTTAAGTGGATAGTAGATTCTAAGTAGTATTTTGAAGCAGTCAAAGAAGCCCTTACTAAAACACCTGTCCTCATAAGTCATAATTTTAACAAATATTTCATAATTTTTTCATTTTCTTCAAAGCACACCATTGCGGCAGTCTTGTTGTAAAATAACGATGGTGGCTATGAACAACCCATTGCTTTCTTCGGTAAAACTTTGAGAGATGCAACAATAAAGTATAATATCATGGAAAAACAGGCTGTTTCTTTAGTGAAAGCCATAAAATATTTTAGAGTATACATTTTATACTATCACATAATAGCATATGTTCCAAACTCAGTTGTAAAGGACATTCTAACTCATAATGGGCCTGATGGAAAAAGAGGCAAATGGATTGCCACAATACTAGAATATGACATTGAAATCAAGCCTACAAAATTGATTAAAGGCCAAGGTTTAGCTAAAATCATGGCTGAATCGAACTATCATGCCTTAGACATAAATTTCATTGCTGCGCTAGATGATCAGGAAGATATGGAGACTCCACAAATCAGTGAAGCTTTTATAGATTCACCCTGGTATGCAGACCTTATATTTCTTCTACTAAAGTTACAAGCTCCTCCTGGTTTATGTAGAACCAAAAGTAGATTCTTAAAAATGAAAGCAATGAAATATTGTATCTTAGATAATGTTTTATTTTGGAAATATCATGGTGCCATTCTGTTAAATTGTTTATTAAAAAATGAAGCTGACAAAGTCATGCAGGAGAGTGTGGAGGACACATATACTAGAAAACAATTGTTAACAAAATTTTGAGGGCAGGTTTTTACTAGCCCAACCTTTTTGTAGATGTCAGAAAGTATGTGACGTCCTGTCACAAATGTCAGATATTTGAAGGGAAGAAGAAACTCTTACCATTACCCCTCAAACCTATCTCAGTAGAAATTCCATTTCAACAATGGGGTTTAGACTTCATTGGTGAAATTCACCCACCCTCCTCTGCCCAACATAAATGGATATTGACAGCCACTGACTACTTTACTAAGTGGATATATGCCATTACTTCTAGAAAAGACACAAACTTTGTAATTATTTCATTTCTTGAGAGCAACAGCCTTTCTAGATTTGGATTCCCACAAAAGCTCATCATTGATAATGTTGTTGCATTCAAATTCAAGAAAATGATAGATTTTTGTAACATATACCATATCACCCTAGGCCATTCCATTGCCTATAACCCTCAAGGTAATGCACTAGCACAATCTTCAAAAAAAAGGCTAGTCAACATCATCAAGAAGTTATTAGAGGATAACAAGAAAACTTGGTATAAAAAGTTGGTGAATGCCTTATGGGCAGACAAACTAACTACTAAGAAATCTATTGGTACATCTCACTATCAATTAGTACATGGGATGGATGATATTTTTCCATATTCATTAAGAGTGCTAGTGATGAAAATGATTCAAGAGCTGCAAGTAGAACCAAATCACATCCAAAGGAGGATAAATCAAACAATTCATTTGCAACAAACTAGGGAAGAATTTTATATCAAATCTCAAGTAATTCAAGACAAAATCAAGAAGATCTTTTGACAATAAAACTAAAGAAGATGATTTCTTCATAGGTGATCAAGTACTAAAATGGGATTCCAGAAGGGAAGACAAACGAAAACATGGGAAATTTGACTATCTCTCAAAAGTCCCATACATTATCTATGGTTACAGAGGAAACATTGCCTTTTTCTTGAAAGAATTAAATGGAACATACCTAGCAGGTGGACCAGTCAATGGTCGAATGTGGAAGCACTATTTTTCACCATAATAACCAGTAGTTCATTTGATTTTATTTTACTCATTTTAAATACCATAGAAAAGTTTAGATTGGAGTGGATGATTATCTTATAAATTTGAAGCCTAAAGAAGAAAGTCCTAAGCTTTAAAAGATATAACATCATATGTTTGAATAAATGAGATCATAGAAAGAAGTTCCAAGCAAAGAAAAGTCAAAGTTCCAAGGCCATGGATCAGAAAGTTCTTGACATCTCACAAGGAGATGTCATCCCCAATTGGAGCCACTGTTAGGGTCATATAATAATAGGGACCATAATTTTTGATTGACTATGTTTAGTCTTGTAATATTGCACATATCTTTGCATTTATGCAAATTTTTTCCATATTAAAAAATGAAAAGAGGGTATGTCCTAAAAGAATAATTAAAGGACCAAAAGAAAGAAAGATCAAAAAATATATCAAATATGAACCCCATAAAAAGAAGAAAAAATAAATTTTGAAAGTGTTGGACATTCAAATCCCACTGCTCTTATCCTACTTTACTTTTGCAAATGAATTTTGTGCAACTTGTTCAAAATTCCACAATTCATGATGATCACGCAGTCTAATTTTGACCATTCATGTCTTTAAATTTTATGTTATGATAGTTAGTGAATAAAGATCTCACCAAACCATTTAATCTTGGTAGATCGGTAGTTAGGTAGAGAATAAAAATGAGCTCATAAGTTTAATGTGAGCCATTGGAAGATATAAGGTTATAAATAAGTAAGTTTTCTTACCAAATGAAAATAAAAGGGTCAACAAGCTCAAATGCACCCAAATAAAGGAAAGGAAAAAATGTTAGCATAAATAAAGGGTAGGTAGAATACTTTCCAAAAAGTTCTATAAGCATCATTTTTCTTATTTCATTGTCAAAAGTATCCTAACTCCCTTCGCTTGTTTAAATCCATTTCCCTCTTGATTTCCCCCTTGTCCTAACCCTTTCCCCTCCTAGAAACTCCTTTTCCCTTTAAAATCCCTTTCCCTTGCTAAAACTCCTTTACCCCTTTAAAAAAATCGGCTTGATTAAACTTTATATTTTCATTAAAAATAAAAAAAACCCACTTTTAAAAGTTTAAAAGCGTGAAATATTAAGTGAACCCCCCTTTGACTTAAACCCTCCACTTAATATATTTCACAATGCCACTTTCATTTAACCCCTCCATATAATGTTTTTTTTCTCGACCCCACATCCTTTGAAAGTACACTGCTCCATCAGTCGTTCGATTACTGCCAGCCAGGTCTAATGGCCTACAATATTTTTCACAACCCTCCACATCCAAAGTTTAAAACCAATGGGGGAGGGGGTTGCGGGGTGCGAAATAAGTTGTTTTCTCCGCCCACTCCCTTGCCATGCATCGCTTCCATGTTTTATCGCACCCTCCATCCCAAAACCACTAAACCACCTTGCGCCATGTGATAAACAACTCTTGCACCTTGCGATAAACTACCAAACCACTTCTGTGCCATGCAATAAATCACCAAGTGTCTGAAAAATATAAAACCCTGTCATTCCGTTCATTTCCCTATCATTTAGAATTTGCGGAAAAGCCAGTGCCAATCAAGAATTGAAGCCTGCGGATATATGGACCCCTTCCACAACCAAATATTCAGTATTCCAGGTAATCTTAAATTCCCAACACCATCAAATAAGAAAATTAATTAATAAATCGAATCAAATTGATGGCTTCCCAAAGCGTCCAAATTGTAAGCCCTCTGCAAACACCCCTGTTAGATGTCAACCACACTCCTTTGGCTGATAAAGACTTCAAAATAATTAACACTATGACTGATGGAAATATTTTGGAGCTCCATTATTGGAGCCATGACAAATTTGCTTATCAGGAAGATGATATTCATATATGGAACTCTAACTTTCCAAATACACCTTTCTACTGACCTATCAATTCCATGAAATCATCAGACTGTGCCAACTCAACTATTTTCCAAATGATAGAGCCATAGTCATCCTTGACCAAGATATCCTAATTACAATCACTGCTCAATCCATCAACCAAATGCTACAGATTCTATCACAACTAGAGGGAGTGCCCTTCTCCGTTGAAATCCCTACTCAGCTTTACCTAAAGCTAGATTTTCCTAAGAGGTTTCAAATCTTTCAGACTTTCCTCCCTCAATCAGTACAAACTCCTAAAATAAACCCGCCATACTATGCTACCATGTTTTCAGAATGAACCAGACAAATTGTGACCATGTTGTCCTATATCCTAAGATATTTTACTGATGAGTGGGTAGATGAATCCATCATTATTTTCCTCTCTACTTTTTTCCCAGGCCAGCCTCCAGCTATATTTTTCAACTTTGCCCAATTCCTAGTAGATACAATGCATGATAAACTGAGCAAACTGCCAAAAGGAGTGTTCAAATACTCCTCAGTATTATTCCATTTGTTCATATATTTTCAGTGAGAAAAGTTTGCAGTCAACCTACAAAAACTGGACACAGAGGGTAATCCCCAATCTATAATCTCTTGGACATCCTTGATCAGAAAGTATTCCAATGAATTTAGTTTTAAATAATTTATTGATTCTTTTGTATATCCATTGGTTAATATGCTCAGAATTAGCATACAACCCAGAACCAGTGATGAAATCAGAAAAGTTCTATAGTTATCTGACTAGAGCAAGACAAGAGACTACTATTTATATCAGAATCACACACAAATGAGAGTGTATGGAAGCCAACTAGTCCCTTACAAGCTTCCCAAATACCTCCCAATGAGGATATTTGCATTAGAGTATATCAGAGAGATTTTGAATTCTAATGAAGTAAACTTCCTTTCATCCAAAAAGAAAACTCAGTTCAAGATAAAAGACCAACTAGGGCCCTTTATATGCAATAGTATGAATGCTGGAAAGGAAGAAGAGAGATGCCTACAGGAGTTAAAATTTAGAAGTAGTTTCAAATGGTCATATGATCCTTTGGGTTTCATAAACAGATTAAGAATTGAGTTTAAACTCACCCTTTCATCCATGAATCTAAGCCTGAGATTGAGAAATATTCCAACTAGTTAGAGTGGATGGAAAACACTTTACAAGAGATGGAGGAGCAACTTGATACTAGTTCCATCCTTCTTACTCTAGAACTGCAGGAAAGACATTCAAAAATTTCTAGAGCAGAAGGCTCTTATTCAACAAAATTTACATCTGATAATAAATTCAAGCTTATGCACAGAAAGAAAACAAAGTTGAACCCAGTAATAGAGAAAGAAGAGACAATTGAAACATAATCATAAATTGTTATTAGGGATGATGTGCCTACAAAACATACAGAAGAAGCATCTATGCCATCATCTTCCAGAGAAGAAATCATCCAAAAGAAAAATAGTGCAAAGATTTCAACATTCAGAGAGTCAGTTGAGAAGGAAAAAGATATCATGGAGAAATATAAAGAGATTAAAATTAAAAATGAAGCACTGAAGGTTGTTACATATGCACAGTATTGGAAGAAAACTCTGAGTGATCAGAGTAGGTTGCTTTCAGGTTTTGACCTTAGGACAAAAACAATGTAGATTACACTCCTACAGCCGAAAGTACAAGCCCCCAAATTTAACGCAAGAAGATCCTTTTGAAATTTCAGAGTGAGAACAGTGGCACATTTGGAATTCTATGTAGTTGGTTGATCTAGATTCTAAGAACCCCCAAACAAGGGTAGGGATTTCACACCATGATTTCTCTTGCCATGTAGTTTGTTGTTAACAATTTTGGGTATGCATGTGGTATAGTTAGTATGGGAATTTTGCTCAAAATTTTGTGTCATCTATCTTTTGTAAATTGGAATTTCCTTCAGTATAACCTCCCCCCCAACAAATATGGTCAGAGTGAAGGATCCATAGGTGAAAATCCATCTAATGTTAACAAATTCTCATTGAAAATATAATGAAAACATTTTTACTAACAAAAAAAAAAATCTTGCAAATTTATATCGAAGTTTTAGTTGACGTAATTTAAATTTTTTCACATATTTAAAAGTAAAATAAAAAATAACTCATTGACTGTAACTCAATTTTCAATCACCTTGTTATGAAGTATCATGTAAAATCATGAGATTCAAAATTCATCGTGAGTTAGACCGACCGAAAAATAATAATTTTATCTATTTATATATTATATTTTTAGAATGTGGTATGTATATTTTAATTGTTTTGAAATCTAATTATCTTTAATTTATTACTTTTATGTAACTTTTAATATAATTTTCAAATAAATATACATTAAATTAAATACTTCAAAATTAATTAAAACTATTCTAACTTTTCAAAATGTTTTATTTTAGTATTATAATTAATTAAGAATAGTAATATAAATAACATATTCTAATTTTATATTTAATTAAAACATACTAATGAAAAAAGAAAAATATAATATAAAAGAAATAAATTGATATAATTAAATTTCATGTTTTTCAAAAAAAGAAAAACATAATTATCATCTATCAAGTCATGGAATCTCTTTGCAAACTCCTGGAATGCAACCACATACAAGTTGTATCTAATCTTATTAGCAAATCGAAGGGATAGAAGAATTGATGTCCGAGAAATCTTGCCAAGAAAAGTTGTGGCTTTCTTAGAGTCGTCTAACCTACAAAACAAAGATGCCAACAAATCGTTGTCATTATGGACGTTAACCATCATCACCATCATCATCATCATAAGATAACACCAATGGTAAGTGAAATAGCAACCTAGAAACAAAGATGCCAACAAATCGTTGTCATTATGGAGGTTAACCATCATCATCATCATCATAAGATAACACCAATGGTAAGTGAAATAGCAACCTTGGTATAGGCCCGAAAAAATAATAGTGTGCTGTTGTCTTAAAATATTTTTGTTTCAAACTATTTTTGTCATAAATATAAAGTTTTATCTTCAAATATTTATGTCAATTTTTTTTTTTACTTAAATATAATATTTGGTGTAAATTTTTTTTATTAACTTGATATTAAATTTTAATGTAAAATAACTAAAATAAAAAATAATTTTTTAAAACAACTTTTTTTTTTCTAAAAAAAACAACGAGACAACTATACACCAAACTACTTAGCAAGGGTAAATCTAGGCTCATTGAACTTCGAGAAAGTACAAATCCATTGCAGACAAAACAATTAACTGCGTTGTGATAAAATACCGGACCTCCTCCGCTTAACCTAAAACCAAATGTCATTAGTCACGTGACACATACAAGTATTAAATATTCAAAGCACAATAAACTCAAATATATTTCTATTACCTACTTAAAACAACAAATTGAACCACAGAATGCAAAATAAATACAATTGCTTGATGTTACGTATACAACACTAATTCCTAAATCTCTCACCTGTACAAATGAATTCTGCGCATAAGCTTCTGTTAACTTCTAAAGGTGCATAAATCACTTTAGTATATAATAATTGGATGCTGCTTGTAGTAAAGGTTTGGAATTTCAATTTTGTTGAACTTGTAAAGTTAAAAATTTGATAATGGTTATTTGGTTTTTGTCGGTTATTTTAAGTTTTATGTACGAGCGCTAATTATTTTATTTTATTTCAATTTTGTTCTACATACTAATTCACATAATCGAAGCTCTCACGAAGACTCGCTCAAGTTGTATTCAAAGGTACAGGTCTCCTTTTTGTTGGCCGATCGATATAATTGTTTTTGAAATTTTATTAATTATATAAGTAAATTTATTTATAATATTGATTTTTTTTATAAAATTTTAATTTCAATTGAAAATAAATAAATCAATATAAAAAAACTCTTTTAATATATTTTATAGGTTTCAATTTACCAATAAAGTACATATTAGAGAACCAAAAAACAGATCAGGCAGTGCATTTCATACAAATAACTTCCATCATTTAAGCATTTGGTATTTTGTCAAATGTGTATGTTCCATGTAAAGATTGTTGTTATTCAAGTAAACGATCAATAAATCTTCAGATTCACGGTCCACCAGAGGCTATTGATGAGAATGCTTTCAGAGAGAGAGAAATAGGGGAGTGGACAGAGAAAAACTACAAGCGCGAGACTAATTCTTGATTCCAAGTTAGTGGACAATTTCGTAGCATGGCCATGCATTATGATTATAGTGGGAAAGAAACAAATGTTTAAAGGACAGTCAGACATATTAATGTTCCCACTTTTTTTTTAAGAAGGAACAAAAAGCTATTTTTATATAAACAAAACAGTACATCATACAACATAAGAACTGTTGTGTTGAGCACTTTCCTAATGATAAATCAACATTAGCCTTAAGAAAGGAATAGTATGTAATCTGGCAACCCATACTCATTACATATAACTCCTATATCTCCCAGCAAACAAAGCATGCCAAATTTATATAAAAAATTCTCCATATGCAAGAATGAAGAGATAAAATACAAGGAAATCATGGACACAACATGTCAGAATGTTGTGAAACAAGCTGCAAAAGAGAAGAAAAGAGATATCAATGCCTTATAAATAAGCCACTTCGAGGGGGCAACCTCCAATACATTACATGAATGAACAATTCTTGGATGATTCAAATAAGAAAACCTCCTTTCTATATATAGGAGTCCATGGAGCCACAATGTAATCATAGCCGACCTAACAATAATAATTTAAGGGCACAATAATAACAATATGGGGGTTACAAAGGTAAAATAATAACAATAAGTGGGTTACACTAACAACAATAAGGGACTATACTAGTAATATAGGGACCTAACATGCCCCTCTCCTTCAAGAAAGTGTTGTGCTCAATGCTTGAGTAGCTCTGGGTACTTCTGTATAAAATTCTCATCCTCCCATGTAGAATCTTCAGTGGGTAAGTTCTTCCACTTGATGAGATACTCTGAAATTGATCGATTCTGTAGCTGTCAAGTTCTTATTTCCATGACTGCTTCAGGTTCCAATATGATTTTTCCTTCTTCATCAAGTTTTGGAAATATTGTTTGAATTGGAAGATTTTCACCTATAACCTTCTTTAAGCATGAAACATGGAAAATTGGATGCACTCGTGAAGAAACATGAAGCTCCAATTTGTATGCCATAGTACCAATCTTTTGCAACACCTTGTAAGGACCACACTACTTTGGCGATAATTTATTATCCTTTTTAGCTTGCTTGAGAAACATTTGTTTGTATGGTTGTAGTCGTAAAAATACCCAGTCTCCTACATCAAAACTTCTC
This sequence comes from Pinus albicaulis, assembly GCA_034641835.2. Classification (NCBI taxonomy): domain Eukaryota; kingdom Viridiplantae; phylum Streptophyta; class Pinopsida; order Pinales; family Pinaceae; genus Pinus; species Pinus albicaulis. Next base: position 1,034,441,623 of record CM076583.1, on the reverse strand, counting down.
TCGTTGTGATGTTGATCTCCCTATTGTTTCATTTGATTTTATGCCAAATTCAGGTTGTCCTTTAAGAGTTGGAGAGCTTCTGTTGATGCTCGATGTGATCTTCCACTACTTGAATCTTCGAATTTTCTCTTAAAGATGATGTGATGGATGGTGGATGATATCCATAAAGTGTCATAAATGGGGTCATTTTTGCTGCAGTATGGAAGGAAGTGTTATACCACCATTCAGCTAGAGGTAACCACTTGACCCATTGTGTTTGTTTATCATATACAAAACAACGAAGATATCCTTCCAAACATTTATTTACTATCTCAGTTTGACCATCGGATTGAGGATGATAAGATGAGCTATGAGCCAATTAAGTACCCAAACAAGAAAATAACTCCATCCAAAAATTTCCAGTAAAAATGGGATCTCCGTCGCTCACAATAACCCTTGGGTTTCCATGTAGCTTTTGAATTGTGTCCGTAAATGTAGTAGCAACTGTACTTGATTTAAATGGATGAGATAATGCACAAAAGTGTGCATACTTGGTAAGTCTATCAACTACCACCATGATGACACTCTTTCCTTCGAACTTAGGTAAACCTGTGATAAAATCCATTGAAATATCCTCCCAACGTTGACTTGGAGTGGATAAAGGTTGTAGAAGACCTGGGGTCTTAATTGTTTCAACTTTATTCTACTGGAAAACCAAAAATTCTGCCACAAACTTTTGAATATCATATTTAAGGCCATCCCAAAAAAATTCTTTCTTCACCCTGTGGTAAGTTTTTAAAATCATGAGTGTCCTCCTAAAGGAGAAGTGTGCAATTCCAAAAGAATATTTTGTTTTAGTTGGGAATTCTTACAAATATATAAGCGATCTTTGTACCATAAGGAATCATTTTTCCAACTAAATGTATCAGATGTACTAGGATCTTGCTGCAACTTTTGAATGAGTGTCCACACAGGAATGGGAAATTTATCTTTAATGGTGAGCTTATTGAGCTCCCTATAATCTGGACACATGTGCCATGATCTATCCTTCTTGTGTACCAATACTACAAGAGAAGAGAAAGAACTTTGACTAGGTTGAATTGTACCTGCCTCTAGCATTTCTGCAATCATACGTTCAATTTCGCTCTTTTGGACATAAGGATATCTATAAGGCCTGATGTTTGGAGGAACACTTCTTGGAATCAAATGAATAGAATTATCATGATCACGAATAGGTGGGAGTCCTTTTGGGGTTTCAAAAACCTTGGAATGATTGTCCAAGACTTTTTGGAGATCTGTAGAAATAGATGATTTTGATGTTGGAACTTCTAGTGAGCATAATTGTGCAATTATGCCTCATTGTTCTTTCTTTAGAAGCTTTGTCGTGACATTAGAGCTTATTATCTTTCCTGGCTTCCCTGCAATACTCCGTAATTGGACTTCCTTTCCTTCTGAAAAAAATTTCAAGAAAAATTCTTGAAAATTAAAAACTACCGTCCCCATAGATTGTAGCCATTGTACTCCTAGTACAACATCGGCACCTCCCATAGTTATGGAAAGCATTGGAATATTCAATACATATTCCCCCATGGTTAGCTTGATATTATGGCATTTCCTAGAGCAATTTATAGTTCCTCCATTTGCAACCATCACTTGACATTTTGGTGCTGGGTATAGGAAACAGTTGAATTCCTTGGCTACCTTACAATGAATAAAATTATGTGTACTACCTGAATCAATCAACACTATTACCTTTTTCTTCTTGATATTTCCTTCTATCTTGAGAGTTTTAGGAGTGGTAATTCTTGCCAGTGCATTACACGATATGGTCAGACTCATTTCTTCCTCTTCTTGGGTTGGTTCCTAGTGTATATCCTCTTCTCGTTCATTTTCTTCTTCCTGTTCACAATCTATGTAAAATAATTTCTTCTCAGCACACTTATGACCTTTAGTGTATTTGCTATCACAACTGTAGCAAAGCCCTTTTGCTCTTTTTTCTTCCAATTGTTGTGGTGTCAACCTTGTAGGTTGTGGAAATCTAGGAGTGGCAACACTTCCCTCTTTATAGAAGTGAGTGGTAGGCTTCCTTGTCGCCATAATTTTAAATTCAATTTTTCTTGCCAACCTGAATGCCTTCTCCAATGAATCAGGTTCCAAAACGCGAACTTCATGTTGGATGTTATCCTTTAAAGTGCTTATCAAGAGATCAATCATGTGTTCCTCTAGAATATCAGTTACCCTTATATTGGATTTTTGGAAGTCCTCAATGTGCTCCCCCATTAAACCCCTTTGTTTGAGATTTATCAATTGGCTAAAGAAGGTGTTGCTCTTTGTATCCTCATAATGTGCTATCATTTCCTCTGTAAAAATTGACCAAGTGACAATTTTTTTACAGGAGCAAAGCCATCGATACCATACAAACATATTTTGTTCTAAATGTAAAGTTGCAATGTGTACCTTTTGTGTGTTTTGTACATTATGGAGATCAAAATATTGATGCATCTGTAGTATCCATGTTACAGGATCCTTTCCATCAAACTTCCTCATATCCATTTTTGGAATATGGTGGTTCTTCTCACCAACATTAGATTTTATGAAATCATGATTAACATTTATTTTGTTCTCATCATGAGTTTCCTCTACTATCTTTTCACCATTAGGAAACATTTCTTGTATCAACTCTGTCAAACCTTCCATGTCTGCTTTTAGATCATTCTTCATTTTTTCCATTTTCTCATCGATCTTAGCTTCCATGTCATCCATCTTAGATTCCATGCCAACTTCCATGCCATCTATCTTAGATTCCATGCCATTCTTCAAACCATCCATCTTAGTTTCCACATCTTTCTTCAAAAATTCCATGTCATTTTTTGTTGCTCTTTGCGAGAGTGAAATTTGTTGCACTTGCTTTTGTATTTTTGATATGTCATGTTGCCATTCTTCGTTTTCATGAGTCATAGTAAAGCTTTATAAAGGCTTAAAGGGTGTTGAATTCTTTTTAGGGGCCATTTTAAAATCCAATACTAATATCTATTCTACAATATGCCCTTGGAATCAATTCAACTTGATTCTTCAAAGAATACTTATGCGATTCAGAAAAAACAAAATACACACCTTTTACTTGATTTTGAGGAGCTCGATATTGAAATTGAATTATCTCTATAATTGTGAATCCTCAATATCTAAAATTCAGCCCTGTAGTAGCCCTCTAAAGCTTCTTTCAAATGCCATGGTCTAATCTGATTTGGATTCTTCAAGGCAAAGTTATGTCCAATCTCCCACAATGACCCAATTTTGGACTGGTTCAGTAGAGAAAACTTGTACGACTTGCCACATGTCACTGTTTCCTCTTTTGGCTCTGAAATTGATAGAACGAAAACTACAGTCCGTGTATTTGCGGCCACTTTTTACAGCATTCCAATCCGATGCTCAGAGAGAGAGAGATATGAAGATTTTTCCACGATCACCTCTTTGAGATGAAATTTAGAAGCCTCAAAAGCCCTAACTTCCACAGATCATATCTCCTAAAATATTGCAAACCAATATCTAAAATTTTGCAATGATGTTTCTCAGGATTGTGGCTTCGTACTCTAAAAATATCAGCTTTGAACCTTTGTAGAAAAATATTTATTATGAAAATAATACGATGACCTGTTTAGGTTAAATTCAGGAGCCTACTAAAATGACCTAACTTGCACAGATCATATCTCTGAAAATATTGCGAACCAAGTTCTAAAATTTTGCGACAATGTTCCTCAGGATTTTGGCTTCGCACTCTAGAAATTTTAGATTCTGAACCTTTGTATGAAAAAACATTGTAGCGAAAATGCCACAATGACCTGTTTGGGGCAGCGAAACCCTAGAATCTCAAAGCTCTGATACCAAATGTTGTGAAACCAGCTCCAAAAAGAGAAGAAAAGAGATATCAATGCCTTAGAAATAAGCCACTTCGAGGGGGCAACCTCCAATACATTACATGAATGAAAAATTATTGGATGATTCAAATTACAAAACCTCATTTCTATATATAGGAGTCCATGGAGCCACAATGTAATCCTAGTGGGGCCACAATGTAATCCTAGCCGACCTAACAATAATAATTTAAGGGCACAATAATAAAAATATTGGGGTTACAAGAGTACAATAATAACAATAACTGGGTTACACTAACAACAATAAGGGACTATACTAGTAATATAGGGACCTAATGCAAAATATCAAATAAACATCAAAATAGAAATGTCTAGCCACGTAGAAAGGTGCACAATTAGCGAGATCAAGTACAACATAGAACGAATCCATTGCAACAACATAAGGAGAAGTATGGCTCACTTGTTGGAGAGATCATTCAGCACCCTCAACCCATTCTGTTCCAAAATATATACAGGCTCGCTTGCTGTCGAGAGAAGAAGAAACAAAATGAAGAAGGCACGGTTGTTGTGGGAGAAAAAAAAAATAAGCAAACATGCTTGCTTGACATCTAGTCCAGCATATCCATAAAGCATATAATCATGGGATCGGAATGTTTTCTGTCCAAATGATAATATTGTCTCTGTAGTGTGCCACCTGCAATATACCATAAACCATACCCATACCTTTTTTGGATAAACCATCTGCCCTGGTGTTGTTTTCCCTACATATATATATATATATATATATATATATATATATATATATATATATATATATATATATATATATATATATATATATGATGTAATGGAGGGTAGTTCAATTTTGCCCACAAGTATCTAGTCCTCTTGAACCATCCATGAGAGTTCATAGAGGAAGGGGAGGAGTGACCAAGTATGGCTTCAATAATAAACTTGGAATCGCCATAAATGAAGACCCGATACAGTCCTAGATTGCAAGAAGCCAGTAAACCACACCAAAGAGCCATTAGTTATGCCAAATTGTGTGTGCCCCTACCCCATTCCAACAAATATGGATCCCCTCAGTCTATGATAACTTGATCCAAGCCCCACATCCCATGATCCCATCTTAACATGCACCATCAAAGAAAATAACAGGAAGAGATATAGGATGGGGTAGGATGGGGTCGAATCCTTCTGGATCCATCACAAACAAGATCCTTAGCAGGTACCCTATCACTAATCCAACTCAAAATAGCGTTATATATATGTGGAATTATAAAAGTATTACCATCAAATATGAACTGATTCCTGGCCCGCCAAATTTCCCAAATGAAAAAGAAAGGCAATGACTAAAATTGCCCTTTCATCTGATCCTAGCGAAGAGCTGCATCCATAAAGTTATTCGGAGACCATGATGGCCTAATAAGATATTTTCCAAATAGGAGCCAAATGTGAACTACCCTGAGACATGTAAAAAATAAGTGAGCTGTCGATTCATCATAGTTAAGGCAGAGAGCACATCTACCGAATCCATGGATTCCCCATCTCTTGAGACCATCCCATGTTAGAATCTCCACTATTAATGTTCCCACTTAGTCCTGAAGGGAACAATTTACCTGGTTAAGAAAATCGTGTACTGAGCATCCAGCAAAAATAAAATGTTGTACACTAAATCTTAGGAGCTAATGGGAGAAGAAGATCAAATTTATATATTGATTCAGAAAATTAAGTTATTATAATGTAATAATTATAATTTAATTTTAAAATTATAATTAAGTTATATAATAAGTTTAATAAGTTTTGTTTTTGTTGTTTTTGTTGTTTTTTAATTAGGTTGAAGGTAGGGATAGGATCTATTTTATTAATGGATGCTTATTACCAGGTTTTCTTAAATTTCTCAAAAAGTAGTTTTGATATGAACCTTTCTCTATGAAATTTGAATTCAAGAGCTCAAGAGGACTACACCTCATGGGTTAAGTTAAATAATAAATTCTTGTAGACAATTCAATCCACATTCTATAACTTTTTAAAAGGAAATACATGTTATATATATATATATATATATATATATTAATATATATTATTGGTAAATGGATTTATCTTTCCTAGTTGGAAAGAATGATTAGTATCATGTGCATCTTGTTTCATATTTAACAAATGACATAATAAGCTTTGTTGCAATAGCTTCAAGCCTTATTATTAAATCTACCATGTAAAAAATCAAAAAAACTTTATGTTCTCACTTTCTAATTACGAAGAATATGTACACACTTAAATATTGTACATGATTTAGATAAACTATTTAAATATCTATGTTAACTAATTTAATTTAATGCCAAATATATATATATATATATATATATATATATATATATATATATATCCATTTTAATTTTGGATCAAATCTCTTATGCAAACATCATTTAGAGTGAAAAGGGGTGTTATTCCTCTAGGCACTTGGTAGATGCCTAGTTAAGATTATTAATTATATGTTTTTTTATTTTATTTTTTTATTATTATTTTTTAATGTAATTTGAAGGAGTCAAATTTTATTTTATTAACAATTTTTATTTTTATTTATTTATTTATTTATATATTTATTTATATTTATTTATTTATTTTAATTTTGAGAGTGACATTACAACATTTCTCTATTTCCTTTTGCTTTTATATTTTATTTAAAAATGGCTATAAAAATAATTTAAAAGAAAATATTTATAAAATATTTAGATATTCAAATGACTTATGGTTTTTGACATGATAGTGTTGGCCCAAAGTATTGTAACAAAGTCTATGTACAAGTTAATAATTATCCATGTTAAAATTGGGTGAATATCGGTTATTAAAAATATTTCTATATTTTAATTTTATTGTAAGTACTGAGTTTTTATGTGCTTATTAATTAAATTTAAATTAGAGTAGTCTTTTAGTATGACTTTTTGAAGTTGCTAGAATCAGGGAAAAAATTTATGGCCAAATCTTAATTTGTGTTGTTTAAACTATTTTTTTGATTGCATATATGAATTCAACACCATAAAACACCCTCAAATTCTATTGTGAAGAGTCCACGTGTCCATTGAATCAATTGCGAAGGGATATCTTGCGAGTCTTATGTCTAAAGTGTGGGGTAAGATGTCGGGCTTGTATTCTATATGGTGTTGTTTAGAGATTGTTCTGGACCTTGCAGGGAGTCTAGCCGCAACAAGAAATAATGAGATAGTGGAGGATGTGCAAGCCCATAGTGCATGGATGGTTTGGGCATTACAACATGTCATGGATGGTTGTGAGTATGTTGTGTTATTTCTTCCACTCCTTATAATCCATATTAATTGCGAGGATGTGCAAGCCCGTAGTGCATGGATGGTTTGGGCATTACAACATGTCATGGATGGTTGTGAGTATGTTGTGTTATTTCTTCCACTCCTTCTAATCCATATTAATTGCATATATTTTGGTTAACTATTCAAGTGGTTGATTGCATGAAGTGATAATCAATATTTTATGTCTTTTTCTACTTGGAATAAATGGGATTTATCTCTTTCATAGTTTATTAAGGAAAAAACTCAACTTGGATGTGTATTTATGTATATTCGTTTTTGTATTGGTGGTCACCACAATGTTTAGTCTATATATATGCAAATTTCTTGGAGGAGGTTTTGAACCTTTTGTTGTTGTTCTACCTCTCTATTGTTGGGTCAAGTTTGTGCATATTACATTGTGGAGGATGGGGGTCGTCTTGAGATTATATATGTTGGGGTTGTCTTCTAGGATGTTGGGTTGGTCGATATGATCAAACATAGGTCTATGGTTCTCTCATTGTGACATTTTCACCTTACTTAGCAGGTCAGGGATGTGGATAGTCTATTGGGATACCCTATTTCATATGGTCCAATGTTATCACATTTTTTTGTATGTCTTCATGTTAATTCAATGCATATGGGCCAGGCCAAACCTATCGATAGTCTACTAGGATACCCTCTTTCATATGGTTCAACATTACCTCAGTTTTTGGTATGTTGTGTTGTTAATTCAATGCACACAAGGTCAAGACCAGTCTTGGCCCTTAGTCATCACTTGTAGAAGACTCAATTCAAGACATTGGTTGGTGAAAAGGTTCTTGGTCAACCTCTGGTGGTTGGACGCTAAAACATGCTTCTGGGCATCTACACAAATTTTTAATAGTGACGAGAATGGCACAACTATGTCTAAGGCACCACAATAATGCCAACACCAACCAAGGTCGAGGTTGAGGAAACCGATGACTAGAGTAGGCCAGGGTGGTAGATAAAATTGAGCTGGCAGAGGAAGAGGGAATGGTGATAGGAACCGCTCAGGTGTCAAAGAAGCTACCAACCACAAAGAATCTTCTTTGAACTATGTGGGCTTCAGATTGGAAGAGTGGGATGAGATTATAGGCTATGAGTTAAAACCAGACATGACAGAGTTAGTGAGTGACTTGGGAAACATTCTATTAGATCCTGATACACCATAGGGATAAGGACCGTTTACTCTCAAAAATTTACTTTATATTGGACAATGAAGACCTTGATGGCCAAGGCCATGGAAACGAAACGAGTTGGTCCCTTCTGGACACCTGGAGAGTTGGATTTGATCAGAAGAGAAATACATTAGTTGAAGTTCTATATGATACAAGTGAACGTGTAACTTGCAATAATTGACACTCTCATTCCATGTATTCTCTCATTAGCCCTGTATAGGTCCAATGCACATGATCGAGTTATCATTAACTCGTCCAATGATTAGAGTCTTTTTTATTTATATTTAGAGGCCCTAGGACACTGTTAGAATAATGGTAGAAGAAAACATTATATATATATATATTTTTTTTAGCTTTCCAAGACTTGATTAGGATTGTTATGTGGGATTTATGATTGCGGACAAAAGTATCTCCCCTAGGTTTGGTGGCCAACCTAGAAAAATAGAGAGAAAAGGAACCCAATGTTTTCATTAATGTAAATAGATGGTGGAATGAAGCCTATGTGGAATCTACCACATGCTTCACTCCTTCAGCTTGAATTATCCAATTATAGCTTCTATTTCCAAAATTAGAACCTGCACAGTTAGATAACACAGGCCAATAAACTATGAGATCTATGTAGTATCATCTAAGTAATTTATTCAATATATTAACATGGTATTTAAATATATGAAATAACGACATCACATATAGGAAAACATAGAATTATTTGCATTAATATAAATGGAAGGGAATTACAACCATGAATAGGTGTTGATCTTGTAGAAGATCTCCTTGAAGTTGTCATGTCCTTTCCTTGTCACAATGTGCAACTCCAATCACCCTAAATGCATGGAATGATACCTCTCACCATAGCAGCATAAGGGTAAAATCACTCTCCAAAATACAACCTCTTTCATATGGAAGGTTGTAAATATGTAGAGTGGGGTAAGTTTGGAGTTATTATCCAATTAAAAATCTAAGGTTTTCGATCAACCTTTAATGGGAGGGTAGGATTAAAGGATAAGGGATGGAAACTCCAAAGAAGGATATCATAGGATTTGAATGTTTTATGTGAGATAAATGGTTGTAACTCATTCTTGAAGCTTCTAGAAGAGGAAGCTTCTGTAAAATCTCTCTTTTTCCTGAATTTCTAGAACCAGCATAGGTGAAAAAGGCAGCGATGTGTAGGTGATTAATGTTGTCCACATTGGAGAAAATTTTAGGTGAATACTGTCCAGAGGAAGGCCAGGGAGCATTGGTCATAAAATTGGCTCAGATGAGATGGTCTCTGGCATAAATTCTGGAAAATGAGGGAGACACACTAAGGGATTTGTGTAATGATGTTTACGAGGGGGAATATTATGTTTATTGATCCCACTACGAGGTCTAATGACTGGATGTGAAAAAATTCCTATAAAATATTTACCCCTATAATTCAAAGTAAGAAATGATGACTAATTACTAAAGTTCTTTAACATGTGACAAGTCAGGATCAAGAAAAATCGGTAAGATTCATTTATTACAATACATTTTCATCATGAAATCTTTTCATTGAGGGAGGCATACCCATACTCGGCACATAAGCTAACATAAAATGTACAATGATAAAAAGAAGCATTCATAGATGTAATTGGTGGACTCATGATTGTATGGATGTGTATATGATCATATCCATCATACATTTTGATCTTTGTATAACTCTTGAAATCGTAACTCGGATGGATGAGACTAGATTTGGGGTCCTTTATATTACTTTCACAACCAATCCAATGTACAATTCTAACCATGTGAATCAAGGATATGAGGTCGAATATGGTAGACACCATTTGATTATCAGCTGATGATGTAAGTCATTAGTAGATGTGAGAGAAACCACCAATGATATTAATGGATCTCAAGGTACTATAGTACATTCTGTATAATAGATGAGTTGATTTCAAACACCACAAACATTCTTTCGTTCAAAGGGAAAGGAGGTAAAATTTTCTTTGAGAGCAAGGAAACTTTCATAATTGATGTATGAAAGCACCAAGGTACCAAATTGTTATTTGTAAGTCAAATTCTTGGATGATCTGTTGATTTCGACGGGAAGAAACTCATCGGAGGAGGTCCTTAATGTATCCCTCATCAACGACACAAAATGATTATAATTAGTGAGAAAAAATTATGATGATACAAAACTAGATCACAAAAAGGAAAACATGGAATGAAGGCTTACAATTATTACAAAAAAATTCAACTGAATGACTTTTCTTGAACACATGATGACATTGAATGGAGTTGGAAACGTTGACCCAAAACCAAAATGGAGGATCTGAAAAGGTATGCTGAATGAAATGAAAAGAATATTACCTAGCCCAATAGCCACAAATATGAAGTGGAAGAGTGTTGTGTTCAAGAGAGACTCACTTCCATTAGCAAATGAAATACCCTATTTTCCCAATTTCCCCAACCATACTGGTTAGTACCTTTTTATTTTTAACAAGATTGGGGAGGATAACATATTCATGATTTGTAAGTTTAGCCTTCAGATGAATCCCTCCATTAATGAAATCTAAGAAGGATTGGTTTAGCCTTGTCACATTCGACAAATCCATCATTGTTTAATGTTTTAACGAGTCCAATGAAGGTAAAAATTGACATCGTTTTCATGTTTCGAGAGTTTGAAAAAGAGGCGAAAAGGAAAAATTCATATGTTCCTTTTCGAAGAAAGTATCTCGAGTCTAAAAAGGGAGAAAAAAATACTCAAGAGAACCTCTTAGCCATGTTCGACTAAGGTATTTCTTTTTCGTAAATAGTCTATCTCAATCTTGAAAAGGGTTAAACCTATATTGAGTAAAAATATTTTCATTTATTTTAACGAGTTCAAAAATACAAGTGCTCAAGGACTCCAAGGGGTAACTTCCTTTTTTGTAGGTTTATAAACCCCAAAAAAGAGATAAAAGTATACTCCCTCGTTAAAATAACATGTTTAAAACATGATAAAACATCGTCAACAACTATCGACCTAGTCAAAACATCACAAAGAGGATTAAACATTCATATTTCATAGTTAAGATGAATTGTATATAGGTCAAAATATTAAATATGAATAAATTATGCAATAGACAACCATAAATACTTAAAGTTACTATTCATTTTTACCATTCCACATTTACCTTCAATAGTGATATTTTTGGAGCACTTTTTCCCTCTATTTTCTGCAGCCGATTGCAAACAATCCAGTGGACTATTTTGAGTAACGTCACTCCAAGGTAGGATATAAAACCATTATATTTATTTTCACAATCCACTTTTGTGATTTCATGTCAATTGTTTCAGGTTTTAAGGGCCCTATGGTTCCTAAAACACGTCTTAGGATGAACGCACCCCCTATGTCGAAATATCCATTGCACCTAGGTAAATTATCACCGCTAGGAGAGGTGCAATGCTCTGCCATGCACTACTGGGGTGAATTGGGCCTAAAATTCTAAGTTTTTTAATAGGTTTTCCTCAAATGTTTTCATATTTTTTTCATGAAAAGGAACCTAAGAAATTCTTTGTTGATGTTTCAGGTGTTCATTAGCACAAAATTCCATTCATTTAGGGAGAAAGAGAACATGGAGAACATGATTTAAATGTACTAAATGATCCTTCCACCATTTAGGCACTGAAAAAATATGCATTTCTAAAATTCTTCTGGCTTCCTTGTATGAAGAAAAAGATAGAGTTGTTGAAATATATTGTTCGTTCATTGGATGTTTAGGTAGAATTATTTAGGTTTAAGAAAAATATTCTTGAGATAAAGGTAGAATATATATACTTTCTAATAGGTTTATCTCAGAGGGGTGTCACAATCTCTCTCCTAGGTGGGAAAAGTGGAGGGAGACCACGCAATATTATATTCCCACCTATTGCACACCTCGAGCCCAACCTACTAGTAATGGAATGATCAATATCAAATTCGTCGCCCAGTTACCTTTGAGAACAATCCTATTTATCATCACTAGATTGGCAGGCAGTTCGACACTTCATGTAGCGAGTTTATCGTAAATGAAGTATGGGGTGGAGTGTCAAGATCCTACAGTGTTCAACTGGAGTGACGATTTCTTGGTAAATATGAAGGAACAACTGACTTGAAGCGAAAGAGGGGGAAGTTGAAGAAATTCGTCTATTGTTCAATCTTAGCCTCTTTTTTCTCTAGAGCAAGTTCCACTACTTACACCTTACTAGGTTTTACTCGATCATATCAATTTGAGGGCCCAACATGCAGGTCTATCAGTGACCAGTTTCTCACCAACCTTATTTGGATGGTTGCTTAGAAATTTCATCATGATCAATGATTATCCTTACGTAGGGATGGATTTTCATGATCAGCCCGACGTCGTGTTTCCTAAGGGTGAGAAATGGGATGCTTCAAGTAAAAATATTTTGACCATTTGAGTTTTTGAAATTTTTACAATTTTTTCATGTTTTTGATGTTTTTGAGAATAAAATATTGATGTTTCATGCATATATTAGACCATTTTGGCCAATGGATGCTTCATATTTCTGCCACACAGACGGAAAATTGCATGAGGAAGAAGTGGTACCAGTAGAGATTGTTGCAATGGGATAAGATGAGCTATGGGATGTTGAGTTAGCTGAGATCCTGTTAGAGGTGAAGTGCCACATGCAAGGATTGACACACAAGTTTGATGAGACCGTGTTCAATCAGGCCCCCATGCACCTTTAGTGACACACTATTAGAGGGCCTAGTTATATTGGTCGATCACTATGCAAGAGGGTGTTTGTAGTGTCATTTTATCACGACAACCATTGATTATTCTACTTAGATATTTGCATGTAGTTTTTTATATGAGCGATGTAGCCATATGTGTCTTGGGGCGCAAGGTTTTGTAAAACCAAACTTCATATATATGTTTTTAGTTTTTCCTAGTTCCTATTATGCTTTCAATGTGATGTGATGTGAATTGAAACTTATTTACATTTGTTACAAATGTCTATCTAATATGTGATTAGAGAGACCAATGAAAATCCCTTACATAATCAATAGCTTTCCATTTGGAGCAATGATAGCCCAGGTTGTGGGAGATAGGTTCTGATTACTACGACTAGAACCATCAACATAACCATTTTATGGTTGGAGAGATTCCGACATCTGCAAACCAAATGTAAACGAGATTAAAAAAACCATGGGAAACTCTCAATAGACACACTTCAAACACACTCAAACACACCTATAGACAATATGTACATAGTGTACAATGCATGAGATCAAGCATAGAATGTTTTGAGGTAAAAGCCATTCCTAGGCTATGCCAGTGGAACTCCATCGAAATATACTAACTCATCAGCCCCTTTTGCAGGGACTCACTGGAAAATGTATGGACCCAGACACATACATTGGAAATTCCTTAGACCTAAATTATCAACCTCCTGGTCATATAAGAGAACCACGTCTCATTCTAAGAAGACATAAGGCTTGACACTTTTGTCATATTTCCCCTTGAAACGTCTTTTATAAGATTCATTGGCTAGGGTAGCATCGCCCCAAGTTTCAACCAAATGAGTCAGATGTAAAATATGTTCCTCCTCTGTGGAAGTGGAAAGAATAAGTTCTACAGCTAGCTTTATTGATGGAATTTCACACTTGATGTGGAGGATTTCTCCTAGAACATAGACTAACATAAAGGGTATCAATCTGATAACAGTCTTGACTAAGGTTCGGTATGCCCATAAGTCAGTGTAAAGAAGCGCATTCCAATATGATTTGTGGACCCCTACAATACATTGAAGCATAGTATTAATACTTTGTTAATAGCCTCAAATTTTTCATTAGTTTTTGGATAGTAGGGAGTGGATTTTTCATGTGAAAGTCCTAGCTTAGTAGCTAGTTCAACCATCATTTGATTCTCGAAATGCTTTCTTTTATCCATAATAATGTGGTTGAGAAAAAAGTATCCAGTTTTTTCACGAGTTTTGTTAAATGTAGGCATTTCCTCGGCCCACTTAGTAAAGTAGTCAACAACGAAAATAATATAGCCACGCCCCCCAATCGAGTGAGGGTTACATGTCATAAATTCAATTCCCCATTCTTCAAAAGGACCAACAGTGACAATGTGATGCAAATGGGCGAGCTGAGTATGGATATTACGATCCTGTATCTGACACGCATGACACTTCTGGACAGTGACGATGCAGCCACGAAATATAGTGGACCAAAAGTAACCAACGCGTAGGATATTTTGAGCAATAGCTTAACCCGATAGATGTCCAGCAAATTCCCCTCAATATAATTCGTTAAGGAATTTATTATATTCCTCTAGGGTGAAGCACCTTCATAATATCATACTAGTACCACGACAGTAAAGGGTTTCAACGATAATGTTGTAAGTTTGATATTGGTATCAAATACGTCGCTACTCTAAGCAAGCGGTATTAGGCTGGAAAGTATAGGTATGGAGATAAATCAGGAAATATCCATACCATGGGTCGGATAACGAAATTATAAAAAATGACTCATTAGGGATAGAATATTTAGATGTATATTTAGAATCACGGGAAGGAAGGTCGCACATAAGCTCGACGAAAACTAAGGATTTCTTCGACTTGGACTTGATGAACTCCAAGTTGAAATATTGTAGAGTAAGGACCCACTTATAGTACTTTCCCCCCATCAATTAACATGAAAGTATATATTTCATACAGTTGCAATATGAAACGACCATAGTTTTCCAAAGAAATATGTAATGGTGAAAGCTTTGGATGGATTGAACATCTGCCAAAGTTAACTTTTCTACATGAGTATATTTTATTTTAGTATCGTTGATGTTTCAAGTCAGATAATAAATCATATTTTTAGTCCCAATATCATCTTCTTGGACCAATACCAATGCTATAATATAAATGATAGCATCTAGGTACATGAAATAGTCACGATGATAATTAGGGGGGTATAAAATAGATGCCCAAACTAGTACATCTTTCAGGGCATTAAACACTTTATAAACACCCTCATCCCAGTGGAAGGGAACCTACTCTTTTAGTAAGCGAGTAAATACTTTGGTTAGCTCACTGAAATTAGGGACAAATCTCTACTCGAAGTTAGCTTTCCCTTGGAGTGTTTTTAACGGAATGAAAAATGAAGGTGTAGGAAATCAACCATCGCTTCACTTTCAAAGGATCAATACAAAATCCTTGTTTTGAAATGAAAAAACCCAAGATTCAACCAGAACCAACATTGAACACACATTTGTGTGGGTTGATTCGAATGTTATAGTTTCTACAATGGAGGAAAATAGCTCGAAGATGCATCGAGTGGTCATCCCAATATTGAGAATGAGCAGGGAGATCATCTAGATAGGGTTACACAATGTGTTTAATGCCATGAACAGTGTAATCCGTCACATGTGAAATGTGGCTCCTACATTATTTAAGTTGAATGGGAGCTTTTAATAAGAAAAAGTACCTTGGGGACAAATAAATGCATTCTTAGGTTGATCCATCGGGAGAATGTTGATTTGATTATATCTTGAGAATCCGTCCATGAATGAATAAATATCGTGGCCAAAACAGTCATCAACAATCTGGTCAATAAATAGGGTCAGATACTGGTCCTTGGGACAAGAAAAATTCACATCTCGATCATTTTCTATTTCTTCATGACAAGGATGACGTTTGATACCCAATCAATTAAAGGAATGGGGTATATGAAACCAGCCTGAAGAAATTTTTCAACTTTGGTCTTAATCCCGAGAATCGCTTCTTGGGATGGTCTGGATAGAGGAATTGATGGATGGGTTTGGCATCAGGATATGTTTTAATATCATGCACTACTATGTTTGGGTCGATACCTATCATTTATTCATAATTCCAGGAAAATACATCTCATAAATCATGAAAAATGGCTCTATAAAAATCAATCTCAGATGGAGAACAAGATTTTCCAATGTATAGATTTTTGAAAATCCCTAGTTTGATGGAAATATAGAGAGGTATTGTTTTATTGTTATTGGAAAGCTTATTTTCAGAATTGACCTCATTAATAGAGACGAAATTCATAAACGATTTGACAAAGTGGCATAAAAATACATCACTACGAATATCCTAAATGGAATATTGTAAGGAGAAATGATGGTGATGTTCGTCCATGGCCCGTCATCTGGCATCATGGTCTCCATGATTCTTTCAATGGTAGAGAATACACAAGAAAAATGATCAGAAGGACCCACAAAATGTGCCACCTATCAAACAAAATGGCCTTGCAATGGCTACCAATCTAGAGAGTCCTTGTACCCAAATTCACTTGATTTGTGCATGCAAATCATCAAACAAATACAAGCCTATAAACCCTTTGAAATCAATAACAAACTCCTCCAACACTACAAGCACTATTGGATACCACAAAGCATCAATTGTGTAGACATATAATTAGAGAAGTATTTATCTAGTGGAAAGATATGCAACTAGAAGATCCACATGGGAATATACAACTATTTCCTCACCTTGCCCATTAAGGACAAAGTTGCTTTCAAATGGAGAGGGAATGTGAAGGTCATAGCTTAAACCCCTTATTTATATAACTTATTAATGTATGAGGCAACCTTCATTCAAGAAGGCCCATTAAATAGCTAGCTAATAGTCACCCATTACAAAAGGGGTCCAATTTGTTAAGAGGGTCCAAATTAGTTAGTATGCTCTCATTATAAGTACGACCTTGGGTAGTTTAGGCTCTTTATGGATAGTTGTCTATTACATGGAAGGTTATGCAATGTATTGTCAACGAACTTGATTTTATTTGGAGCACAGTTCTTGCAAGGTACACCCTTGAAGAGGAAAATTAAGATAGCTCTATATCTCTTATAATAAAAGAGATATTTGTTATTGTTTATCTCTCTTTCTCTTGTATTCCTAGATTTTGCACTACATTTAGTGATTTTCCAAAGTTTTGGAGTTGATTAAATGAAAAATTGTGTCAAAGTTCTTTCTTGGGCATGTAGTGAGAAACGTTTTGGGGACAAAATCAAAAAGGAAAAAAATATATATTTGTTGGTTTGTTTTGGAAAAGAGAGTATATCAACGTTCAAGTAGTTTGAAATTTTCTTTGCAGAACTTGGAGAATGCAATTTCAAAATAAAATTCCTCTTGGAAAATACTGTATCCTAGAAGACAAGAATTGTCCAAAACGAAGTACAATAATTGGAGATATCAATTATGTACACTCAACATCTTTTAGAATTTTTCTTGGAAGGTGGAAAATTCAACTGATTGGATATGTTTTGATAGATTGAAAAAAATTCTGCCAATGGAGTGACAATAGATCTAATGATCTTGTAGAATTTCATGATTGGGGTCATAATAGCCAATCAAAGAAGTATAGCTAAAGTTGTGAGCATTTTTCAATTTCAGCCTCAAAACATACCTTGCACAAGTTTTTTTAATTTATTTGAGGAGACCTTTCCTTTGGTTAGCAAGCTCATATATATTTAAACTTTATTTTGGGATTGTATTCTAATGCCCTTTAATAACATAGTGATCTATCCATAACTGGGTAATACTACAGTAGAGGAACAATAAACGTAGGAAATAAAGTGGAATCACATTATGTGAAACACTTGTAACCCTTGCTAGTATTGCTTGTAGTACTACGACATAAGACAATACTTGTAAATAAAATCTCACCTCCATGTACCTTTAGGAATGTAGGAATTCCTCTAGGTATACTTGAAGCCCTCTTTCGATAGGCTAACCAAACGTCCTATTTCTCCAAAAGAAGTAGAACAACACTGGAGGAGACCACTCATTAATACATAGGTAGTCAAGTTGTACAACTGGAGGAATTATTTACCCACCTTATTTAGTGCCATGGGATATTAGGCGATGTAATATTATCGAGCAATTGTATGTCAAGGAGCTATAATACCTGTTATCCATTGGTTGATGACATGATTGTCGATTGATAATTTTTTTTCTAATTTTTTTATGAGGGAAATAAATTTGGTTTGATACAATAGCAACAATGGCATCAGGCGAGCCCTCCAATGACCTCTTCACGGGAGGAGGATTATCAGGTACATTGGACGTTTAGTTTTGTCATGTTTTCAAGCAGCTTATATTTATTTTTCATTGTAAAAAATTGATTAATGTGAAATTTTTTTGTCCTGCACAGGTGGACACACTCATATGATTCATGCACCGAGACACCAAATCAAATAAGAGGATCCCCATAGACCTGTTCCCATTTGCCCCCAATTTCTGAGATCCCATTATGAGGGGTAACTTATACATCGTATAGGTACACATTATATTGCTAGTTAAAATGTTCAAGTTTACGTTATATTCAATGTTGAACAGGTGAGTTTTTTTTTCAAATGACATGTGTTTAATGTGAAAACATTATGCTACATAGGTGGAAATGTAGGAGTTGGGGTTGGCCCTATTGCTGCTGAGGGACAAAGGACAACAATGTCTCAGCCTATGGCATCCATCCCACACTTGGATAGATCTCGTACAGGTAAAATATAAAGGAAAATTCATTATTTGATATATTTTTAATGTGAAACTTATTGTGTGTCTCATGTACTTGTGTGATAAAAAAATTTAATTTTTTGTATAGTGGCTAGTAGAGACCTTCATTCCTCAGAAGGGAACAATCCTAGTCCGATGAGCAAAGAGGATGAGAAAATTTTTCCACGAGGTATTTTCAAATGACCATACAAGTTTTTTATGGACAAATGTTTCTTTATAAATTATTTAATTTTTAATATGTGTAATAATTTAACATGTTACAGGTGGTGGTCGTCACCGTCCTAGGGAGAGAGGTCGTAGGGTTCATGAGTTTGCTCGAAACCCGAGCTATGAGCCCCTTTACACCCATCTCGGTGATATTCCTGAGGAGATGCCTTCGGAAGACATCATATCTTTACTTATTGTTGATGGGATGAGGGATAATTCCACAAGATTGCGCAATGAATTTCAAAGTTGCAATCTCTTTGACCCTAGTTGAGATTGTCTCCAAATTGTTTTGCAAAATTTGGAGAGTTTGATAGAGACTTATCATGGGGTTGGACCATCAACCCAAGTTTTCTTTGACATGATGCATAGGAGGAGAGCGTCAGTGATTGGTATAAACTCCTACAATGAAGTTAAAAGTAGGGTCAATGAAGAAATGACCTTGTCATTATTTGACTTGCAACCTGAAGACAAAAAACATCTCAATATTGCAAGATTCAACGATCCCAATATTTCACATTATATTTATGAGAAGTTCCTATATGCATACAAGAAGTTCCCAAATAATGATGAGGTGCCAATATTTTTTTAGGATGTTGTATGCTCCATTCTGAGAGCACATGGACCCTAACTATAGAGATACGGTGTCCAAATTCTACGGAGCTGGAAAAGGTCGCACATATGAACGATGTGATGCTATGCGATATGTTGGGTTTAGGCCTCCAGCACCTCGTTTAGCACCTCGGCCACCTAAGATGGTTACACTCCCAAAGGAGTTAGCCCTTATCTCCAGTGCTACATCTCAGATGAGGGAGAAGATACAACAAAATATTGCAGTTGCTTTAGGAGGGGTGGAAGTCGACTTAGGGACAAGTGAACCTTCATCTAGTGCAGGAGTTTATTCATTTGTGAGTATTCCAGATGACATTTTGAGGGAGATGGAGTGACTTGAGCTTCTGGAGTATTCATCCTCCTGTAGAGACCACTATGACTGAGCCATTAGACAACAAATTCACAACATGGGTGAGGCATGTACAAGAATGTTTTGATCTATTTTAAAATACACATTTATAAGATGAGCTAGAGTGCATGTAGCATGTTCTTTTGGTGTATATAGATTTAGTCTCCAAAATATTATGCCAATATATTTATTTAACTTATGCAGTTTACAACATTCTTAGATCAACATTGCTTTGCCCCTGGTCCTCATTCTGGAGATCAGGGACATGATCGTGTATAGGTGCCACATTCATTACTATATATCTATATTTTTATACATCAAATTGAAAATGAATTTATGTCACATAATTTTATATGGTATGAGAATTAACATTATAGAATTTTCAGGTTAGTGCTACACATGAAAGGCTTCCTGAAGACATGATACCTTCATATGTTCCAGTGGTCTCACAGGTATTATCTATCTATATTTTTACGTTAAATTTCAAGTGACTTTAAGATGAACATAATTTTATATGGTGTGGCTCTTAACATTATTGAATTTGCAGGCATGTGCTACACATTAAGGGCTGCCTGAAGAGACTATTCCTTCTCAGGTTCCATTCCTGACACAAACTTCGTTAAGAATATTTATTATGTTTATTATATTTCTTTTCACAAACTTTATTATTAACTTTGGTTTCTACTTTTCATGCTACAGATAATATTGAGATGATGCAAACTGAGCCCCAAGGATATCATGTAGGCTTTGGGTCAAAGAGTCTACATTTTTAGGTGAGTTGCATTGTATAGTGGATGTAAGCATCTACCAACAAGTTGGAATTTTTTTGTACATACTTCCAATGTTGTTATTCCTTTCAATATTTGGCACAATAATTTATGCTATCGAATCGAAATTAGGCTAAAAAGGTAGTGTGATAATGTCATGAAGGGAGTGATAAATGCAATTACGTTATTTGGTTTATCATTTCATGCTTTACTTTGAAATTCATCACCTTAGAGGTGAGTGATAGAAGATTGAACAAGCGATGGGTGATTCACTATGTCAACTGCATCCCCAACATTGCTATTAAGGATGAAGCCACAGACTTCACTTCGATTGTCATAATTTTAGTCTTGCCATGTCCCATGCCTTCCAAATATAAATCTAAAGCTTTTGCATTGTCCCATGCCAACTTCCTCTTCAAGAAGTTCATCCTTTATTATACATAATTGGTATCCCCCCCCCTCCCTTCAATTCTCTTCCCAAGGTTACACTTACACTTATTATAACCTTTAACATAGTTACCTACCATTCTCTTTAAATTATAACTTACTTTCTATAGTTCTGCCAACTATTATAGTATTAAATTAAACCATGGTAACCTTTTACCATTTCTTCATTGGTATCATTTCCACATTATAAACAGGCTATCACAGAATAAATAGTATGAATTTACTTTTGTTGCCAAAGTTCAATTTTTTGTGTTTGTTATGCAGGTCGGACCTCAACAAATATTTTTGGTTTGTAGAGATGAAGATGATGCATTAGTTTGAAATAATGCTGAAGAATATGATTAAGATGGTCTTGCAAGCTAGAAAATTGTTGATTTTGATTTAATTAAGTTGATATTTGGTAAAGTTGATATGGAACAGAAAATGGAGGAAGATACAGTTCATATGGAACAGAACATGGACGAAATTTCACTGCATAGCTTTCCCAATAGTAGTTGTCATGACCTAGGTCACTTCAAACAAATTGGCAGTGTAAAGGACCCTATGGATCACTTATACCACCAAGAAACAAAATAGTTATACATTTATTAAAGGGAATTATCTTCTCATCCCTTTTTGTGATTTTTGTTGCCAAAAGAAATGTTATTTTCCATGTTTATCGTGTATGATTGAAGTTTTTAAACGTTTTTTCACAATGCATTAATAAGCATAAATGGATGAAGAAATTTCAAAATGAATGGAACATTCTCCAAGAAAATTTACGAGGTTTGTTAGATGGAAATCGTAATGTTTACATAGATGGTTAGGGAATAGTTTATAGGAATTGCTTTCATATCCTGTATGCACACTATTTACTCCTATCCCATCCTATTACATACATTTTGCATTGATTGGACATATACAATATTCATGATAATCTATGGGGATAGGATGGATTTGCTGAGGGATGTGATTGTTGGAGCAGCTGGGACTCCATATTAGGATGGGATTTTCTTCTTTGATATTCATTTTCCATCTGAATATCTTGACGTACCACCTGTAAGAACTTAATTAGAACTCTTTTATTTTAAATTTAATTTGAGATCAAGATTTGTTTTTAACTTCAATATGGAGGTCTCATAGTTTTTCTTTTAACTTCAACATGGAGGTCTCATTTCACTTTCTATTGGTTTTTAATTTTGCGGTTAATACACTACAATTCTTGTGGCTTATGGTTGAATCTCAATCTATCTGATAATGAGAAAGTGTGTTTTAGTATTTTAAACACATGGACATGAAGAGGAAATGAAGTGTGGAACCCATCATTATCAAAGGTTCTACAAGTCCTTGTTTCCATTTGAGGACTGGTACTAAATGTTAATCCCTACTTTAATAAACCTGAATATGACAAGCAATTTTTTTTAGCTAAATGGGAGAAGGAGTATTTAGCCTACATAGAAAACTCATTTCTCCTATCATGCAAGTCAATGTTGTACATACTACACATGCCCCTAAAGTTAGAATATGGGCATATTTTCAGTTCTAATTATTTTGTTTTTAACCCTTTTCTTCTGAATCATTTTAAATCGAGTGACTGTCATTTGTTAAAGATAATTTTTAAAAACTAGGTCATTTTATTCTTCGTGCATGTGATGCGTATGTGAAAGGGGCTGAAGTTGGATCACTTTTAGAAGATTGTACGTTGCCATCAAATGTTGCAGTAGAGTCTGAGAACAAGAGTACTAGTAATATTATAGCAGAGTCTTAGAACAAGAGTATTAGTTGTGATGGCTTCAAGCTTATGTTTCTTAAAAATTTTCCTAAACTTATTTCAGCCTTCAGTGAAATTGGAGTAGATTTCCAAGCATTTAGGCAGTCAATAGCCAAAGAATCCAAAGGACTATGTGTATTTTAAGGTCAGGTATTAATCATGAACAAATGCCATAAAAAAATCTGCTGCACTGGATTATTAATTGGTCAATGCATAAGTAGTATTTTTTTACAAAGGATTTGTTATATTTGGGCCGTCAAGTTAGTGTGGTAGGAGTCATTGTATCCACAAATCTACTGAAAATTTTTTAGATTATGAGACATGTTTGTCTATTTACCATGTTTTTCTTAATTATATATGGAATTGTAATGTGATTTTTCAAAAATAAAAATAATTGTTAAACTCCATTATTATACATGGAACTGCAACATGATTTTTTCCAACAAAAAAAATAACTTAAAAACATGTTATAATTCCATTTCTTATTATTGTGTCATCAGGTTGTTTTTTTCTCTTACTGGTATGCATCCATATTTTCTTCTCTTACTGGTATGCATCCATATTTTCTTCTCTTACTGGTATGCATCCATATATACAAGCTATTGTTATAGATCATTTTTACATTATATCCACCCTCTTGTCCTCCGCCACCGTCCTTCCATCCTCTGCCACCCTTAACTGCCCCGAAAACTGACCCCTAAAGCATTGAATGGGGGTGGAAATTCAATTTGTGAAGCATGGGAGGTTGGCTGTGGACCAAATAACCTAGCACTCATATCTCCCATATGATCCCTTTGGTGTTTTCTTGCTTACTTTTTTATATGCCAGTAGCTCTGCAAAAATTTTCTTAGATCCCAAGTTATGTGATTTGTTGATTAGTAGATTTCTCTTTGGATCATGTGGATATGTATAACCATCCCTTCACTTCTATTTTAAGCTTGGAGGTGGATTTTATCTTGAGCAAGTTGACACTCATTAGAAAACTGAAATTATGCTACTTTTAATGGGTTTCAGTCTTTTGTGTTCCTCTGTTAATTCTAGGTGGTATTTATATTGTTGTGCATGTCTATTTGCGAGTCTCCTCTATAGGTCATATTCTAGTTGATTCTTGTGTCTGTTTGTTAGACTCAGGTCAATTTGGTATTTTTTTTTCTTTCCAAGAAGCCTTTGTAAGCATAAAGATGAATCCACTTTAACAAAAACTACTTGTAATGATGAAGCTTCAAAGAGGATATCATTCCTCACCCTTGCAAGTATTGAAATTTTAGTAATTATAAACTAATATTGTTGCTATAAGTGTAACTATAATAGCTTAATGTAAATAATGTTCAGTTATGATTAGTCTAGGAAATATGGATTTCAGTTATTACAATGTTTCATTCCTCAAACTGCAGCTATGTTTTTTTAACTAAAATTGTTGTTATAAGAATAATTATACTAGATTTAATGTAAATAATGTTCAGTTATGATCAGTCTAGGAAAGTTGGGTTTTAGTTATTACAAAGTTTCATTCTTCAAACTGCAGCTATGCTTTTTTAACTTTCTTAGTAATTAGAATGAAAATATGAAGTGAAAACCTTTATTTCATGTAATGTTACGACATTATACATGAACAAACTGCTTGTTTGTTTAATTTTTACGGCCACTATGTTGAGTGATAGAATTTAATCCTGAGTTGCTTGTTTTAAGATCACTATAATGATTTTTTGTTGTTCACTCAAATATTTCTCTTCAAATCACATGATTAATAATGGAAGAAAATTTAATTAGAACTATTTTTCCAAATATATTTTGATTATTTCAGTGATTTGGGCCATATCTCAATGTAAAATTCTGAAGCTAGTTGGTCCTTACGTGAATGATTTTGTTGTGTGACTGTTTTTAGTACTTTTGGAGTTCTATGTAGCTTGGTTTGGACGCTGCAATAAACTCAATTCCAGTTTGGAAGATCTTTCCATTTCCTATGAATATGAAATTGATGTGGTGATAACTAATATGGTATGTCCTACAATGCTCATATATTGTAGGAAAATGTTGGGACATGATTCACTTTCGGTGAGGCATGGGAGGAGAAGGAACTTTTCACAACAACAAATTACAAGAATTGTCTAGCTTTTCCCGTTTTACCTCTTCCATGTCCATGTTAAAATGAGATAAACCCCCTGCAGAGCAACCGGTGGTAGGAGTTTAATACTTGGAGCAGAGGGAAAAATAAGGAGGATACACCACATTAAACAACATTGGGTTGGCTTATTTTTTGTTGTTCCTGCTCTATTTAATATGTATTATACCTTATTTATTCATAATATGTCATGTCACTGAGATTTGTACGTGGGGACATGTTTCATTTTCAATTTCTTCTTTTGTTACAAATGGTCCACACCCTCCTCCCCCTTGGCTCTATGCTATACTTTTCTCTTTTATTGCTTCCTAACAAACTAGCCCATTCCTAGTAGTAGAAAATAGACTTTCATATTCTTCTGTTCAAAGTAGTTTGGGAGTTGCTTCCCGCAAAAAATATAAATAAATGCAGAGCTTGTGAGCTAAGTTTCGCAACAATGGAGGAGGCATTATTATGGGCAATAAGGTATTTGTTTTATAAAATGTTTTTTCACTTCATATTCTCATGGTGTTCTAGTTTATCTTGGTTGCTTGAAAATAGTGAACATTATATCGTTTTCATTTTACCAAATTTCATTTTTTATGGTATAAGTCTTAAAAGTCTAAAGCTATATCAATAATTTTTTGGACGTTTCAATCATGGTAATCACATGGAAATAATTTATGTTCTCTATATTATATCTATAAATATAGTGAAAATATATATATATAGTAAAATTTAAAAGTGAACCTCATACAAACCTCATCATAAAATTTGAATTTGAATCGAACTTAATCCTTGCCAAACTCGAATTTGAACCTGAATCGTGTGAATTAGGTTGCAACATTTAAAGTACATCTATTAACCAAGTTCCATTTTTGGATTACATTCTCAAGGATAGTTTTCTTTAGAAAATTTATTAACTGTGTATCCACAAAGCACAATACATGAGTTTATTTTGAAATAGGCTCATTCTCCCTCTTACAAGCAGCATTTTGGTGTCAATAAGGAGCTTCAATATCTCCAACATAGTTTTGATTAACCATCAGTATGGAAGAATATTGAATCCTTCATTCATGAGGGTTCCATTTGTAACACAACAAAGCCTAATAACAAGAAAATAGTGTTGTATCAGCCACTACTAGCTTCCTATCAACCACAGGAGTCTATCTCCATGGAATCCGTCAGAAAATTAATTAGTCATTCAATCACATCATAATTACACCTTTATGCTAGTATCTCATTTTTCAAGCATCATCAATTTCATTCTTTGCAATAAGACTGTCCAACATCAATGGAGATTCAAAAACAGATTTATGATTTTCACATGTATGGATACACTTTGGCATCCCACTCACCATTGTTTCAAATCACAAATTTTTGTTTCTCAACCAATTTTGTCAAGTCAAACATCTTGAGTTGAGCCATGTGGGCAGCTAGTTGAAAATTTTATAGAAACACATAACTCATAGGAAAATTCCTATATGCCATAGAACCCCTACACTTCAGTGCTACAAAGGTGTTCTTTGTAGTGTAAAAAATTTCCAGAAAATATTTATAACTACTTAAGGTGATGTCATAAGACATATAAGTAAATGATGGAAATCATTAATGTCATTGGGTGGGTCAATGTTAACTCCATGTCAATCTTTTATTGCAACTAAACATCAATTTCATTCTTCGCAGTAAGTCTGCCCAGCATCAATGCACATTCAAAAATAGATTTATGCTAGCATCTCGTTTTTCTAGCATCATCAATTTCATTCTTGCAATAAAATTGTCCAGCATCAATAAACATTCAAAAACAGATTCATGCTTTTCACATGTATGGATACACTTTGGCCTCCAACTCAAAATTATTTCAAATCAAAATTTTTTGTTTCTCAACCAATTTTGTGAAGTCAAACATCTCAAGTTGAGCCATGTGGAAAACTAGATCAACATTTTATAGGAACACAGAACTCATAGGAAAATTCCCATATGCAATAGATCCCCTACACTTCAATGATTCAAAGGTGTGCTTTGTAGTGTAAAATTTTTCCAGAAAATGTTTATAACTACTTAAGGTGATGGCATAAGAGAGAGAAGTAAATGATGGCAATCATTAATGTCAGTGGGTGGGTCAATGTTAACTCCATGTCAATATTTTATTGCAACTAAACATCAATTTCATTCTTTGCAGTAAGACTATCTAACATCAATACACATTCAAAAAAAGATTTATACTAGTATCTCATTTTTCTAGCATCATCATTTTCATTCTTTGCAGTAAGACTGTCCAGCATCAATGCACATTAAAAAAAATATTTTCCTTACTACAAGGAGATGGAAAATAAAAGTAGCAGACCTCCATGATAAGAAGAGACAATAATGAAGAGATTAGCCACATCAAATCTAAACTACAGGAGGGTCTTCAGATGATGGATTACATGATCCATAACTTCTTCAAAAATCACGTTTCCATATAATTTTCAATTGACACACCTAACTCCTATGTTTATTTTTACATAGTAATTGAACACTTAGTACAATTTATCACACACTAAAATTTATGTGCACATATAATTGGAGATTTAGTTCTCTTAAGGGGAAAGGATTTGATAACTTGTATAATTAATTAACTTAACCCTAGATAATTAATGAAAGAATAAGACTTTGGAAATATAAAAAAGTGATGATAAACCTAAAAGTCATCTTTTCACCCCTTTAAACCCAAACGCTAGAGTTATGCACATTTAATTGCTAATTAATGAATAAATTCCTTGATTATTATTCTTATTGAATACTAAATGCATTCATGACATGCCATGAGTTTATTAAGTACCTCTATAATGCTAATATGATATGCATTTGAAACTAAGTTTATGTGTGCATTACTTGTGTACTTAGAATTGTGTGCATTAATTGTTTTCCATGGGATGATTTTAAGGTTGATGTGATGCAAATATGATGAAATTTGATATCAAAACTAAACCAACAAAAAACGGGGCGAGTTAAGGTCATCTAGGAGTAACCATCATGGACACATTAAATCAACATAACTTAACTATATAGAAAAACACCCTTATCCAGTAGATCATAACATATTATTCATACCAACACACATCTAACCATCCACATGTCCATGTATTTGAAAGAAATCCACAGTATACTCTTAAAATATATAAAGTCCAATGCATTGTAGAAATTATAAGTTCTAACCATAGAATCAAAGTTCATTGTTCATCTTGAACAATGTGTTCCACTCATATGAAATGTGTTAGTAGAAAATTTTCCAGAATGGCATCATGATCATCTATCGATAACCTTCATTGTCGCTGATTTTTTCTACTCTTCACTTTCTTCAACTACAACCGAGCTGCTATGACCAAGTGACTATATTGGGCATAAATAACCTCTCACTGGTAATCTTGAAAAATAATATGATCTTTAAATTTCTTTAATTCTTCAAAGAAATGTCACATTAACACCATTGAACCGATTGGGTATGTATAATTTAATGGATCATTATAATATTGCAACAACGTGCATTTAGACATAGTGCATCGTAATAAATAATAACGAACTTTTTCTTGATTATTTTCTGGTGCAATGATAGCGAAGATGTCACCTTCTCTAACCATATCAGAAACACGATCATAATCATTTTCAATCAAAACCACTTCATTGTCCATTTACTTGTCATTCATGTTTCCAAATGGGGGCAATGGTTTCAGTTATTCCTGTTTCCATGGTTTAACAAATTTCTTAATTTGGTTTTCATAGTCATTGATGGACTCTGTCTGATCAATACATGTAGAGAAAAAGCAGGAGCACTTTCGTTTCTGAATGGAATGTATATTTGTCATGTTATTACTCATAATGGAGTGTAAAAATATTGTTTGAGGGATTGGAAGGCAATTAAATGGCAATGATATATATGTTGGGTGTGGAGCCGAATTATCTTATTTATTTTGTATCACAACGTTGGACCCATGTACCTTAATGGGGCAGCAATGCCGCCCGTAATTAAACGTTGCATGGGGGATCCAAAGCCATTCATTAGGCGGATGATATGACGATAGAAGTTATGTTTATTTTATGGTTTTCTGCCCTAGAAGGCAACCCCTCGCTATGTATGAGGGTATTTGTATTGCAGCTGTGTATTGAATGTGTATTCTTAGAGCAAGAAACATATAGGGAGATTGTGAGAGAGAACAAAGAATATTAGATTGAATTTGTTGTAGGTTGTGTCTCTTCATTTTGCTAGATAATAGAAAGGAAGGATTGGTTGTTCAGGGTGGACATAACCCAAACTGGGTGAACCACGTATATCTATGTCGCTCTGGTTTTATGTGTTTTATGTGCTTGTGTTTTCTGCATATTTTATGTGTTGCATTGCTTTGTAATATATAATTTACTAATAACTGGTAGAAGAGCCGAAGGTCTATTTAGCTAATAAAATTGCAGGAAAGAAGGGTTCCTGGTTCAAGTGGGAGCAATGGCAGAATATGGTAAGTTTAGGGTTGAGAAATTTAATGGCCAAGACTTCCCACTGTGGAAGATGCAGATGGAAGATTATCTGTATTAGAAATATTTGTACCTACCATTGAGTGGAAAAACAAAGAAGCCAACGGCTATGACAGACGCAAAATGGGATATTCTCAATAGAAAGGTACTCGAAACAATATGGTTGTGCCTCGCGGTGTCGGTAGCCTTCAATATTTCAAAGGAAACAACAACAGAGGGTTTGATTAAGGCATTGGCAAAACTATATAAAAAACCCTCGGCCTCAAATAGGTATTTCTCATGAAACGTTTATTTAATATGAAAATGTTGGAAGGTGGATCTGTTGCAGACCATTTAAATGATTTTAATACAGTTACAAGTCAGTTAAGTTATGTAGAGGTAAACTTTGATGATGAAGTTAGGGCTCTTTTATTTCTGTGCTCATTGCTAGAAAGATGGAATGGTTTAGTTATGGCCATTAGTAACTTTGTCTCTGGATCTAGTACTTTAAAGTTTGATGATGTTGTCGATGCTATCCTTAGCAAGGAAATGTGATGGAAAAGCTCCGGTGAGACATCGGGTAATGATTTGAGTGCAGAGTCTAGGGAAAGAAAAATGGAAAGAGGAAAGAGCTCGGGATATCGCAATAAATCAAGGAAAGGAAGAGCCAAGTCTAGATCAGGGATAGTGTGCTGGAAATGTGGAAAGAAAGAACACTGTTACACCATTTTTTGGTCATCCAACCCATTATCGTTAGATGAACCCAAGTACACCATGTAAGACCAATTTTACCCCAAGTAAAATTGCTTTCACCACATTTGTTTATGTTCCTTGGTCATATTTAACCCAAAACAAGGTAATTAATTAAATAAATCATTATTTATTTAATTATTTCCTAAGAATAAGTTATTTAAATCATTAGTTAAATATTATTCCTAGTTAAATTTGACTAAATCATTTTTAAATAATTAAATAAACCATTATTTATTTAATTATATTCCCCTCATTTCCCTTAAATAATAAATAAATCATTTATTTATTTGTTATTTATAAATAAAGGAATTGACCCAAGTCAAAAACCCTTTTCCCTCTAACAAATATAATAAAATATTCCTAAAGGGTGATTCTAGAATATGATTGATAATATTTTATTCATGCATCGAGTTCTAGAACACCCCAATATTTTGTTATAAATAGAAGAGTTTTCCCCATTCATTAGCCACCTCCATTGCATTAGATCACACTAGATCTACTCTTGGTCACCATTTTCATTTGTTTGCATTTTTGAACTCCCATTGAGTTCCATGTTTGTTAGGGTTTTTCATATTAGAAAAAGAGAGGAATCATAGATCTGAAACACTGAGGACTTCCAAGAATCCATCCCACTGAGGAGAACTGGAAAACACCTTTCTTCTTTTCCTCTCAGGTGCCCCATTCTTTAATATAATATAAGATTATTTTAAATACATTGTTCTTATCTTGTCCATTGGATGTGTGGAGGCATTTTATATTTTATCTGCTTAATGTCTTTTATGCTTAGATCTAACTTTATGCAGCAAACTTAAAGATATTTTGCAGCCATATTTGATGTTAGGGCTACTTGATATGCATAGCTAAAGTGATATTTTACGACGAAAGAATCATACTAACAATTGGCGACTCCACACGGGTTTTCTTTTGCGACCACTGTCGTTTCTATCTTCCTGCATATCCAGATGTTTCAGACCCTAGGGTTTCTCTTCCATTTTTTCTTTTTCCTATTTTTCCTATTTTTATGCTATTTTTCCCCTCTAAAACCCTCAAACATTCAAATTTCTAACTTTCGTGTGTTTTTGGCCTTTTTGCGTAGGTGACCGACATCAGCCGCTGCTGAGACGACAAAATTTTCTTAAATCTGGCGCCGCCAGACCCGGATCTGTAGGTTGCACTTATCGGCCCAAAAAGTGTGACCTGGCCTTGAGGTCACACTTTTATGCCCTAAATCTGCGACCTGGCCTGAAACCAGGCCCAAACCTGTGACCTGCAATTTTTTCTACACACTGCCAACACTTTTTCTGGGTTTCACTGAAGCTTCTGTCAGGGTATTCTAGCCTCTGTCTCCACCTGTTTAGACCTATTACTGATCTATTTCACTCACCTAAGTGGGACTCTTTCCCCTTAGGGCTTTAGTTCCCTCCACTTTTTGTGGGAGATTTTGTTGATGTTGTCAGATGTCTGAATTTCCAGAAGTTTCAGCCTCATTTCAGATCTGATACCTCCTGTTCAGATCCTCATAGCTCAGCTTTTCTTCCCTTTCTATACACTTCCTTTCACTTTGTTTGGGTTCATCTCTAGGGTCACCTCTTTGACCCCCCTATTTTTAGCCGATCTCCTATTTTCTAGCAGCAACCTTGCCCCTGCCTCTTTGCTGCTTTCTGCACCACTTTATAGTAGATTTCTCCATTAGATGCCAGTCCCTCCGGACCTTCGATCTATTGATCTCTTGTTAGCATGCTCTGCCCATTCTAGACTAGTTTTGAGAGACCCACCTTCTTGGGATTGATTGCTGCCTTTTTAGTTGCTAATTTTCTGTTCTTTCAGTCTTATTTACTGCAGATTTTTTTTCCATTACGCACCACACTTTTTATTTTACTCTCAAAACGTCTGGGTTTAATCAATTAAAATTAATGCATGCCACACACTGACCCTAAGTGAAGAATAGCCTTAACACCGCCTAGCAAAGACTCTAAAATTAATCAACATTGCACCTCCTTGCCCTTGTCACGTCTGGCTCTTGCACCTTGATGCCCTTGGCGGTATTTCTTCTTCCTGTCATCATTGTGCCTCCAAGGCGTTTATCCCGAAAACTTCTTTCCTTCACCCTCAGTTTCTGGTTGAATGACTTAATCCTTCTCGTAATCCTCAAGTAAGTCCTGCCCCAAGTCCGCACTCCGACTCTTCCTCTACTTGTTCGGGTTCTCCCCCTGTTACTTTTGCCATGTATACCTCTGCTCAACCTCTTCCAGGCTACGATTTCCTTCCAGGGGTGACCAGCCCCTCTGGCACCATGTATCCAGGATTTGGCATGCCTCCTCCTTTTGCCTATCCCCCGCCTTATCCCTACCCCCATCCTACTATCCTAGCACCTTCAGCATTTGGACCACACTTACTCCCCCCTTCAAGGTCAACATTTGCACACCCGGGTGCCACTCCTTCTCTTCCTTCTCAACATAAGAGGAAAGTTCATCCCTCCACCTCTGTTAATCATGGATCAAACTATTCCTACATTGATCCCCCCACTATCCCCCAACCCCAAGGCTCTCAGCCCAAGCCGGATGGGCCACTTTGTACTAACAAGCCTTGTTCGTGTTGTGATGTTTACGGTCATCCCACTCATGCTTGTCCCCGATTACCACCAATGAGGCAGCTATGGGAGTCTTAGACCACTATGTAGAAACAACCATCTTCTCTTACTCTCCCTTCCCCTACGGCCACCTCTCAAACCATTATGTTTACTGATCCTCTCCCTCAACAACGACTCGTGGCTACTCAATCACCTCATGACCCGGTACCCACTCAACCTTCTCATTCTGGTTCCTCTGATCACTAGATTCTCATGATGGCCTCTGCCCCACCCCTCATCGCTGATCTTCACCTTCCCACCTGGTCTAGTTAGTACGCCAAACCTCCCATTCCTTCTACCCTCGAGCTTCCATCAGCAGGTCCTACAAAGCTTCTCCTATCTGCCATTGGCACTGTCGACCCCGCTGATGACCAATTAATTGTTTTTGATGCCCGTCAACTAGACCATCCCCCTCTTCCTATTTCTGTTCCTTTCCAAATCTCGGTTAACATCCGAAATGCCACTATCGCTCGATGCGTCCTTGATGAGGGGACATCTACTTGTGTAATGTCCACTTCGGTTTGGTGACAACTCGAATCTCTCGAGCTGGCCCCTTCCATAATCACCCTTCGTGCATGGGATGGCCATGCCTCCCAGCCCATTGGTCTTCTCTCCAACTGCCCTATCACCCTTGCAGGCAATACTTTTTACGTCAACGTTGAATTTATCGATGCCCCTCTCAAATACAACATCCTTTTGGGGCGTAGTTACACCCATGCCATGTTTTTCTTCCCATCCGCAGTCCACCGCAAGATGTTTTTCCCCCATAATGGAAAAATCATCACCATCAACTAGATAACACCTCATGAATCCAAATCTCAGCCCTCCCCTGAGTCCTCTATTTCTACGGTCCCTAATTCTTTACACCATGTTTCTCCCGATGTCTATAAAAATTTCCACCTGCTTAGGACCTGTCTCGCCCCCCCTACCTTATCTGATCCTAGCTTGGTACACATTTGCATGATGCAATCATCTTGGGCTAACCTTCCACAGCCCACCTTGGCTAGTCAGCCATCTCAACCTTCCCCCACTCCACCACCTCCTAGCCCTTCACCCCTGCTAGCCAACCTTTTCCCTTCGAAATCTCCTCTGCCACATGATCCTTACAAACCCCTCCACCCTACTGGGTCAATTCCGCCCGATTTTAACCCCCTCGGGCCTATGCCTCTTGGCCATTTTCCTGCTGGTCAGATTCTGTTTCTCGCTCCACCTCCCGGAGCTTCTTCTGTCCCTATCTTGGCTACCCTCTCCCTACCCAATTTGACCCTGGTTATACCCGTTTAGTATCTAAACCCCCCTACCCCCACCCCGCCTGGTCAACCCAAGCCATATCTTTCTTTGACCCCGATTCAACCCATACCCATGACCTCTTCTGCTACTCCGATACCTCGGTCACCTCATCCAACACCTCCTCCCGTTACAACCATGTCAGGAAATAATAGCAAATCTCGCAGGGGAGCACCGAAGTACACGATTTCTCTAACAAACTCTACCCCTCCTCACATTCCAAAGCATCCCATCCAGTGTGCCTTGTGCAATGTTGTTGGCCATGCTACCCATACCTGTCCCGAATTGCCATCCTTCAAAATTATGGTCAATGAAACGTTTCCCGAATCCGATATCCCCATGGTATCTGTCCCCCGCTCTGATTCCCTTCCCAAACTTAAAAACTTTCGCACCAACCACCCTTGTTCTTTATGCGATTTCCATGGGCATTATACCCACCTTTGCCCCCGCCTTGACAAGTATCGAGCTTCCTTGGCCGCATACCACCAATTCGAAGCCGAGCTTGCCCATCCTCCTTTTTTAACCCCTGACAACACATCTACCCCTATTACCATTTCTGAGTCTGATACTGACATGACCGAACCTTTAGCCATGATTTCCTACCTTTCCTCATCACCGTGTTCCCCAAAATCCGACCCCTTAGTCCCTTCCCCCACTATTTCGCCTACGCACTCATCTGTTGACCCCGCTGTCACCTCTCATATTGACACACACATCCGTCAACATCAGGTATCTCATATTTCTACCTCTTTAGCTCATCCTAGGCCATCCACCACTCCCCTCTTCCAGTCTGACGAAGACATCATGGAAGCCATGACCAGACCTGACTTCCCATGGGACGATATGCACCATCATGCATACTTCCTACCTCATCAATCACATGACCAATATGCTCTCGAATCCAAAGACTTCATTCCCCATAAGGTGTACTGGTTCAAAAACCCGATCCCTGCCCCTGATGCTTTCGAAGAAGTCAATATGGCTAATATCTCTCCTACCATCAAAATCGACATTTCTATCACACCCGGTGTTGAAGAACACATCACCATGGGTGCCCACTGCACTCCAGATGAAATTGAAGCCTACACCAAACTCTTCAAAGAATTATGTGATGTCTTCACCCGGTCCTACTTAGAAATGCCAGGACTTGATCTGACCATTGTCGAACACCACATCGACACATGGCTTGATGCCACTCTGGTCCGTCAAAAGTTGAGACCCATTCATCCATCCCGACATGACGCCATCAAAGCTGAAATCGATAAGCTCTGCCAGGCTGGTTTTATTTACCCCATTGAATACACCACTTGGGTGTCCAACCCCGTCCCCATTCTCAAAAAACAAGGCACCATTTATGTTTACACCGATTTTCGCAATATGAACAAAGCTTATCCCAAAGACAACTTCCCCACACCATTTATTGACCAAATCAATGATGAGTGTGCCAGGCACAAATTTTTATCCTTTATGGATGGTTTCTCAGGATACAACCAAATTGTTATCTGTTGTGCTGATCAACTTAAAACCGCGTTCATTAGTCCGTGGGGCACTTTTGCATACCGCATCATGCCATTTGGTCTTAAAAACGCTGGCGCCACTTTTCAACGAGCCATGACTTATTGTTTCCATGACTTAGCTCATATTATCCTTTCCTATTTAGACGACCTTACTGCGTGTTCTAAACACCAGGCACAACACTTACATGATCTGCGTACCATTTTCCTCTGCTGCCGCAAGTATAACATCCAGCTTAACCCTTTGAAATGTGTCTTCTATGTTCCCGCCGTTCGTCTCCTTGGATTCATAGTATCTAAAGACAGGATAACTCTTGACCCTTTGAAATTTCAAGCCATTCTTGAACTGCATATCCCTCATACCTTATGACAACTCCAAAGCCTCCAAGGCAAGGCTAATTTTCTTCACCGCTTTATTCCCGACTATGCTACCACCATGCATGGTTTCCTTCGCCTTCTTCGCTCCCAAACCTCTTTTTTTTGGGATACCTACGCTCAACAGTCTTTCGATGGCCTCAAACATGCTCTCACCTCTGCCCCTTTGATCCGTCATCCCGAATTTGACCGAGACTTCATCCTTTACATCTCCGCTTCCACCCATTCCGTTGTTGGAGTCCTTATCCAAGAGGATGATAACGGCATAGAACATGCGATCTATTATGTCAGTAAAACCTTGCTAGCCCACCTGTGTCCTACTCACACAAAGAAAAGTTAGCACTCGCTGTTGTGTTCTCGGTCC
Organism: Pinus albicaulis; assembly: GCA_034641835.2. Classification (NCBI taxonomy): domain Eukaryota; kingdom Viridiplantae; phylum Streptophyta; class Pinopsida; order Pinales; family Pinaceae; genus Pinus; species Pinus albicaulis. The sequence continues at coordinate 1,034,405,140 of CM076583.1, read as the reverse complement.
AAAAATTGCACCATTATATCCTCCTGCGTTCCACCAAGGTCGCGACTGATTCCAACCCCATGGCTTTCCTATTGATTCAACAAATCCTCAGTGGAAAGTACGCTCGTTGGGTCGTTATCCTCAAAGAATTTGATCTTGAATTTGTCACCCCAAAAATTAAGAAAGGTTTAGCCCTCGCTGAACTCATTTCCAATTTTCCCACTGGGACACAAGACACTCCCATCAATGATGCTCTCCCCGATGAACATTTATTTTCCATCACCACTGATGATCCTTGGTACAGTGATATCCTTACTTACCTGCGAACCCAAAATTTCGCCCTTCATCTTGATTGTGCTGCCCGGCGACGTATCCGGCACCAAGTCTCTCGCTACCTTCTAATCGGCAACAACCTTTACCGCCGCGGAGTAGATACTGTCCTTCATCGTTGCCCCACACATGCTGAAACCAAACAAGTCCTCAATGCCTGCCATAGCGGTGCTTGTGGTGGCCACCTCTCCGGCCTTGCCACCACCCAAAAATTCATGCACGCCGGGTATTTTTGGCCTTCTCTTTTCATTGATTGCATTGAAGCAGTCAAACACTATTCCAATTGCCAACATTTCACCCCCAAGGCACGAGCTCCTCCCGCTCCCCTCCATCCTGTCATCGCAGCTAGACCTTTTCGCAAATGGGCCATTGACTTTATGGAATGTTGACCTCCCTCTGCTAGTAACCACAATTTTATCATCGTGGCGGTTGACTATTTCACTAAATGGGTGAAATCTATGCCAAAAATCAACAATACGGTGGCCACTGCAGCCCTCTTTTTCTTTAACCATGTCATCACTCGATTCGGAGTTCCAAAACAATTAGTCTCTGACCATGGCCGAAATTTTGAAGATGAGATCTGGCATGAGCTATCCTCACTGTTGGGTTTTGAGCACCAATATTCATCTTCCTATTACCCCCAAGGTAATGGCCAAGTTGAAGCAGTCAACAAAATTCTTAAGACTATGCTTCAACGAACGATGAATAAGCACAAAAAAAATTGGCACCTTATGCTCTTCCCTGCTTTGTGGGCTTATCGGACTTCGGTTAAAATCGCTACCGGTTTCACTCCTTTCCACCTTGTCTTCGGAGAGGAATCAGTCTTACCCATCGAGTGTGAAATCCCTTCCCTTCACCTGGTCGTCGAACTCCTCCCTGATACCCAACCTCTAGAACAATGACTTATCATGCTCGAGCGCGCCTCTGAAGACCAGGACACCTATTGTCCATGAAGTCTTCCTCCACGCCCCCTTAAAATTGGATTTTCTCACTAACACCACATTTCAGTGGGCGCACCACTTTTCCCACACACTCATTTCTGTTCGTGACAATTTCTGTCATGAGATACAACTTTGTACTCATGATTTTTCTGGTCCCCATTGGCACCATCCCTCATTTCATCATCATCATTAGTGTCCGTCTGTTCGTCACTCCACTATTTTCTCTCGCGCCTTAGTTGAGGCTCCCTTATTGCCTCATCTATGGCGGACATACTTTTGTCGACATTAGCTCATATAATCCAGAAGTCAGGTCTAGGGGGCAGTATACCTTAGTTCCAGCTCTTTTCAGCATGATCGTGATCTATACACTGGGCGGTTCAGTGATGAAACAATAGCTATTGGTGATCCCCGGGTATGTGTGAGATGTCTCAAACCTCATGAGGGGGTGGCCCTGCAGGTAAGCCCCCACACACCCAGATGACTTCTTCCTTCCAGCCCTTGATGCAGCTCCTCTCCTTTGATGATATCGGCCTCAGTCGCTTGCGGCACCTCTTCGATTTGCACGTGTCGGTCCGATTTCACGAGCCCTTCCCTGCGTGTAGGGGGCATTTTTGTGTATTATTATCTCATGTACTACCATATTATTGTATAAGTCCTGACATTTATTCCAGGCATCGCATGTATGTGGGATTCATCATTTTTGTTTTCTGGCTCATGTTTAGGCCAGCACTCGTTTTACTATTGCGTTCCGTGGTTTTCTGGGCTCCTTATTCTTTGTACTATTGTCTCAGCGGGCATAGGTATGCCTCCCTCGCCGCCTTTCACATTGGTACCACATCATACACTTGAGACTTGTTGCACCTGTAAGTCTCGTCTCCTCAAGGTTTAGTCCTCCACCACTTTAGATTACCCTACATTCCTCTCTTTCATTTCTACCTTACTGTCTAGTGCTTGAGTTCTTACAATGTACTTCGGTCATACGATTTTCTCCTAACACTCGTATGTTGGGGGGCAATCTGTTACACCATTTTTTGGTCATCTAACCCATTATCGTTAGATGAACCCAAGTACACCATGTAAGACCAATTTTACCTCAAGTAAAATTTCTTTCACCACATTTGTTTATGTTCCTTGGTCATATTTAACCCAAAACAAGGTAATTAATTAAATAAATCATTATTTATTTAATTATTTCCTAAGAATAAGTTATTTAAATCATTATTTAAATATTATTCCTAGTTAAATTTGACTAAATCATTTTTAAATAACTAAATAAACCATTATTTTTTTAATTATATTCCCCTCATTTCCATTAAATAATAAATAAATCATTTATTTATTTGTTATTTATAAATAAAGGAATTGACCGAAGTCAAAAACCCTTTTCCCTCCAACAAATATAATAAAATATTCCTAAAGGGTGATTCTAGAATATGATTAATAATATTTTATTCATGCACCGAGTTCTAGAACACCCCAATATTTTGTTATAAATAGAAGGGGTTTCCCCATACATTAGCCACCTCCATTGCATTAGATCACACTAGATCTACTCTTGGTCACCATTTTCATTTGTTTGCATTTTTGAACTCCCATTGAGTTCCATGTTGGTTAGGGTTTTTCATATTAGAAAAAGAGAGGAATCATATATCTGAAACACTGAGGACTTCCAAGAACCCATCCCACTGAGGAGAACTGGAAAACACCTTTCTTGTTTTCCTCTCAGGTGATCCATTCTTTAATATAATATAAGATTCTTTTAAATACATTGTTCTTGTCTTGTCCATTGGATGTATGGAGCCATTTTATATTTTATCTGCTTAATGTCTTTTATGCTTAGATCTAACTTTATGCAGCAAATTTAAAGATATTTTGCAGCCATATTTGATGTTAGGGCTACTTGATATGCATAGCTAAAGTGATCTTTTACGACGAAAGAATCATAGTAACAAACACCTAAAGAAATACTGTAGATATCAAAAGGGAAAATAAGGAGACGTACAGCAAGAAAAAAATCATGAAGTAAATGTGACAGGTGATGTGTTACAAGATGCTTTGATTCTTTCTTTCAAAAATGTTACTGATTCCTGGGTGGTAGATTCAGGGGCCTCATTCCATGCCACACCTTATAAGAAATATTTTCATGACTGTGTTCAAGGAGATTTTGGACAAGTTCGTTTGAGTGATGATAAACCCTGTAAAATTGTTGTAATGGGTAAGGTTCTTGTAAATCAATAGAATGGAAACCAATGGCTATTAAAAGAGGCAAGGCATGTTACAGATCTGAATAAAAATATGATTTCAATAGGGCAATTAGGCGGTGAAGGTTGTGTGACAACTTTCATAGATAAAACTTGGAAGGTCACCAAAGGAGCCGTGGTAATAGAAAAAGGTGAAAAGTTTGGTACATTATGTTTATGCAATGGTATTTCTAACTTTGTTAATGCTTTAACTTCCAAATGAGCAGATGCAACATTATGGCATCATAGGCTTAGACACATGAGAGATAAGGGTATAAAAATTCTTCACTCAAGAAATTTTTTTCTAGGTTTGAAGAATGTTGATTTGGATTTCTGTGAGAACTGCATTTATGGAAAACATAAGAGAGTCAGATTTCTCAGAGTTGGTAAAGAAAAGAAGAGCCAAAAATTAGCACTTGTGCATACAGATGTATGGAGACCTACTCAGGTATCATCTCTCGGTGGCTCTCGTTATTATGTTACTTTTATTGATGATGCAACTAGAAAGACTTGGATTTATTGTATTCAGAATAAATATGATGTATTTGATACTTTCAAGAAATGGAAAGCTTTAGTTGAGATTGAGACATGAAAGAAGTTGAAGTGTCTTATATTAGACAATGGAGGTGAATATTGTAGCAAAGATCTTGTTAGGTACTGTTCAGAGCATGGAATTCACAGAGAGAAGATAGTTCCAAGAACACCACAAGAAAATGGTGTGTTAGAAAGGATGAACAAAATAATCATGGAGCATGCAAGGTGCATGAGATTGCATGCAGGATTGCCTTTACAATTTTGGGCAGATGTTATAGATATTTTTGTTTATCTCATAAACAGAGGGCCTTCAAGTTCCTTGGATGGTGGTATTCCAGATGAAGCATGGACAGGTAAAAAGGTAAACTACTCCTTTTTAAAGCCTTTTGGCTGTGAGGCCTTTGTCCATATTAATAAAGAAAACAGAACAATGCTTGAGGCAAAATCAAAGAAATGTACTTTTATTGGATATGGTGTTAATGATTTTGGTTATCGCTTATATGATTATGAAAATCAAAAAATCATTAGGAGAAAAGATGTAATGTTCACTGAAAAGGTCTTGTATAAGAATCGGTTATAGTAAAAGAAACAAGAAAAAGAAAACAAGGAATACATAGTTCTTGATGAGATCACAGAAAAAGTAAAGGTGCCTGAAAATAATAATAATCAACAGCCACAACAACAACAGCCACTAGAATAGCAATAGGAACCTCAAACACCTGAAAGTGGTGTTAGAATATCTACCAGGATAAGTAGACCCCCTAAACAATACTCTCCATTATATTATTTACTGTTAACTGATTCTGGTGAACCCTAATGTTATGAAGAAGAAATGCAGGTTCAAACTAGGAAGAAGTGGGAGCTAGCCATGGAAGAAGAGATGGACTTCTTAATGCATAACCAGACTTGGGACTTAGTCAGGTTGCTTGCAGGTAAAAATACATTGCAGAATAAATGGGTTTACAGGCTGAATGAAGAATATGGAGGAAAATAGAGGTACAAAGCTAGACTTGTGGTAAAGGGCTTTGCAGAGAAGAAAGTTACTGATTTTGATGAAATATTTTCTCCTGTTGTTAAGATGACTTCAATTAGAACTATTTTAAGTCTTGTAGCAAAGGAAGATTTTCATCTTGAACAGTTAGATGTAAATACATCATTTCTCCATGGAGATTTGGAGGAAGAGATCTATATGGAGCAACCAAAAGGATATGAGGTCAAAGGGAAGGAAAAATTAGTGTGCAGGTTAAAGAAGAGCTTGTATGGATTAAAATAGGCTCCAAGGCAGTGGTATCTAAAATTTGACAGGTTTATGTCTTAACAAGGTTATACTAGATGTCACTCTGATCATTGTGTTTATCTAAAAAAGAAAAATGATGGAAGCTTTATTATATTGTTATTGTATGTAGATGAAATACTTGTTGCAAGGTCTAACATGCAAGAAATAAATGTACTCAAAAGAAAATTGGAAAATTCCTTTGCAATGAAGGATTTGGGAGATGCAAAATAAATCCTTGGTATGAGAATAACTAGAGACAGGAAAAATTTCAAATTAACACTGTCTCAGAATGAGTACATACAAAAGGTGTTGAAAATATTTAATATGCAGAATGCAAAACCAGTTAGTACACCTTTTGCTAGCCATTTCAAAATTAGTAAGGAGATGTTCCCCAAGACCCAAGAAGAAATGGACTATATGTCTAAATTTCCATATGCATCAGCAGTTGGAAGCTTATTGTATGCAATGTTCTACACAAGGCCTGATATTGCACATGCAGTGGGAGTTGTAAGTAGGTACATGAAAAATCCAGGAAAAGAACATTGGATGGCAGTGAAATGGATTCTCAGATATTTGAGAGGTACCACAAATCAAAAATTATGCTTTGGTGGTTCAAACATTTCTCTATAGGGATATGTTGATATAGATATGGCAGGTGACAGAGATAAGAGGAGGATCACTTCAGGGTATGTATTTACTGTAGGTGGAATAACAGTCAGTTGGGTTTCAAAAATCCAAAGTTTTGTTGCACTTTCAACAAAAAAATAAGAGTATGTTTCTCCTACAGAGGCTAGTAAAGAAATGATTTGGTTACAAAGGTTTATGGATGAATTGGGTAAGAAGCATGATATGGGCACATTATAAAATGATAGCCAAAGTGCCATTCATCTTGCAAAGAACTTAGCATTTCATTCCAAGACTAAATACATACATCTCAAGTACCATTTCATATGGTCAGTATTGGAAGATGGACAGTTGAAGCTGGAAAAGATACACACTAGCAAGAATCCTGTAGATATGCTAACAAAAGTTGTAACCAGGGAGAAATTGAGAATATGCTCAATTTGAATTGGTCTTCAAGGATGACGATGAAGATGAGAAACAACCAGTTCTAAAGAGGAGTCATTATCTAGCAAATGAAGCAGTGGTGGAGCTGCTACAATCAATCTCCGAGTGGGAGATTGTTGGGTGTGGAGCCTGATTATATTGTTTATTTTCTATCACAATGTTGGACCCCTATACCTTAATGGGGCGGCACCTCCGCCTGTAATTAAACACTGCCTAGGGGATCTAGGGCTATTCATTAGGTAGATGATCTAATGATGGAATTTATGTTTATTTTAGGGTTTTTTTCCCTAGAAAGAAACCCCTCGATATGTATGAGGGTATTTGTATTACGGCTGTGTATTGAATGTGTATTCTTAAAGCGAGAAACATATAGGGAGATTGTGAGAGAGAACAAAGAATATTATCGTGGATCTGTTGTAGGCTGTGTCTCTTCATTTTGCTAGATAATAGAAAGGAAGGATAGGCTGTTCGGGGTGGAGATAGCCCAAACTAGGTGAACCACGTATATTTGTGTCTCTTTGGTTTTATGTGTTTTGTGTGCTTGTGTTTTCTGCATATTTTATGTGTTGCATTGCTCTATAATATATAATTTACCAACAATATCAACATCACCCATTGCAATATTCCAAAAGTACATGCTTGAGAAAAACACACAGATGTATGAGTCAAATTTTGAATAATACTTAATATTTTTTTGATAACAAAATACACACACATGTATACACGTATATCTCTAGACATGTATAATATATTTTTAGTTAAATTTCTATGCTTCCTTGTCCACATCAACCATCCTTGGGTTCGATACATGACTTAAATTGTCTTTGCACCAATTAACAACATCTAAAGAATTTGCAAGTTGAGAAGCTGAGTGATTCAATTGATGTCTCCTAAGTGAACTTTTTATGCATGCCCCAACACCATCGTGATCTCCTTTTCCATTCCCTATCTCAAAGAAATTCCATGTATGTTGAATGTTGGTTCTCTTATGAAGATGAGACAACCAAAAGAATGATCTTGCTGGTTTTAATTGACCAGCACAACCATCTGACTGCACTCAATGTTCTTTAATAGTGACCCCTCATTTCAAAAATAAATTATAAATAAAACTAAAAAAATGCTGAACAAAACATGTATCATGTGTTCGATCATCACTGATGTAGAAACGGTTGTCCTTAATCACCTCACGATTATTTTCATCACTATCAAAACCATTGATATCAAGCTCTCCATGTCTATACAAAATATGGAAAAATAAAGACACTTGGTCTGAATGATAATACTCACTTTATATCTCCTTTTGTGGACGAAATGTGTAATTCTTAACGAAATCAACCACTATTAATATTGTTCCTTTTGGGAACACATCACGTGATTGCTTGAACTCTAAATCCTACCATCGTGTTATATGACAATGCTTAATATATTGGTATATTTTCACCCTAAACTTATCCATAAAATATGTCACTGAAATATCTTCGTCAAGTAAAGTGACCTTTTTTGATGTTGTGCTTGAATCTGCAACAGGAGTGTAAGTAACATTTTCATATTGTTTCCAATTCAGACTGAGATTTGACAGTCTAGGATCATTAGGATTAATGGGATACTTTGCATTGTAGAGTGACAAATGAGAACATTTTGGGCATTTTCTTCCACCAACACATTATTTTTTATAAAATAATCTATTATTCTCTCGTGCACATAATATCTTTGATAATAATTCACGAACACTTGAAGGAGGGGGGGTCATTTGACCAATATTTTATGCCAAAATATACAAATGTATCATAAAATAATTGGAATTCTACATGGTATCGACAACAACATGTGTCTCAAATAGTGATATGCCTTACATACAATGGTTTAATCTTGACAAATGTGCTAAGGGAAACCTTCACATCGGAATTACTCTCCATAAAGTTTTGGAATAATTCTACTTGACTGACTTGTGTTTTATATTTGGCATGAGTTTCATAAAATACCTTAGATATATGACATCACACAACATCGCTTTCATTTGGCGACACATGAGAATTCAAATTCCAAAATTATTTTACCCTATCCCTCACACCATCAGGAAGTCTATCATGATATGGATGCCTAAAGATATTAGCCCAACATGCAAGTTCATCATTCTCATCTAATTGAATTCTAAATTTTTTATGCCTTCATAAAAATTTTCTTGATGTTTTAAACATTTTTGAAGTTTCTAACATAAACTGACTTGATGAAGTTTGTTTCGTGAGTACGTCTATTAAAATTTCTCTACGAGCACTCTTTTCAACTTGAGATCAGTTTTTAGCTAGTGTGGCAACCGCCGACATCACATTTTTTGATACCATTTGATTTACTAAAACCTCTTTCTCACTTTTAATGCCCAATAATTCTGCAACATTTCTGAGAGATTTATGCTTTAAAAATCTACGTAACATCCGACCTTGTGCTATGATAGATTTACCTTCAAAAAGATGTTTCAACCCCCAAATTATTTTATCTTGAGTTGTTCGTTCAGGCATTGGTGGTATGAATTCTTCAATTTTAGTTGGATCCATATTCTCTAGAAAGTTGTAGTCATATACAACATTCTTGGAACTTCCAATTAATTGTAGTGAAATGTGAGGTGCAATAGTATCTTCTTGTGGGTCTGATGTTGTCCCTGCATAAAAAAAAATACTAACTTCTAATTTGAAATTGACATATATATATTTTTAATTTTAAAACTATCTTGAAATTCAATGTTTAAAAAAAAAAAAATACAAAATTCAGATTGAAGAAACTATTGACTCATCGGTGAGATCGATATCAATATTCTCTTGGACATTTGTGTTTTCAATATTCTCATTGACAAGTTCCTGAAAATTCTCTTCGACATTTGTGTTTTCAATATTCTCGTTTACAAGTTCCTCAACATTTCTCATTTCCTCGTCATTGTCATGCACCTCTACATCTCTTTCATGATGCTCTACCTCCACATTTATTTCATGGCTTAATCTTTCCCTTTCCTCTTTCCTTGTTTTTTTGTAATCTCTCATTCCTTTCCACTGAATCAGTTCTATTTCGATCGTGCCTTGATATACAATTCCTTTTTCATCCCATGTTCACAAAATTGGAAACCTAAAATCCAATTCTATTTGGACCAAATACCCAAAAAACATAAAGACTTGAAAAAAAGTACTCCATGCCTTCAATAACAGAGAAAATTAAATAAACAACTAAATCCATAAAGACATTTTGCAAAAATACTTCATGCCTTCATAGAGACATTTTGCAAAATATGAAGTAATTATTCTTCTAAAAAATAAAAATGTAATTTTTTCCCCATAAAATTTTCGCTTCCCTTTCCTGAAAATATGTGCTCTTTAAAAAAAAATTGAATGTTTAAAAAACATTACTTAAAAAAAAAATTGCACCCAAAAAAACTTCGCTAAAAAAATTTTACACACAAAAAAACTTCGCATCTTCGCACCATAAAAAACTTCACTTATTTGGTTCAGAATGGCATGTGGAATATTGTGGATTTAATATTTTGAACGAGAATATTTATATACAATTCTCGCCCGACACATCGCGACGATAGGATGAATCTTCGAAGGATTCTTTCGGATGATGGTAAAATATTTGGATTTAACTTCTCTCCTGTAATTTTAATAGACTCTCGGATGAGAGTTATATAACTCTCGCCCGAGAGTCTACCTTGGGTTTATTTATCGCACACAGACTCTCGGCCGAGAGTTTGTAAAACTTTCGGGCGAGAGTTTAGCTGCACAGTTAAACTTAACCTGTGGTGGTTTAAACTATTGGTCGAGAGTTTAACATTTCTCACGAAAGAGTTTATTAAATGTCTTTCCCGAGAAATTATCTCACCCGAGATTTTCTGGTCAACGAAAAATCCAGAAAATTCTACAGTTTTCACGAACCTGCAGCTTTGGAGGGGCGAAACACCTATAAAAATAGAATGTTATCTTTCAGACCTAGTACCATTAGATTCATCTCTGAATCTAGTTTCTAATGATGTAACATTTGTGGACTTTATTAAAAATTTCAATTTGTTATTAATTTTATACTAAATTGTGTCAGTGTGTAATTTCATTGTTCTGAAAATTACAGTGAATGAAAATTCAATAACTTTAAAATGGAAACACCAAAAAAATAAAAAAAATCATATTTCATTTCCTCTCCCCATATTATTCAAAAGGGTATTCTCATTTTTATTATTGAAGATCACATTGAAAAGAAAATGCAGGGCTCATAAAATGTACTAAAACATCACCATTTGTTTGTCTTTGTCCATTTCAAAAAATAATAAAAAATAGTGGTTTAATCTGAAAATTACCAAAAAATAGTCGTTACAGTACTGAAGTGTATGCAGATTATGATGATATGGTTTATTTCCAAAAAATGAATAACCATCCATAAAAACATTTAGGGTTGAAAAAGAGGCTAATTATGTTTGCCTAAAAATTTGAAGTATATGCAGTTAGCAAAAAAAACATTTACCCCTCTATATGTCAATATTAAATATATATATATATATATATATATATATATATATATATGAGTATGTGGGTAAGACAATTTTCTACAAATATTTTTGTTATGTCAAAGAATAATTTGCATTGAAAATATGAGTTTAGTTGAGTTGAAGTTGAAAAAACATAGAAAATTACAATTTTCAACGTCAAAAAAGGGAAAAAGGTGTTTCCCAACTTCATGTTTTCTCATGGAAAAAATGAAACCAAAATATCTTTTAGTTTCTATCAAAGAAGAAGCAACCTTTCTTACCCATAAAATAAGTTGGGATCCCTCATTTTCCTTGCCACAATGAACAACCAATAATAAGTGATAATGTGCACATAAAAGAAAAAAATGAAATTAAATTAAGGGTAAAGGATTAAGAAAATATTCCTACGCAGAGAGGTAAAAAAACGACTCCGTCGGGGTATTGACTAGGCTCGCTCAAAGTAGAGTAACATTTTTTATTTATGGAGGTGACTATATCGGGCATTGTCCATCCTTGTTGGTAGCGAAGCAACACCAGAGTATTATTTGAACAATTTTGGAGATAATAATCCCTTTTCCTGATTCTTTGCATCATCATCAACTACTGGCATGCGTGAATTTCTAACTGGGTGTTTACTGATTAGTAGGACCTAACTGAGATACCAAGGGAAGGAATATCTATAAAGGTCAAGGTAACGCAAGAGGTTCTCATAGTGATTGTTTAATATTCACTTGCATCACCATCCATGCTCTAACTATTTTAGGAATGTTGGCAGAGATGTTGGATTCTATTGTTTGTTTGCCAATTATTGTAGCTGTTATAACACCACCCAAAATTTTTGGGCATATTCCAATTTTCTAGCCCCCCCTGCTCGCTTAGCCCATTAAGGTTTTGATCTGGTCTCCAATTGGTAATCTCCCCATGACCTATTCCTACCAAATCCTACTGTTGCGCTCATTCATGCCATGCACACCGCACTCACTTGTATTCTTGTCTCATGATTGCATTAGGGTTTGAGGGTTTGGTTATTCAAAGGGCGTTGAGAGTTCCTCCATGAATTCAAAGATGAATTTTCAATACAAATCATCATCGATTACTAGGGGGACTAAGCATAGACAGAAAAGGCTTCAGTCTGTCCTACATGATGTTGACCATACTAAGGTTTGGGAAAAACCTTAAATTGTCAAAAGAGTGATCCCCTTCCTATTTTAACCTAACATGAATGCTTTAGGGGCACATTCTCATTAGCACTGTAGGAAATCATGGTGAGAGTCATTGTGCAATAAATTACCCTAGGTTCTTGACTGGTTCTATACCTAGGCATGTAGATTAGGGCTTTGCGAGATTATATGCTCCCCTTTCCATCCTTGTAACGCTAGACACATTTCATTAAAGGTCCAACCCTACTTTTAATTAATCCTCACTCCCTAGGGTGCTCCTCATTTTCACTCTTCTCATCTTACCTTGAAGCATGATCACATTAGTGGAATTAGGTTTTATGGGATTACCTTTTGTTGATGACTTAAATTCCCCATCATCCCTGTCCCTCGCAATTCACTAGGTGTGATGTATTGTCATCCTAATCATGTGTATCCTTGAAAACATAACTGGTCAGATTGAGAGTCACCCTCATGTTTCAACCTCACTCATATGCCCCATATGTGTACTCTCGTCAACACCACATCACACTCACTTTGCATAATTAAAAGAACCTCTTGACATGTTAAATACCACCTTAGCTTCTAGGTTAGTGTAGGTGTTTGGAACTAAACAAATGTGTATGAAAAAATTGAAAGACAACATATGATATTTTCGATAGAGCATTGAGCACTTAGGCTTTGGTTTCTATTGAGTTGTGAAGGATTGTTATTATGTATGTCATGTAAGTAACGCACATATTATTTTGCTATGTAGAGAAAGTAAGACAACACCTTTTATTTTGTATCGAGGCATAGTCAAAGGGTAACAACACCTATATGCATGAAAACTATATCATAATGTCAGTTATGTAAAGTATCCTTTTGATAATCGACATCAATGTTTTCCATTAAATATGTGTTAAGGAGGCTGTGAGAAAAAAGAAAATCCATTTAAGAATATCTCTGAACAAGTAGAAAGGAGTGCGACCTTCTGGAAGTTGCACTATAGAACATGACCTCATATTCTTTATTACAGTCTTATGCTAGAGACGATACCTCTATCAAAAACCCCTTATGACACGTAATATGCAACTGTAATGACCTTTCCACACTCAAAATTTTGCGCAAGGAAAAGGGCACTATCAAGGGTTTAATATTTGAATAATGTGAGGTTGTGTCAAGACAAGGAATGTTTTTCAGAGAGGTCGCATGATAATGTGTTGTGACAATGTGATGTGAACCACGTACCAAATTTTTCATGGAGTGTAATACATTATATTTGTATATTTGAGTGCACACCAAGGCTAGGCCATTGAGATCTGGGTGTATACATTTGTTGACTACCTTGAGGATGCAATGACACATTTTTTTCAATGCCCATGCAAAGAGCATATAGAAATCAACCATGAAAACACTATGTTTAATGCTTTTGCGGAATTAATACGGAAAGTGTAAATAAACTTCGCGTTGTAAACATTCAGGTATTCATTGGTGCCATATGACATAGATGAAGGGGACGTGTGTGTGACCATGTGAAGTGGTTGTTGTTGCAACAAATAATGTTGTGAGTATATTAATAATGGAACACCGACATGACTAAAAACACATCCATCAATTTCTGTATATCCCAAAATGTACTGTAGTGAGAAAATGGATGTGTTATGGAGGGTAGAAACCCCCTCATTGGAATGTCACCCTTAACAAAACATGTAGCAGCAAAATTTATTAAAGAAACAATTGATAGAATCATGTGAAAGTCACATTAAGTATACACATTTGAATGCACACCCTATATTGGAGATATGTACGGTGTTGGAAAGATTTAAAAAAAATCGCAAGGATAGTCTAGAATCAACCCAATCAATAAATGATTCATGGATGCGCTGATGGTAATGCCACAAAGGAACATTGTGTCTTATAGTTGAAGAAAATAAAGCCCAAGACCAAGATTCATAATAAGACTAGTGGAAAATGGCGATTAAATTCTAAGAACATGATCTGCGATTAGGAAAAATCTCCCCCTTCACTGGTTGTGAACTCCACAAGCTATAATGTGAGATTTATGCTGAAATAAAGACTATTTCACTAGGCCTCCTTATTGCGGCCCAAAAATTGCATAGTCGCAAAGTATTGACTTGTGATGGTGAGGGTCAGTGGGACTAAAACTTTATGTGACCTTGCGGCTCATCCATTGTGTCAATTGAACAAGAATTTTCAACTCCACTTCATCCAGCATGTGCGAATATTGAAGCAAACCAAACATTGACTACTGTGAATGCATGGAGCATCTAAAAATGTGATCATAGGTCGAGTGGGTTGCACTCTCCAACAATTCACACAGTCACATCACAGAGTCTCAGTTGGGCAACCAGGAGCACAACCTTCCCATGATTATGACTATATCCCCTTGAAGCCACTAATTCATTGTTGGAAAAGTTCAGTAGTCGGTGCGGCTATGTGACCTATATAAATCACACTCTGTCCTGTAGCTTCCACCAATCCTTCTCTTGACCTCCATAGGTTGGAATGTTCTCTAGAAGTATTCACACATTTTTGACGTGGCTTTCTCGGTTGTGCCAAAACTCACATGTAGAATCAAATATACAATATTGTGTTGAATAGGTTATATATCACCTACAATATATGAGAGTTGCATGCCACAACATTATGTGGGCAATATTGTGTTGAGGAAATCAGTTTGTGTAAGGGTTTTTGTCGTGCATTGGGAGCATACAAAATTAAACCATTGGTGGAAGTTGCATGTAAAGGTTGTATACCCATCAACATGAAAAGGTTGCAAAACTTCAAAATAGGCCACAACACCACGACCTAAAAATGAGACCTCCTCCAAGGTGGGATATGTGACTTGCCCAGAGGCTTTGCATGAGGTCTCGTTGTCATAGGGATCATAATTCCAGGTGTCAACAGAGGAAATAAAGTGAATGTTGTTATATTAAGGGTTAAGGGGCTGCAATTTTGATAAGTGTTTAATTAATCTATAAATATTGACTTATAATATTTGAGGAATATCTACAATTGTGAATTTGATTTTCTTCTTTTTTTCACTGATATGACTTTTATTATATTTTATTATTTCATTTATAATGCATCTTCTGAAATCTACTTTTAGATAAGCTATGGTCTTCTCACATTTATTTCTAAATCAAATATCTAGATTTTTATTCACAATGTGTCTTATCAAATATACTTTTAGATAAGGTATTGTCTTCTCCCATTTATTTCTAAATCAAATATTTAGATTTTTATTTCCAATATGTCTTCTCCAATATATTTTTTGGTCTTCTCCAATTTATTTATGAATAAAATATCTATATTCATATCTACTTTTGGATATGATATGGTAAGAAATTCAAGGTTAATGAATAAAAGGATGAGGGGTAGTCATGGAATTAATGGTAAGTAGTTGTGGTGGATAAAAGGAAGAGACATAGAAGGGAAGGAGGATGAGAGGAGAGGGGGAGATCCTTTCTCTTTCTTTTGGCATTGGAGGAATTTATTTTGGAGGATAAATGTGGAGAAAGAGAAGGGAGAGAATGGAGAGTAAATGAGAGGAATCAAACTTAGATATATTGGAGGGTGTTGATTATAACTTGGACACACTACAACTGGTTGGAATTCGACTCAAAGGGCTAGGGAGCCTGTGGAGGTTCCCTGGGCCATTCCTAGTTGGCAGGAAGGTAAATCTAGTCAGGTAATCCAGCAAGATTGTCTCAACAGAATCATGAGAATCTTAACCAAGCTATTGATACATGTATTCTTTGATTGTTAATTAATTATGTAAATTTATGCAATGAAATTTCTTTCTTGTTTAATATGTTGGAAATGAATTTTACTTGTATGTTATCATCAAATAAATGTTGACCTATAAATATCCTATTTTCCTTCATATTGTTTTTAATTTAAATGATAATTTTAGGTTTAGTTAAAATATCTGTGTTAGGTCTTCACAAATGGTATCAGAGCCAAGTATAAGCTCTATGTACCTTTGGGTATTAAAAATTAAATGCAATATCTAATGTTAAACTTAAGAGATCTATTGTTATTATTCTAGACCTAGGATGAAAGCATTGGTAAACTACTAGATTTAACACTATCATTCTAGATATATATCTTTATTTTTAACCATATCTATTCTCCAAGATCTAAATTAGATTAATGAATTTAGTCATTATTCTCTCTCATCATAGATTTTTTTGATGAGATTTGAATATTGTACTATGTGGTTTCCCAATGACTAATCAACAATTGAAACAATATATAAAAAAAATTGAGGATTATTCCATTTTTTTCATACTTTGAATATTTTTTTTTGAAAGTAAAAAAAAAAAAATGCCCTCTTATGTTAATATTCCATCCATTTGATTGGCTTGGGAGCAAATATTTCTCATGGTGTATGTTTTTCATTGGGGTATGGTCCTCTCGTTGTCTGAAATATAATCATCTTGATCCAGAACTATAGGAGTAATTGGCATTCTCTTTCTAAAACCATGTCAAAGTGCTCTTTCTCAATGAAAAACCCTATCAAAGTGATATTTTCAAGCATAAATAATAACTCGAAGGTTTCGTTCTAGTTTTACCAACTGGGTAGAAGGCCAAAAATTGATTAGGTTCTAGGTGAAGCCCATGCCTTTCTGGTGTTTGGCTAGAAAAAATTTCTAAATTGTAAATCCCATGTATTTATGTTGTTGCGCTTTAGGATTTTATGGATTATTTGCCTATTCAAATACCTTCTCTTTGGGTTTGTAGCCATAAAAGATCTTTGAGAGCCAGTGAAATTCTCTGCAAAAATGCCTACTAGTTTCTGCGATGGTTCATAAATCAGACAAAGGGGAGCCCTCATAGAACAACCATTGTCATTGGAAGCAAGGAAGAATCATTTATATTTTTTGAGAAATTCTCATTATCTTCCTGTATAATCATTTTTCTAAGAATCATGACCGAAGATTCGCAATGAAGGCGTTTCACATGGCATGCTGGCGATCCACTACTTGCGTGTTCTTATATATATCTCTATAATCCCTGCAAAGTTGATCCTTGGGTAGGACTAAAATTTGAGTGTTGGGTTCTTCGCACATGTCTTAAATAATGGATAAAAATATTTTTCTGCATTTTATAAATCCTATAAATAACTAAAATAAACCAAGCGCATATATTGCAAAATAGTGGAGCATGTGAATTACCAGGTCAACTATCAGGTGTCTCTGAAACAAGTCAAATTTTCATAGCATGGGCAAGGACACCCCTCTCTTGCTTCAAGACTTCTGGGTTGCCACATGCACTAAGGATGCTAGTCAATGTAAATTTGTCTATCATCATGCCCATCTCAGGCCTTGCTCAATATATTCATTGTAGGCACAACTAGCGATCATGGCATTCCATGAAACGAAATCTGGTGCATTCATCATCTCAAATACCATTTCTGCATCCTTGATATGCTCACATTTGGCATATATTGTAACAAGCACATTTCCCATGACAACATCCAACTCTAGTACATATTAAATAATATTAGCCTGGGCTTGGTTAACCTGCTCAAGAGCCTTTGGACTACTGAATGAAGTAACAACACTGGAAAAATTCAATTGATCAGGAGTCGCACCTCCCCTCTGCATTCAGTTGAATTGTTCAATAGCTTCTTCAACATAATCATTTTGAGAATATTCTTCCATGAGAGCATTCCATGAAACTAGTCTCGGCTCAAGTAGTTCGTCGAAAGCCCTCCGTGAATCGTTTATTCTGCTGCATTTTCCAGACATGTCAAGGAGCGCACTTCTCATGTGAACATCGCTTCCATATCCTATTTTTATGACGTGGGTATGAATTTGTTCGCCTTTTTGTAAATCTGGTAAAATTGCAGATGCTCGTAGGGAACTAACAAAGGTGAATTCATTCAGTATCATGTTTGACTTCTTCATTTTCTCAAGAATCTTTAGGGCGTCGCCCGATCAACCATGCGAGGAATATCCTAAATTTATTATATTCCATGAAATAACATCACGTTCATCCCCAATCAGGGTGTCTGACATCCGATATATGAAGGATGCCGCCATACTATATACACCCACCGAGCCTTTATGATAAATCAACTTGTAAAGCACAAAACCCACCCCCCACGATTGATGGGCATCATTCCCAAGTACAGTTGTCGAGCATGCAATAACTGCATGGTTCATTCTCCGAATATATATGTTTTCACTCTTAAGCCTTTCATTGCCGCAGTTTGCATTCCGTTCATTTAGCTCTGCTCTGTGGAAGGTGTTCAGGATCAGCAAGGAGCTCAGACCCTGCACTCTGAGATTCTACAAAGGTATCCATGATACTATGCCTAAAACAAGAATAGGTACTTCCACTGCAATAGATTTTCCTCCTCCAAACAGAGGTAGGAAAACAAATTCTGAGACATTGGAAACTATGGCCAATATCTATGAGGAAGCCACTCCATAAGACATTAAAATATCAATTGATGCATAGGAACAGGATTCTAAAGAAGATGACATGGCTATCAGTGATCAATAAGCTAGTGTTGGGAAAAATACTGAGAGGGGGGGGTGAATCAGTATTTAGGACTTACTCAAATATTTTTAATTTTTCATTCACTAAAACCCATACACTACTTTGCTGAAGCCAACTAGCGTATACATGTGGATATCCTTCATATAACTCACGTATATACAGAGATCTTATTATGCAATTAAATATTTACTTAGATCTATGCAACATTCATTCTTCTGATGTTTAGTTAACAGTAAGCATGTGTAGTAATAATAGAATAAACCATAACACATAATCATCACACATGAACACCAGGATTTAAGGTGGAAACCCAAGTTGGGAGAAAACCACCGCTGTCGTCGTCTCAGTCTTCAATATTTATTATATAAAGAAAACATGTTACAACCATGTACTGGCGCAGACTCATACAAGCACACAGGCACCCACCTGCAGAAGGCTACAACCTTCTCTTATTTACCAGCCTCTCCTGGAAGGGAGCTACAACCCCCTGCTCTCGTTTACCAGCCTCTCCTGGAAGGGAGCTACAACCCCCTGCTCTCGTTTACCAGCCTCACCTGGAAGGGAGCTACAACCCCCTGTTCTCGTTTACCAGCCTCACCTGGAAGGGAGCTACAACCCCCTAACTGAAGGCTACGACCCTCAGCACCACCATGGACCACATTTCATCAATTTTCACACTGGATCCAATATCTTCAATAGAACACAACTTGCAGGAAACTTTTCATCATATTTTTAGACTGGACCCACTCCACACATTTAAGCTCAATCATACATCAAACGGAACCTTATAACTTTATCAATTCATTCAATGAACCATCAACCAATCAATCAAAAACTTGATCTTTCATCTATATAATCAACAGCATAGTCATCATTCAAACAACCCAGATCTGTATAAATACATCACTAACAGATAACAGTAAAACATGAGAATAGATCAGACATCTCATACCACAAACTTCAGCAAACCCCAGTTTTAATACGCGCTTTCCTTTCACTGATCCAGCGTATATACGCGCTTCCATGCATATCAAACCACGTATACATCTTCACATAATTTAGAACTGGTTTCACATTCCATACGCGCTTTCGCTGAATTAAACCCGCGTATATACACGCTTCCTCTGCTACAAACAAGCGTATAGATCTTCAAAGATTATGGGGTAGCACAATTCTTCAGAACAGATATATATCTCAGATTTTTCCCTTCACTTCAGACAGATGCTCGCCTCATCTCAGATTTAAACATTCCACAAACAGATCTAGAAAATACAAATACATTTCAGATCTAGATATCCCTCTTCATCATTTTCTTCGTAGGTGCATTATGAATTCATATCTATCATTCAACTGTTACCCATTTCATTCAGATATACTTTAGAGAGAAGTATTCATTCAAACCCACACATCTTGCACACCCTTTGCACAATGAATTTCTTCTCCTTAAATAGATCTAGCCTTTTTCAATACCATGAGCCAAAACCACATTCCTTCCGATGGTATTCCTGGACGGGATCAAATAGACAATCCAGCACTCAATACAATGGGTCAATACCATGGTAGTAACCCCTGGTTTTACACATTTAGAGCGCAATTGAGCATATGCGACTTGGCACGTACTTTTCCGCGTGCATACGCTACTTCTCCTAAACAAACCGCGTATGCTTTGTGTCACACACTTTTCATCATTGTTCTGGCCCTTACTGATATTTCTTTCTCTGTTACTTCTGAGCTACTTGTAGAAAATCAGATTTACATCATTAATAAACTCATCAAGCATCAAGAACAACTTCATCAATTAGGTTTCCATCATCTTCATCAAGTGGGTTTCCATCAAAGACAACACTCTGCATCATATTGCCAACAATCCCCCCCTTTGGACTTGATGGCAACCACGATGGTGTTTGATCACCATAACAGATAGATACATTAAGCACGATCATTATTCATGATATTCTCCCCTTATTCAAACACCATGTCACTCTCCCCCTTTGACATCAAGGGAAAAGGGCGGATCAAAACCAACACAAGGTTTTTCTCCTCATGTAGAAAGAAGAGCTCTATAAATCTGATGTGTGCTGAAGTTACCATGCTCCCCCTGAGTTCATGCTGAATGTTAAAATATATTTTTCAATGAAGTACATGACTCTATGACCTTCCTATCACTAAGGACTCATACTTACATCAAAGATCCAGCTAAGTGGATTTACATATGAGACTCAAGTACCCAACCAAGTGGGTTTACACATTTTAACTCAACCACCCAACCAAGTGGGTTTACAAATTTGAACAAGTCCTTACATGACCGAATATAAAAATTTACATCATAGGTCTCAACATGACCTTTTCATCAAATTAAAAATATGACCTTTTATGACCAATACCACAAAGACCTCAAGAGAGAGATTATATTTCAGAACCATCATAATGCCAACAATGCATTATACTCAGCAAGGCTAATGCTCCCCCTGAAAATGTGCATCCAAGCATCCTTTCCATATGACCAAGGCTCCTCCTTAGCTTGTGCAACCTGAACACCTTCAATAGCAAGTCATCAGCAACAATCTCTGCATGATCTGTCCTTATCTCTGAATCATAAGACTTCCATCTCATCCATGTGTGAAAGCAAAGAATACTCTTCAGCAAAAAGCAAATAGGCCTCATCCATAATCTCATCACAAGAAACCATGTATCATGTCATCATCATTTAGAACTAAGTAATAAGCAGATACAGTGCCAATAATACAATCATTAATAGTCAGACTCATGCTCCCCCTGAACCTGTGCTCCTGATCTTCAGTTGTCATACTAATTTTCTTATCATAAATGCATACGCAACTGTCTCCAATGGAACTCGCGTGTATACGCGGCTTTAGATCACAGAACCCTTGTATGGAAAGTGAAACATTGAAAACTTCACATTCCTTCATATCCTCCTAAATTTCTACCACCTATACCTGTCTTCTTCACATCAGATGCTCTGTTAGAAATAAACATAACCAGAATAACCAAACCAACCGTGAGAATCATCATACATTGCTCCCCCTGTGATGATACATTACTAATCCCTATAATGTATCTCACATCACTTTTGCAGTCATTAAGAGAAGTAAGCTTTAGAAGCGGATGACTATAGTAGGGTCAATATTCCCTACGTTTCTGACCGGTCCTCCTTCTTTTTCTAGCTTTGCTTGAACTTTCTAAATGTGTGCTGGAATTTATCCAATTTCTCATATCTGTTCATCCTGCATTCTTTTTCTACATGTCCATACTTGTTACAAGCATAACATCTTATGTGACTAGATAAGTAAGCATAAGGATCATAGTGTGGTTTTATATTCTTCCTTCTATTGCAATTAGCTGCTTTATGACCATACTTTATGCATGAAAAACAATATCCCTTGAAGAAACCAGAGTACCTTTCTATGTAGAATTTGTTTGTTTGTGACTGAAACAATCTTCTTCTGCAATTGGCTGCAACATGCCCATAATTATGACATTTAAAGCATTCAACATTATTGATCAAAGGAGGGAATGATTTCTTTTGAGAGTTCATGATTGTCGGTTGACTTCTTGTTTCTTTCAACACTTCAGGTTTTGCATTGACATCCTTTGAATCTTTAGCACTTCCTTGTGAAATAGATTCTCCTTTAACCGTTTCATGAAACCTAGACCAAGTTTAATAGCAGGAGACCTTTGATTACTAAGAATATTGTCCAGAATCTTAGTACTATCTTGAAACCTCAAGAGTTTATCCTTTTCTTCTAATTTACCTTTGAGAATGTTCACCTCAACCTCCAATTTTTGGCATTGCTTCTTCATGCTTTCTTCGGCCCTTTTTCCTTCTTCTACTTGATCATTCAAATTTAAAATTTCTTCCTTCAACCAATTTTCTTGTTCTTCACATGTTTGTAAGAGTTTGTCATTCTTCTTATTTGATGCTTCGAGATCTGCCTTCAAAGAGATGATTTCTTCTTCACGTTCTTCATTCTTCTTATTTGATTTTTCTAGATCTTCTTTGAGAGAGGATATTTCTGCTTCAAGTCCTTCCTTTTCAAATGATAGGGGTTCTTCATTCTTCTTATTTGATTTTTCCAGATCTTCTTTGAGAGAGATGATTTCTGCTTCAAGTCTTTCACTTTGATTGTTTGCATAAACATACAACTTTTGATACTTTCTATCTGTCCATTCAGTGTTTCTTTCTGCTCATTCATTCTAGATATCATATCTTTGTAGATAGATTCTCTCTTATGAAATTGATTCCAATCATTTCTTTCATCATTGATCTTGAGATTTGCTTCTAGACTTATACTGTTAATTTCACTATCTTCACCATTGCATGCACAAGAAAGTGAATCACAAGAACAACAATCAATACCTATTTCATCTTCTCCATTTTCTGCTGCACATATTTTCTGAGGTATCTCCTTTCCTTGAGTAGCCTTCTTCTTTTTTTTCTTTTCCGTGAGCACTTGTAGATCTTGGTCAGAATCTTCTTCATCCTCATCATTCTCTTCATTTGTATAATAACTCTTTCTCTTTTAAAATTGTTTCCCTTTACCATGATTTTATTCACAAGGACATTTAGCAGCATAATGACCAACTCTTCCACAAGCAAAACCCTTGAAGGGAAGCTTACCTTTGAATCTTCCAGTTCCTAGTTGGAGTCTTCTCACAAAATTTGCTTCTTCTTCTTCTGATATGTAATTTGATTCCTTGACATCTTCCTTTTCTTTTCCTTTTGCACACGCCTTAAAAGCAACTTCTTTGATTTGAGAGGGACCTCCTTGTCTCATTTCATAAGCAGTCAGGATACCATGTAATTGAACAATAGTAAGAGTTTGCAGATCTTGCCTTTCTTCAATAGCTGATACTTTAGATTCAAACCTTGAAGTCAAAGATCTTAAGACTTTTTCCACCAAAGTAGTATCGGTTATGGTTTCACCCAAATTTCTCATTCAATTTACAATATCATCTAGATGTAAGAAGAAACTGGCAATACTTTCATCACTATGCATCCTTAAATTTTCATATTCAGTTCTGAGAGTCTGGATTTTTGCACTTTTTACCTTTGTATCTCCTTCATAGCTTAGAATGATTTTGTCCCATATTTCTTTTGTTGAATTTAGCTGCATCACTTTATAAAATTCTGGTTCAGACATGCTTCCTAATAAAACATTGACTGCTTTGGCATTGATTTCATATTTCTTCCTTTCTGCTGCATCAGTAGGAATAATTCCCGGATACTGATAACCCTCTTCCACGATTGCCCATACTTCTGCACCAAGACTTTGTATATATGCTTTTATTCGTATCTTTTAGAATATCAGATTACTTCCATTGAATAAAGGTGGCCTTATAGACATTACTCCTTCATGACTTCCCATTGCGACGGATCTCCTTCAAGCGATCAAGCTTCTGCAGAAGGACCTGCTCTGATACCAATTGTTGGGAAAAATACTGAGAGGGGGGGGGGGGTGAATTAGTATTTAGGGAAAACTAAAACTTTTTAATTTTTCATTCACTAAAACCCATACGCTACTTTGCTGAAGCCAACTAGCATATACACGCGGATATCCTTCATACAACTTGCGTATATACAGAGATATTATTATGCAATTAAATCTTTACTTAGATCTATGCAACATTCATTCTTCTGATGTTTAGTTAATAGTAAGCATGTGCAGTAATAACAGAATAAACCATAACACATAATCATCACACATGAACACTAGGATTTAAGGTGGAAACCCAAGTCGGGAGAAAACCACCGCTGTCATCGTCTCAGTCTTCAATATTTATTATATAAAGAAAACATGTTACAACCATGTATTGGCGCAGACTCATACCAGCACGCAGGCACCCACCTATAGAAGGCTACAACCTTCTCTCGTTTACCAGCCTCTCCTGGAAGGGAGATACAACCCCATGCTCTCGTTTACAAGCCTCTCCTGGAAGGGAGCTACAACCCCCTGCTCTCGTTTGCCAGCCTCACCTAGAAGGGAGCTACAACCCACTGCTCTCGTTTACCAGCCTCACCTGGAAGGGAGCTACAACCCCGTGACTGAAGGCTATGACCCTCAGCACCACCATGGACCACGTTTTATCAATTTTCACACTGGATCCAATATCTTCAATAGAACACAGCTTGCAGGCCACTTTTCATCATATTTTCAGACTGGACCCACTCCACACATTTAAGCTCAATCATACATCAAACTGAACCTTATAACTTCATCAATTCATTCAATGAACCATCAACCAATCAATCAATAACTTGATCTTTCATCTATATAATCAGCAGCATAATCATCATTCAAACAACCTAGATCTATATGAATACATCACTAACAGATAGCAGTAAAACATCAGAACAGATTAGACATCTCATACCACAAACTTCAGCAAACCCTAGTTTTAATACGCACTTTCCTTTCACTGATCTGGCGTATATATGCGCTTCCATGCATATCAACCTGCATATACATCTTCACATACTCTAGAACTGGTTTCACATTCCATACGCGCTTTCGCTAAATTAAACCCACGTATATACGCGCTTCCTCTGCTGCAAACAAGTGTATATATTTTCAAATATTATGGGGTAGCACAATTATTTAGAACATATATATATCTCAGATTTTATCCTTCACTTCAGAGAGATGTTTGCTTCATCTCAGATTTAAACATTCCACAAACAGATCTAGAAAATACAAATACATTTCAGATCTAGATATCCCTCTTCATCATTTTCTTCGTAGGTGCATTATGAATTCAGATCTATCATTAAACTGTTACCCATTTCATTCAGATATACTTCAGAGAGAAGTATTCATTCAAACCCAGACATCTTGCACACCCTTTGCACAATGAATTTCTTCTCCTTAAATAGATCTAGTCTTTTTCAATACCATGAGCCAAAACCACATTCCTTCCGATGGTATTCCTGGACGGGATCAAATAGACAATCCATCGCTCAATACGATGGGTCAATACCATGGTAGTAACCCCTGGTTTTACACATTTAGAGTGCAATTGAGCATATGCGACTTGGCACATACTTTTCCACATGCAAACGCTACTTCTCCTAAACAAACCCAAGTATGCTTTGTGTCACACACTTTTCATCATTGTTCTAGCCCTTACTGATATTTCTTTCTCTGGTACTTCTGAGCTACTTGTAGAACATCAGATTTACATCATTAATAAACTCATCAAGCATCAAGAACAACTTCATCAATTAGGTTTCCATCATCTTCATCAAGTGGGTTGCCATCAAGGACAACACTTTGCATCATATTGCCAACAGCTAGAATGGAATTCATCCTAGACCCGGCAAGTCCAAGGTGTATAGTCTCCCTATTTCAGTAGAGTGTGAAGACATATTGGAAAATTAAATGTGTTTTGGCTAAAACATTGATGAGCCTACAAGAAAAAGAGGTTAAATCGTATTCTTCAATGCTTTTTGAACTCCAAGCTATGAAACAAGAAATGTGAGAAATGGTGAAGATTCAGCACCAGCAAAATGCTCGGATTGGTAATATCGAACAACAACTCAGATTGTTTCAGCAAGAAGAGGTCTCTGTTTTTCTGCAAAAGCTCCAAAACATTCATATGATGGATAATCAAATTTTTGTTTTAGTATATTTTTTAATGACTCTAAATAGTCTTTATCTTTTCAAATTAATATGTAATTTCTTTGGACATTGTCATGATAAACTAGAGGCAACTAAATGAAAGAAACAATTTCAATTTTGGTCTGCATTTAACTCTTTAAGGTGGCCAACAGACCTGGTTTGCTTCAGGCAGGTTGAGGCACCTTGATACTGATGTATTTTTTTGCAACTTGTTCTTATAATAGAAATGGTTAGGTACTATGGAATTTACAAAAAAGAAAAAAAGGAAAAAAAAGAAATAACATCACCTTCAGGAATTTTGTCAAGTACTTGGCGCGCATCCATCAAACTGCCACATTTTTTATACATGTTGATGAGGTTGTTACTCATGAACATATCTAGATAAGTGCTAGTTTTCATGATGTGGGCTTGAACGTTATTTCAGGTCTTCAAAGCTCTGGAATTGGCACATTTTTAGAAGAAGTTATTATAGACAGTCAAGTATTTCCACATGCCTTCTGAATTTTCAAATTGGTGCAGGGAATCCAACACCTCTGTTGATCTTCTAGCTCTGTACAATTTAACCACATGATCAGAATTTACATAACAAGCTACATCGGTTCTCTATTCTTCTACGAGTGGCCATTCAATGGCGATGGCAACAATTTTTTTTTACTAATCATACACCCTTTGAACGTTAACGTTGTTGGATTCCATAGTCGAAAACAACAATCAAGTGTGTCATTTTGGAAGGATTGAAGTGTATTGAAACTTACATTGGTTAAAATAGAGATGTCGAACTTAATCATTCATTCATGCCAAAATATTTCATACAAAGACATTATCAAGTTACAACTACTCAGTCCAAACTTGAAATCTCTTATTTTCCAATAAAAATATGAAGTGATAAGCACAGATCCATTGTTCTAATGAAAAATGAAATTCTAGAGCTGCCACAACAAAAAACCTAAATGAAAAACAAAACAAAAATGTTGGAATTTCTGGAGAATTCCTTAACACACAGATAGAGGAATAAAACAATTCCACTTTTACAACACAGAGATTAAAAATAAAAATTAATTTCAGACACAGAGAGATGAATTACAAAATCTATTTCATTTACCAAACTCTGTTACAAAATGAAATTCTTCTTTTAGAACGAAGTTTTGGATTCACAGCAAAATTCACTGGCTGTTGCACACATAGCGCTACAAGAATTTCCTTTCTCTGTCTCTCTGTCTTTTTCTCCGTTTTCACTATTTCTGCCTTCGGGCAAGAAATTACAAATACACGGCAACTACACAATATAATACACTGTTTACACTCCAATGCACTCACGACATATATATATATATATATATATATATATATATATATATATTATAAATATCTCATATTTATAATATATATAACCAAGGTTAAAATAAAATGTACTGTGGTAAATAAAATTTAACCCATGTTAAAATAAAATAAAAAACATTATGTGGCAAGTTTAAAACTTAAACTACAAAACTATATGCTAAGGTTTATAACCCATATTCCCTTCATACATTCTGGGGGCTTGATGGAGTCCATTCTCTTGTGTTCCCTCATCCCCCCGGAATTGCTTTGGTGGCTTCCAAAAATGGGTGATGTCATTCATTTCGGGGGTTGTCTTCCCCTTTGCTACTAAAGCCTGCTGCTCCCCCTGAATGTTGTTGCCTCTGCATTAAATGGAGTTGGTGCATGTTCAATGTGGTAGTTGAGTCCGGATAAGAACATGAGTGCAAAGACTTGAATGTAGGAGGTTTCGTGTGGATCAAAACTGGAGATTTCCACCGCCTTTGCTATCATTTCCCAAATTCTTATCAGTCTTAAATTCTTGTCAGTGTTTGCATCTTTCAATCCCATCAAATTAAATTTTTCGTCTTGCAGTTTGCGTGGGCAAGTTGGAATTAATATTCCAACACTCCCCCTCAATTTCAACTGCTGGTTTCTCTTGCATACCCATCAATTTCCTTAAATAATTAAAACTCTTCTGCATTAATGGCTTTGTCAATATATCAGCAAATTGTTCATCTGTCCTGTAGTGCTGCAAAACAATTTCGCCATTATTAACTAGTTCACGTATATAATGAAATTTTGCATCAATATGCTTTGCTCTCTTGTGGAAGACAAAATTTTTTATAAAGCTATTGTTGAGCTATTATCACAATAAATTTTTGATCATTTGTCTTGTTCATGACATAAATCTCTGAGCATTCCTCTCATCCATACTGTTTGGCATGCTGCTGCTGTTGTTGCCACATATTCTGCCTCTGTTGTTGCTAAAGCAAGTATTGGTTGCTTCTTGGAAGCCCATGAAACGACTCCCTATCCCAAATGAAACACATATCCATATGTGCTCTTCCTGTCATCTACACTTCCAGCGCAATCATTGTCAGTGTAACCAGTCAATTTAAAATTTTCAGATGAAGAGTAGAAAATACCATACCCTTTTGTTCCATTCACATACCTTAGAATTCTCTTGGCTTCCTGCCAATGAGTCTCTTTTGGCCTTTCCATAGATCTGGAGATTAAACTTACAATGTGCATAATATCTGACCTAGTTGCAGTCAAATACATGAGGCTACCAACTATGCTCTTACATAAACTAGGATCAAAATCCTTGTTGTTGTCTTCTTTGCTTAATTTTAACCCCATGACAGTTGGAGTTATAGCTACCTTGATGTTTTGCATGTTGAATATTTTCAACACTTCTTCAACATATTTTTCTTGGGAAATGAAAATACCATTTTCATTTTGTTCTACTTCTATTCCAATAAAATATCTCAAGAAACCCAAATCAATCATTTCAAATTCACTCTTCATGATTGCTTTAAAATCAGCAATGAGAGAAACTTCATTGCCAGTAAATATTAAATCATCTACATATAAAACAACAGTAAGAATTTTCTCATCATTTTCTTTTATGTAGAGTGTGGGTTCTCCATCAAATTTCTCAAAATCCATTTTCTGTCAGGTAAGCATCTATTTTGTTGTACCATGCTCTCGGTGCTTGCTTCAACCCATAAAGAGCTTTCTTCAGCTTGCATACTTTTTTCTTTTGGCCTTCAATCTCATAGCCTATAGGTTTTTCAACATATACCTCTTCTTTCAACACTCCATTCAGGAATGCAGATTTAACATCCATTTGATAAATTTTCCATTTTTGTTGTGCTGCTATGGACAACATTGTTCTTACTGCTTCCATCCTTGCAACTGGTGCAAAGGTTTCTTCATAATCTCTTCCCTATTGCTGCTTGTAGCCTTTGACAATAAGTCTTGCTTTTTGTCTTTCAATCTTGCCTTCAACATTGCTCTTGGTCTTATAGACCCATTTTACTCCAATGTCTTCTTTACCTTTAGGGAGGTCCACTAATTCCCATGTGTTACTCTTTTCTATTGCACCAATTTCTTCATCCATTACTTCAATCCATTTTTATTCCTTTAAGTCATATTCAAAATGAATTGGGTCATCAACATAACAATACAAAGAAAATAAAGAGTTTAGACCACCATTGTCATTTACATCTCCTTGTTCATAAATCTCACTCATATTTCTAAATCTCAGTCTTCTTGGCATACTTGGAGTTCCACTTGAACTCGATGGAGTTTTAGTTCCATGTGGTGTGTTTGAATAAGCATTTCCTTGATTTCTCAAGGCCGTTCTATTTATAGCTTGTGGTGTGGTTTGTTGTGATTGTGGTGGTGGAGGAGGAGCCACCATGGAGGGATTATTTGTTGTTGTCCCTTCCTATTCTTCTTCGTGAGATAGACATGTCTTCACATTCACCGTTTTCTCTAAGCTTCCATCACAAGATTCTTCTTCAATAAATTGCACATCTGTGCTTATTATTACTTTATTGGGGAATGGATTATAGAGTTTGTATGCTTTGGAATCATCACTGTATCCAACAAAGATACATTTCTACCCTTACTGTCTAATTTCTTTCTTAGTTGATCCAGACATGTGCATAAGCCACACATCCAAAAACATTCATGTGGGTGACATGCTACTTTATGCCACTCCATGCTTCTTCCAGAACTCTGTTCATGACGGCTTTGGTTGGTCATCTATTCAAGATGTACACTGCACAATTTACAGCTTCATTCAAATACTGATTTGGAAAATGTTTTGCCTTCAACATACTTCTAACCATGTCCATGACGGTCCTATTCTACCTTTCTACAAAACCGTTTTGCTGAGGTGTGTACCTTGTGGTAAATTGCTTATGTATACCATTCTCCCTACAAAAACGTAGGAACTCTTTGGAGATGTATTCTTCACCTCTGTCACTTCTCAACACTTTGATGTACTGCCCACTCTGCTTCTCAACACGAGCTTTGAAGTGGCAGAACTATTCAAATACTTCACTCTTCTATTTCAAGAAATACACCCATGTATTTTTGGTGTAATCATCTATGAATGTCAAAACATATTTTTTGCCAGCTAAAGATGGCATTTGCATTGGTCCACACAAATCTGAGTGGACAATTTCTAAGGGCACCTTTGCCCTTATACTCTTTCCTACTCGAAAGTTTTCTCTGTGTTTTTTTCCCAAGATGCAGCCTTCACAAAGGTTGTCTGGTTTTTCAATCAATGGTAATCCCTTTACCATTCCCTTTCTTTGAAACATGTTCAGGCCTCTGAAATTGAGATGTGCGAATCTCAGGTGCCATAACCAGTTTTCATCTTTCACTTCCTCTTGAAATACCTCTTCTGTTACAGCTGCTACATTTCTTCCTTCCTTCAAGTCTGCTCTAAGCTTGAGAGGAAACATCCTATTGCTTGTCATCTGCACCTCTGCAATGACTTTCTTACTCGGAGGTATGTCCATGATTGTGCACACATCATCTTTAAAAAATACATTGTAGCCCTTGTCAATGAGTTGTCCAATGCTCAAAATATTACATTTTATTCCAGGTACATAATATACATCAGGCACACACTTCTGTTCTCCATTTCTTGCCAGGATAGTTACTTTGCCATTTCCCTTGATAGAGATCTTAATATCATTTCATGTTGTTACCTCAGATTTAACATCTTCATCCATATTGGCAAACATTGCTATGTTTCTAGTCATGTGGTTACTACAACCTGAGTCTAAGAACCATACATCATCTTGTCTATCTTGTGCTACATTACATGTTAACAACACATTATTCTCGTTCTTATTTTCTTTTTCAAAATTAACATTCTGCCTATTATTCATGTCATTTTTCTTTTTTCTACATTCATTTTCATTGTGCCCATATTTTTTGCAATAATGACATTGGACTTGGGATTTATCATACCTTTGTCCATTAGCTTGATGTTGTCTTGAGCCTTCATTCTAGTTCTGATTGCTGCACCTTCCACTCGAACTTGCAGGGCTATTTCTCCCTCTGTTTTGGCTTCTACCTCTTCCTTGATTGTTTCCTCTGCCTTGACCTTCGCTTCGGCAAAAACCATTTGAGTTTTGAAAGCTTGTTCCAATGAGGAATATGTTCCTCTGTTTAGTCTATGTTCATGAGACATTAGGGATGCACTCATCTCATCCACTATAAATTGTGAGAGATCATTTGTCTCTTCTATTGCCACTACTATGGCATCAAATCTTGAGGGTAGACTTCTCAAGGTTTTCTCCACAATTCTTCTATCATTAAGTGTCTCTCCATGAGACCTTATTTGGGTAACCAACCCAATAACATGAGTGAGGAATGAGTTTATATTTTCGGACTCTTTCATACATAGAGTTTCGAAATCTCTCCTAAGAATTTGCAACTTTGCTGTCTTCACCTTCTCCATGCCTTGATAGGCTGTTTTGAGAATATCCCATGCCTCCTTAGACTTTTTTGCTGCTGCAATCCTTGGGAAAATACTCCCATGTACAGATTCAAAAAGATAGAATAGGGCTTTGGAGTCCTTCTTCCTATTATCTTTTAACAAATCTCTTTCTGCTGCTGTCAAAGTAGCCAACATTGATGCATCTGTTGGTTATGGGGAACCGTTCTCAACTAGCTCCCATATGTCTTGTGAAGCAAACAGATCTCTCATCGTGATTGCCCAATAATCATGATTATTTCCATTAAACTGTGGAAGTTGGGGATTCGTCAAGCTGGTGCCTACTGCTGCCATCCTCACTCTGGAAACCAGACAATTTCCTTGACTGTGTAATGAAAAAAAAACAAATAGAAGCTTCCTTTGCTGGAGAAATCCGCTTCAATAAACTTCTTACAACTTCTGTAGTGAAGAGCAAACTTTTCTTTGTTCATTGAGTGCCTAGACTAGCTCTGATACCATGTTGGAATTTCTAGAGAATTCCTTAACACACAGACAGAGGAATAAAACTATTCCTCTTTTACAATACAGAGATTAAAAATAAAAATTAATTTCGGACACAGAGAGATGAATTACAAAATCTATTTTATTTAACAAACTTTGTTACAAAATGAAATTCTTCCTTTAGAACTAAGTTCTGGATTCACAGCAAAATTCACTAGCTGTTGCACACACAACGCTACAAGAATTTATTTTCTCTATGTCTCTGTCTTTTTCCTTGTTTTCATTGTTTCTACATTTGGACAAGAAATTACAAATACAGAGCAACTACACAATACAATACACTGTCTACAATCCAATGCACTCACGACATATATATATATATATATATATATATATATATATATATATATATATATAAAACATTATATATAATATATATATATTATAAATATCTCATATTTATAATATATATAACCAAGGTTAAAATAAAACGTACTGTGGTAAATAAAATTTAACCCATGTTAAAATAAAATAAAAAACATTTTGCACCAAGTTTAAAACTTAAATCACAAAACTATATGCTAAGGTTGATAACCTATATTCCCTTCATACATTATGGGGGCTTCATGGAGTCCATTCTCGTGTGTTCTCTCATCCCCACGGAATCGCTTTGGTGGATCTTAAAAATGGGTGATGTCATTAATTTTGGGGGTTGTCTTCCCTCCCCCAGGAATGTTGTTGCCTCTACGTTAAATGGAGTTGGTGGGTGTTCAATGTGGTAGTTGAGTGCGGATAAGAATATGAGTATAAAGACTTGAATGCAAGAGGTTTCATTTGGATTAAAACTGGAGATTTCCACCGCCTTTGCTGTCATTTCCAATTCTTATCAGTCTTAAATTCTTATGTTTTTGCCTCTACGTTAAATGGAGTTGGTGGGTGTTCAATTTGGTAGTTGAGTGCGGATAAGAATATGAGTATAAAGACTTGAATGCAAGAGGTTTCATTTGGATTAAAACTGGAGATTTCCACCGCCTTTGCTGTCATTTCCCAAATTCTTATCAGTCTTAAATTCTTGTTCGTTTTTGTCGTCTTTCAATCCCATCAAAATAAATTTTCCATCCTGCTATTTGTGTAGGCAATTGGAATTAATATTCCAACAAAAATATAAACATAAAAATAAAATATCTTATATTGAAACCAGAGAAAGAACCAAAAAAAAAAAAAAAAAAAAATCTTAGTTTCAGGCGCAAAATTTGGACCTTATTTCAGACAGAATTAAGAATTTCTATGAGTAGAACCTGGCCTCGGTTAATTTTTAAATGAAAACCACCTCATCTACCGAATATATCACATTGTTTTCCATACTATTATCTTATTCTTATTCCAAGGAAATTCCAATGAATTTTGAGAATTTTTGTATGGATTCTAGAGTATTTATAATTGACGGCATAGATATGGAAACCATGAAAGACATTTTATTTTATTTTTACCATTTTTTTTATTATTTAGTAGGTGGAGTTTTGTTCTTGGATATAAAATACAAGTCCAGAGATCTTGGGAAAAGGCATTGCAATTATGTCCATAGGTTTTGGTTTTGTACTTGATACTAATTTATTTATTTACATTTTCAATATCACCGCGCATACCGTTATCCATTCCTGTAGCTTCATAATTTCGTTGTTAAGTTACAAGTTTCATATATATAGAATCTAGCTTATGTGGAGAATCAAATAAGGTTTATTGGCCTGAATGGTCCTGTTATTGTGTGGTTGAGTGATATTTAGTATGTTCTTTCTTTGTTTAAAAGGAAAAGAAAACCTTATATTAATGTATAAAATATGACATGTCTCATTTGTAAGGTTGATGCTGGGTGGTTGTTCTTAGAGTCAGGTTATGTGCTTAGTTAAATGGAGTGCTCCCTTACCTTCGGTTTTCTCAAATAACGAATAATGTTACCTTTATGATTAGAGCTAGCTGCAAATTTTTAACCTTTTAATCCGAGTATAAATTTCTTTGACAACATATTATATGAAAATCAGTCGTATTTTTCATTGTGGTTCATATATATATATAATTAATTTATTAATTGGAGATATTAATCTTACTAAAATTTTTTAATAAAAAGATGGTCGCAATTGATAGCCCATGATATTGGCCGATGGTATTGTAAGAAACCCTATTTACAAATTTATAATATCCATGGTAAAATAGTGGTGAATATCCATGGTTTACCATCTTGGTATATTGTATATATATTGTAAGTATTAAGTTTTAATTTGAAAAATGTTATAAAATTA
Source organism: Pinus albicaulis (assembly GCA_034641835.2). Taxonomy (NCBI): domain Eukaryota; kingdom Viridiplantae; phylum Streptophyta; class Pinopsida; order Pinales; family Pinaceae; genus Pinus; species Pinus albicaulis. Next base: position 1,034,370,399 of record CM076583.1, on the reverse strand, counting down.
AATTAAGTGGAAATATACATTATTTTTTATTGTTATTTTATTTTATTCTGAAATGAGTTATAGTTTTGGTTATGTGGTATTCATAAGCCATGGTATTAGCCCTTGGCATTGTAAGGAAACTTATCTAGAAGTCAATAATATCCATTGTAAAATGGGGGTGAATATTCATATTAAATTTTTATGTGCTTATTAATTAAATTTAAATATGGTTATGGATTATTATTTTAATTTATATAGTAAAATGGATATTAATATATAACTACTATTTATATATATTATGATTTTCTTTCATCTATAAAGAAAAGTATTCAAAATAAAATTTCTCTCGGCCTAATCAGTACACCACCTACAAAAGAAAAACATGTCACTTCAGAGAATACTTAATGCATAGAAGTAACAATAACTTTTTATATATTCCATATGAAAATACATTTATGAGGAAAAAAAGGACCTATCTTCTGAACCTTTAAGATCCAAGCTCCATTGCACTGCAAAAAAACATATTTATGCTTTTCTTTTTCTAGATTTTACTAGTCTTGAATTGCTTATGTTTATCAAAGAGAAAGCCAACATGTTAATACATTAAAGTAGTCAAAGGTGAACAAAAATTTATTGGTATGTTAGAACCACTTTTAAGACAATATACAATATTGTTATCTTGAAACATGTAGCATTAGCCATTCGATATACATCAATTGGATAGTAAATATCTAACTAGAATGAAAATATTGAGTTGATTCAGACTGTTAGGCACATACTTTGAAAACACAAATATACTTAAAATAACTATCTTGCATTGTTTATGGGATGTCCAAAGGATACCTAGTTATAATAATGTGATTAAAAAGTGTAATTTAGTGTTTATGTGAATTCTCAAAATATATAATATGGATTTAGGATGATTTTTTACACATATCAAAAGGTATTTGAGAACGAATAGTGGTGTATCGTACCTCTTTATTAGCCAGTGATGATAGAGGATTTAGTATATCCATGAGGATCTTCTTAATATTAGTAACACACATTTACAATCATATTAAAAGGAAAAGTTACACCTATAATTTCACAAAGCATATTTGAGTCAAGAAAGAATTTTAAAAGGTAGTAGGTTACGCTAATAAGTCTTCTATGTCATACAGATATTTGGACAGTTCAAAATGGTGAGGACGCAAGGAAATATAGGTCAAAGAGGGTCATCACAAGGACCTCCTACAAATAACCCATTTTTATCACCATAGTTGGCTCTTATCTTACGCTCCATGGAAACAATTAATGAGACTTAAAGAGGGAGCCAAACAACTAAGGTGGAAGTGGATACCCTCCATCAGGGTTGGGAAATATTGAGGGAAAAAGAGAGTTCGATAGAGTACCTCCAATCGAAGAAATTACTAGGGAACTCCAAAATATTAAGCTCTTAGAATTTGCTATAGGTCATGCTAGTGAAAGAGCAGAATCCTAATTAGAGGGAATGAAAAGGTGCTTTTCACTACGAGATTATACTTCCAATTCAAACACTAAAATACTGACATTCCAACTCAAAGATAGTGCCCTAAACTAGTGGGGTAACCTAAAGCATCAACTACACCTCACTCCTGACACAATTATCGAGGGTTATTTGAGGAGAGATTCAGGAAAAAGTACCTACTATTGAATAAACTAATTTGTATTAGATTACTAACATAAATTATCAATCCAGTATCCAAAGGACTTGTGAGACATACGTGCACAATATATGTTGGAATAATTTTATCAAAAACTAAAAACTAACTAATCTAATAACACCACTGCTAATTGCTATTCCATGGATTGAAACATAAATCCTATGACTAATAATAGAAATAACAATGCTGATCTAAATGAAAGAAAATTCAAAATATTTGAAAAGAAAATATTGTATGACCAACTACTCAAGCATCCAATTTCGGAAGAATAACAAAGTCACCTTCTTGGCATGATTTACAAGCAATTAATTATACTTTAGTTTTAAAAATTTAATCTAAGAAAGCATTTAAATGACATGTAAAGGAACACTCAATTACTGTATAGGTTCAATACTCAAGAATCAAATTTGAGAGTATGATAGAGTCATCTTCTTGGCATGATTTACAAGCATCCAATTATATATTTAATGGAGGATATAATTTAGAAAAACAATGTAAAGGCATGTAAAGGAAAACGCAATTATTGTATAAGTTAAATACTCGAGGATCCAATTTGGAAGTATGAAGAGTAATCTTCTTGGCATGATTTACAAGAATCCAATTATACATATAGTTGAGGATATGATTTACGAAGCAATGTAAAAACATGTAAATAAACTAAACAATGGTGAGCTCTAATGCCTCAAATATAATCCAATTGGAAAATAGAAGAAACTACTTTATTGAGATTTTCTAGGAAAGCAAAAGATTACATAGTAATTCTAAAATTAATACTAAGAAAGAAAATAAATGTTAAATTATGAAAGAAAATAAGTCTTAATCTATGAAAGAAAAGAAATCTCACACATTGTTGATGGTCAATCTAAAAGGATTAGATATGGTAAGTCGAGATGCTCCATATGTAAGCAAAACCAAGTCAAAGTGGAAGACCACTCATGAGTAAGGTGCCACAATCCAATTCTTTATTGAAAGCTTGAGTATAACTCCAACTTTACACATGCCTTTGAAAGGAGAAGGCTCTCCTGTTTATACAAATTCCTAAGTAAACTCTTCATTAATGAGGATCCTTCTTTCTTTCCTTTGATTCATAATATTCTCAACCAATTTGCTAGTCATAGGAAATATATCCCTCCTTCAAATCTCCTTGATATCATGATGACAAATTCGAATTTGACCTTTTGGAGCCACATAGGAGGGTCTTAGAATATTCCAATGAACTTACACATGTCACAAAACTCTTTCCACTTTTAAGGTATAAAGATATGCATATTATTTCTTAACTTTTAATCACAAATTCACTTAAAAGCACTAGAAATTAATAATGTTTGGAAAACACAAGGGTAACCCAAATAACGATGAAAGTGAGGTGGATTTAGTGACATGGTATTGTAATGGATGTGAAATGAAGGTGATATAATAGACATGATGGTGAAAGTGGATTTATTTTTAAGGACATTTCTGAGACCCAAAATACCCCCCAACTGAAGTTGTTGCATGTCCTCATGCAACCTATTACATTGATTCATTTGATCTTTGAATTTTCTTGCTTTTAAATGAGCTTTGGTTGAATCAATTCTCATTTTAACTTTGCATTATCATGGTATTTTATAATTTCATTATTTTTGCAAAGTTTTCTTTGAAACACATTGGATTGCAACATTCATATTTATGGTTGGTTCTTGTGTAACAACCAAAATTCATTTTTTTATGGTTGGTTCTTGTGTGACAACCAAAATGAATGAGTATTGGTTCTTGTGTTACAATACTTTATTAATTCCATGAGTATTCTACAATGGAATGTAAGATTATAAAAAGAGAGAGGTGATCAATCTCCTTGGTTATGACATTTGCACAAAAACTGAGAATTGTTACTAATAAAATAGGTTCACTAAGAAAAACCAAAAGAATTTATACCTCTGTCGAAACTCGTGCCTCAAGTTATCTATTGTGTATTTTCAACAATTTCTTCATTCTTTACTGTTTCAAACTCTGATGATAGCTTTCTCATTGTGTAGATCTCGTGGTTTTTTAAATAAACTATCAGAAAAACTTTTTCTCTCTTTAATTCAATCATAAATTTCGATATTTTTTTGTTTTTTTGTTTTTTTAAGGTGCCTTGTGTCAAAATTTTAAGTGAATTAACAACACAAGATTTGAATTCATGACCTCTATTATGCAATTTGAATGACTTACCAATAGATCACAAGCAATATTTATGAATTTACTAGATTTTTGTTCATTTTAATTATATAAAGAAAAACAAAACTTGACAAGTGGCCAAATTAATCCAAGATTTTTAAGAAAATGAGATTCCAAAAGATTTGTCAAGTTCTTTTTCATATCTTTTGAACTCATCATTTTTTCCCTCTAAATCCAAGTTTTTTAGGAAAATGAGATTCCAAAATATTTTCTAAATAATTTCTCATATCTTTTGAATTCATCCTTATTGCTTAAATAGTGGATCTTTTAACCAATTTTTATACTATAAAAGTTATGAAATTATTAATGATTTCTTAATTATTTTTGTTGCAGGTTACAAACATGGATAAAATTCAGAACTTTTGTAGTAATTTATTTGTTTATTTGTTTATTTTTTATTTTTTTTTAATGTTTAATTTTTTTTTAATTGTGCAGGCACACATGGCATGTAGATGCTATCTTGAAGGCTTTCATGAGACTTCATGGCTGGGTCATGGTGGATCTACCTCCTGTAGATAAAATAAAAAAAAATTCGAATTTCTCCTTCTATCATGGTCATAATTGTCTGTGCATTGAAAATTAGTTTTTTCTCATGCAGCCTGAAAATAAAGGCTCCAAAGAACCATGTATTTCTCCTAAATGATTACGAAATTGAGGAAACCATTTATGGGTTACTTAGGTCACTCCGTTTTGAGAAATACCCATGTTTTGATTTTTTTCAGATTCCCCCTCAATTGATTAGAACATATGTTTGAAAATTGATGTTTTTTTAGTAATTATGCATTTCCATTTTAATGCTCTATGAGCTTGTTTTATTTTATGTAATTCTTTTTATGATCCTCCAAATCACACAAAGTGTAGGAGGAGAGCATACTCTAGATTTTTTATTAATCAATATATATTTTTTTTTATTGAAAATATTCTTGTGTGACTCTAAATGCATCACAAAAATGCAATTTATCCTAAAAATTACAAAAACAAGTAAAAAAATTGTTAATCATATTCTACTAAAGAAATGGAACATTCACTTAAGTATAATAGATATGATCATGAAGATTTTTTGTTGTAAATGGATTGTTATTGTGTTTTTATTTTTATTTATTTTTGAATAAGGGTTTTTGATTTGTGGATGTTTTGTTTTATTTCTAAATGAAAATGCAAATAAACTTGAATGAAAATGCCTAAAAATAAAATAAAATAAAAATGAAATTGTACAAAAACTTAATTTGAGAATTTGCATGATTTTTAAGAAAAATTAAATTGAAAAACGAAATGGAATTCTAATTTAAAAATTTGAAGTAAAACAAAAATTGGAAACAAAATAAAAAATAAAAAAATTCTAAGGTTGATCCCTATGTACACCTCCATGGAACCGGCGCCAAAATATTGATAAAAATAATTTTCATTAGATTACTAACATACATTATCAATCTAGTATCCGTAGGACTTGTGAGACATACATGCACAATATATGTTAGGGATCACTTTATCAAAAACTAAAAACTAACTAATCTAATTAGAATGTTCCTAATTGCTATCCCATGGATTGAAACATAAATCATATGACTAATAATTGAAATGACAATGCTAATCTAAACATAAGAAATTTCAAAGGATTTGAAAAGCAACTACTGTATGACCAACTACTCAAGCATCCAATTTTGGAAGAATAACAAAGTCACCTTCTTGGCATGATTTACAAGCAATTGATTATACTTTAGTTTCAAAAATTTAATCTAAGAAAGTTTTTAAATAACATGTAAAGGAAAATTCAATTACTGTTTAGGTTAAATACTCAAGCATCCAATTTGGAGGTATGACAAAGTCATCTTCTTGGCATGATTTACAAGCATCTAATTTTACATTTAACCGAGGATCTAATTTAGGAAAACAACGTAAAGGCATGTAAAGGAAAACTCAATTATTTTATAGGTTAAATACTCAATCATCCAATTTGGAAGTATGACAGAGTCATCTTCTTGGCATGATTTTTCTAGCATCCAATTATATACATAATTGAGGATTTGATCTAGGAAAGCAGTGTAAAAACATGTAAAAAAACTAAGCAACTCTGAGCTCTAATGCCTTAAACATAATCTAATTGGAAAATAGAAGAATCTGCTTTCTTGAGATGTTCTAGGAAAACAAAATATTATACAGCCATTCTGAAACTAATACTAAGAAAGCAAACAAATCTTAATATGTGAAAGAAAATAAATCACACATTGTAGATGGTCGATCCAAAAGTATGAGAGATGGTAAGTCGATATGCTCCATATGTAAGCAAAACCAAGTCAAAGTGAAAGAACAATCATGAGTAAGGTGCGACAATCTAATTCTTTATTCAAAGCTTGAGCATAACTCCAAATTTGCACATGCGTTTGAAAGGAGAAGGCTCTCTTATTTATACAAATTCCTAGGAAACCTATTCATTAATGAGGATCCTTCTTTCTCTCCTTTGATCCATAATATTCTCAACCAATTTTCTAGTCATAGGCCACATATCCCTCCTTCAAATCTCCTTGATATCATGAAGACAAATTCAAATTTGAACTTTGGGAGCCACATAAGAGGGCATCGGAAGCTTCCAATGAACCTACACATGTGAAAAAATTCTTTCCATTTTTAAGGTATAAGCATATGCATATTATTTCCTAACTTTTGATCACAAATTCACTTAAAAACACTAGAAATTAATAATGTTTGGAAAACACAAGGGTAAACCAAATAATGATGAAAGTGAGGTGGATGTAGTGACATGGTAGTGAAATGGAGGTGATATAAGAGACATGATGGTGAAAATGGATCTATTTTTAAGGAAATTTCTGAGACCCAACACCTACCAACATATTATGAAGAAAAACAGGTACGAGCCTTCAATGCTTTCGTACAAGGGAATCACACAGTAGAGGAATACGAGATTAGATTCATGGAATTTTTCTAGTATGTCTCCTACATGAACACTAACCAACACTAATCAAACCGTTTCATTTATCAATTGAACCTTAATATTAGGGCAATGGTGCGGATGTGGAAACAATCCTCACTTGAAGAATTTGTTGAACATGCTCATTATGTTGAAGAGAACTTAGAATTAAAAGGTGGAAACAAAACCATTTTTCCAAAAAGACCATGATTTATGGGGAAGGCCCCTCGTACCGTCTCCAGGGGAGGAATTTTGAGGCCACCTCCATATGGAAACAGGGTTGTACCTAGAACACTGACAGTGGGAATTTCAGTGGTTTCCAGTGCAGCTTCACCACCAGCTTCGAGGACTCATGCAAATAAGGGTAAGAAAAGAGGAACCACAAGAAGGGGTAGGGGTATTAAGGGAAGGAGCTCTTTCCAGAAAACTCCAAAAAATTTTGTTTGAAGTCTCCCTCACCTCACTTGTTGGGGATGTGGGGGATCTAGTTATGAACATGATTTTACTAGGTTAGAAATAGGTAAAAATCATAGAGAATGAAAATCGCCAATAGGGGAAGCAAGAAGCCACCATCAAATCTATGCAGTAGTTGATAACCAACAAGTTGAACATGAATTTGCCGTGGTAGAAACATCAGGTATGATAAAAAATATAAAAGTTAAGGTTTTTTTATTTATTTTGGTGCTACATATAGTTTCATTTCATGAGTTACATTAGAAAAAAGTGGGTTGGTAGCCTATAAGCATGATGAGTTTAAACAAGTCAAAATGACTTCTGGCATAAAACAAGGAGTAGGACCAGTGTTGATCAATGTCAAGTCAACCTCGGGGTGTGTACAACTAAGTTTAAGGCATACGTCAAAACATTGGGGACATATGTTGTGATCATTGGAATGGATTGGATAGAAGCTCATCAAGCTTTCGTAGACTGTTTAAAAAATAAGGTGATTTGTATAGATGATGAAGGTAGGTCAATTGAGATTTGTGGTATCAAGAGAGGTGTGTCCCTACGATTCATCTCCATGATGAAGGTAAAATGTTGTCTCTGGAAAGGTTGTAAGCTATATGTAGTTGAGGCTGTAACTAACCAAAAAGGACCATCCCTAGATAAATTCCTAGTTTTATCATAATTTGAGGATGTTTTCCCTAAGGAATTTCCTAGATTACCACCCGTGAGGGAGATAAATTTCACAATCGACCTAAAACCTGGTGTAGAACCAATATCCAATACACCCTACATGATGACATCCCCAGAACTTTGTGAGTTGCAGATGCAGTTAAAATATATTTTATTCTTGGGATTTATTAGACCTAGTATTTCACCTTGGGGTGCACTAGTGATTTTTAATAAGAATAAGGATGGTTCCTTAAGGCTATGTATAGATTACAGGGACTTGAATCGAGCCAAAATAAAGAATATGTATCTGATAACTAGAATAGATAGCCTATTTGACCAAAATAAGGCAGCAACAGTTTTCTCAAAGATCGATCTATGATCTGGATACCACCAATTAATGATTAAGGAAGGTGACATCCCCAAAAATGCATTTCAGACTCAGTTTGCACACTACGAGTTCGCAGTTGTACCTTTTGGTTTGACCAATGCACCAGTAGTATTCATGAGTTTCGTGAATGGTGTGTTTAGGAAGTATTTGGAGCAATTTGTGCAAGTCTTTTTGGACTATATTCTTGTGTTTTCCAAGAATGAAAAAGAGCATGAAGAGAACCTAAGGGTTGTATTGACCTACTTAAGGGAAAATCACTTGTGTGGAAAATTGTCAAAATGTTCCTTCTTTCAAAGGAAAATTCATTACCTTGGGCACATCATTTCAGGAGAAGGGATATCAGTTTACCTAGAAAAGTTAAAGGGCATAATGGATTGGCCAGTGCCAGAAAATTCTCATGAGGTGTGTAGCTTCATGGTTCTAGTAGGTTATTATCACAGATTTGTGGAAGGGTTTTTAAAGATTGCAAAAACCATGACCACATTACAACGAAAAGGAATTAGGTATGAATGGACGTATGAATGTGATACCACATTCACCAAACTAAAGATATTACTAGCTAATGCACCAATACTTAGAGTGTCTGATATGGAAAAGGACTTCATTGTTTTGCACAGATGATTCAAAGCAAGGATTGGGAGTAGTGTTGATGCAAGAAGGTGGAGTAATAAATTACACATCTAGAAAATTAATGAAACATGAAGAGTTGTATGCTACCCATGACTTACAGTTAGCAGCAGTGATGCTAGCTTTGAAAATATGAAGACACTACCTTGACAGGAGAATCTTTGAGTTAAGAACTGATCATGAGAGCTTGAAGCACCTCTTCACTCAGAGGGATTTGAATTCTAGACAGAGGTAGTGGAGTGAATTTATGAGTGAGTATGATTTTTGGATCTCATATGTTAAGGGAAAGGAGAATGTGGTAATCGATGCACTAAGAAGGAGGCCACAAACCTTCTCTTTAGTACCCTTGAGGGTTAATTTGAGGGAATGTGTGTTGGAAAAAATATTTGAATATAGCTGGTATCTAAAGGTTATATCAATACTCTAGAATGGGAAGAAGATAGAACCAAAGTTTGAGGGCTATGCCCTTGAACCACATGGATTATTTAGATTACAGGGGAGAATGTACATCCCTTAGGAAGAGGGTATAAGAAAAACCATTCTCAAGGAGTCACGTAGAGCACTCTATTGTGCACACCCTGGAGTGAAGAAGATGTATGTTGACATGAATAAACTCTTCTTTTGGTAGGCAAGAAGCACAACTTAGTCCAGTTTGTCACCAAATTTATTGAATGTCAACGAGTGAAGGTTGATCATCGCCATCTATCAGGACTACTACAACCGCATGACATCCCTATGTCTAAATGGGAGGTCATTTCTATGGATTTTGTTGTGGGTTTGCCACTCATTTCACATAGGCACAATGATATATTGGTTGTAGTTGATAAATTAACCAAAGGTGCCCATTTCATCCCCGTGAGAGATACTTACGATGTTACTGATGTGGCATGAGTTTTTATACGTGAATTTATTCAAATACATGGGTTACCCACAAATATCATTTTTGATAGAGACTGTCGTTTTACATATAGGTTTTGGAAAAGTGTGTAGTCATCATTGGGGACTCAGTTGGACATGAGTACTGTATATCATCCATATATAAATGGATAGACTGAAAGAGTAAACCAGGTTATGGAAGACATGGTTAGATTTTACTTCATGGATGTGTTAGTGTGTTTGCTGCACGCATGTACACAATCACACCAACTTAAGGGGTGTGGTTTTCCCTCTTAAGTTATTGGTCACAGGCAGAAAATATATGGAGTCAAGCAAGCTGGTGGAACATGCTAGAACATAAACATACTATATAGAGAAATAGCATGCATCTTCAAACATAAAAATTAAACTAAAAATAAAACAAATAACACAAAATCTCTAAATAGAGTCAAACAAATTCAATAATCCAAATGGCGGCACTTACGTCCGATATTATTGAGTGTTGGTAGGAAATTAGGATGAAACGTTAACCCACTTACCAAGGGGCCCTTAGAACTTGGAGTCCTAAGTCCCGATGCAAGGATGTCTTTACTTCCAAGCTGCCTTGGTGCAAAGTTTTCCTCTCTCTACTATGTTGGACTGAAGTTGTTGGATGGCCGAAAAATGAGTCCCCTCTATCTCTGCTTTGGATCACACACTGCAAGTATTTCTTGGGGAAATTCTTGCCAGCATAACAATGTGCTCTAAAGTTACGCATCTCTTGGTGCCCTTTTATAGGATAATTCAAATCCTCCTTCCCTCTCTTGGTACATTGTGGATGGTGACCCAAGAGAGGGGGATGATTCCATTATGTGCCACATGTATTCCATTGTGTGCTCCCTTGATGTCCTAAGGAGGTTTGGGTGGTTGTCCTTAGGCAGCTTCATGTGTGGAATCACTGTCCTAGAGTGTGCTTTTTCTAGTCTCGGAAAGTGACTTCCGCCACTCCCAAGATTGCGTGCTTTTTCGGTCAAACGACGGGCAAAGGCATGCTTATCGAAGGATTATGTGCGCAAAAGCATTTATGACTAGTTCAAATTTGATTTTTTCCTCAAACCTTAGAGATTTTTAAATACTTCCAGATTCTCTAATGTATTTCAACCCTCTAAATCCTTCTACATGACATTAAATAATGTCGACTTTTCTTGTACAATTTTCCACTGAAAACAATTTCCCCCTAATGTGTGAGGTCTAGGAAGAACAGTATTGTCGAAATAAATTATAGTTTATTTTCTGTATACTATGTGTAGAGAGAGAGAGAGAGAGAGAGAGACCTATGTGTAGCTCACAATTGGAGACACCCTGGACAAGTTCGAAGAGCGACCATGTCCTGTGGGACCCCTATAAGCAAATATAATACAATATATACAAATTTTCTACGAGGCGGGCATGTCCCATGCTCGTAATTCTGTGGCTAGTTAAAAAAATCTGTTGGACAAATACATGTTCTATCTATATCACTAATATGGTAGTGATCTGTTGGTTGATGACGACGACTGCTGATGCCCTCAGGGGCGTTTTTTCTTTGAAAATAGGTGGAATGTGGTACTCATATGTGTAAAATTTATATGGCATGTAACTGCACATTGTATGCATAGGTGATGGCTGGGACCTTCCCGTGTAAGCATTGCTGAAAGAGATGCTTATGAAGGTATAGATCTTCGACGTATTTTGATCAAAGTGCAATGGTTGTAAGGTACGATACCATCTTGACATGGAATATTTTGTTGTAGTCGAATGATAGGAGGGTCGATGACATCTGTGGGCAATGATGTCTCCGACAGTGCCACCCGGGGATGCCCCTTTTATGGAGAGAGGTGATCCAAGGTACTGCTTCCTTTTAGAAAAATAGGTGTTGAGGTCAACAAAAAGGAAGCCTCAAGTGAACAAGAGGGTCACTGATTCAGGGGACCGGGATCCTAGATATGATGGGTTTAACACAGGCATGATGACGAGAGATGACTGAAAACTGATGATGGGGATTCAATGGCCAAGTTTTGAGTATAAAAAGTAGCTTGGTGGTAGTCATAATTATTTCTGATGGGGAAATCCTTGGAGTCGGTAGGACTTCCAAGGTGGGTTTAAAATGGCTATGAATTTCATGGTGGATTTTGCATGAGGGTGTGATACTCTGACCAAGGGTGACCAGGGACTACTGCCATGGGGGAAAAATGAATGAGTGGGTGGTGGACATAGTGCGCCATTTGCGGTCTTTGTACACTTACCAAAAGAGTAAAATAATGAGGTTTGGTTTGCACAACACAGAGACATGTGCCCCAAAACATGAAAGTGTTCCCTCACTAATGGTGTGAGGAAGGTTTTTTGCTGAGTGTGGGGTCCGCATTGGTTGGTCTCATGTGTGAGGTTGATGAATCAGATGAAATAGTATCACAGATGAGATTATGCTGGTGGAGGTATGGTAGGCCAAATGCGAGATGTGGTAGTGCGCTTTTAATCTGCTTGTACAACCTGGTAATCTAAGAAAGGGGTTTTATTTTGTATGGTAAAAATTGACCTGATGCATGGTGGATGAATGGGCATGAGGTGCTTCCCAGACTATAGTGGTATGGCCATGGCATCATTTTTTTTTTGTGATATATGGTCTACTTTGGGTGATGAATGCCATGGAGGGGAGGCTCTACCGACCAACGAGGATGTTTATCATGTGCACGACGAGGTGATGATGAACATGGTCGGATATGTGGAACCTATGGTTAATTTCTGATGGAGAAATAATGTTAGGATATGAAAAGTTTTCTGGAACTTCCAGAGCAAGAGGTGCAACATGATTGTGCTGTGTGGGACTAACCTTGCTATCTTTCCTAAGATAGATGTACATTTTGTGACTGGGCTACTACCTCAGGGTGAGGTGTTGCGGTATCCACTTACTTCTGGGAGGGTGGATTTGGAGAGGTTATGGGGATGTCATTGTGGCGGGGTGCTCCTACGGAGGGGTGCATAGCCATTTCCTCGGTGATAGACTTGGCCGAGCGGTGTGCTCTGGTGTCTATTTTGCAACTTGCAGGGTCGTCGACTCCACATCGGGCATCGGGCCTGCGAGATGGAGTCTTGCGTCGACTGAGGGAATTTGTTTTGTTTTTTCCCACTTTTTCTATGACGGGATGGTGACGCAACTTAACAAGGTCCATAGTGGATCAAATTTGTTTGTGTATGCCAGTATTCTATGTAGCATCATGTACGAGAGGGTGGTGCTGTTGAGACCGGTGGTAGCGGTGCCTCCTAGGGGACCACGGGAGCCTCGCATGAGGAGGTGGGCTCTTGTGATGCCGCAAGGAGGTGGGGGTATGGTGGGGCATTACTGGAACACCACGATGGAGGCCTGGTTCGAGGTCAACCCACAAATTTTTCTACCATTCTCATATGCAGGGATGGACTTTCAGGGGAATCTAGAGATGGTTGTCCCTCTTGGCTATGCTTGGGGGCCGGTAGGTATGTTTTTTATGGTTTCTACATTTATTTGAGTATATATATTTTTATGTGTTTTGATGGTGATACTAATATAGTTTTGGTTACTCTTGTAGATGTTGGTGAGGTTGGCCGCCCCGTGGTTTGATTGGTTGGCCACGGTCCTCTTAGGAGACCTAGGGGAGGTTGTGGGGGGTAGGTAGGAGATCCTGCACAACCTCAGGGTGGTGGACCTAGTGGTGGTGCCGGTGGTTGTCCTGGCCCTTTAGGAGAGGGCAGCATCTCAGCTACTGCCGAGGCTGTGACCAAGCAAGCTCATGCCGATGTGGAGGCAGTGTGTGATGATGTGGCGGAGGCTCGCATTGCTGATATGACTACTCGGGTGTTAGTTATGGAGGATGCCCGGGGTCGAGTGGACCACTCAACCTAGGGGATGCCTTCTCAAGGATTTTTGGATGATCTTGAGGAGGTATGGCTAGAGATGTTGATGGCTCAGGAGGGGGACTATCGGTCTGTTTTATATTGGGCGTTAATATTAGTTTTGACGACAACTCTAGTAGTGGTACCAGGAGTAGTTGTGGGTCCAGGTACCCCACCTGGGGGAGCACCACCCTAGATTTTACTTTTACACAAGAAAATCACCCATTATGAGGATGCGTCCCCTATTTTTGATGACTTTTTGTGTATATCTAGGCTGACCGATGGGTCAGAGACACTATTTTTGGTACTCAAACACATACATGATGATATATATATGATAGATATTTTTTGTGGCTCTACATTTTGTGCCCCCTGTTTCTTCTTATGGATGATGTTATGCTGATGGATGTTTATGTTTTTTGTTTTTTTATGTATGATGGTTTATTCGAGATGCATTCTAGTTTGAAATTGTTAGCTATGCGATCGGTTGTTTGTTTTTGACTCGTTGGTACATGTATGAATGTAACGTAGTCAATTTTTCTGCTTAATATTTTTGCATGAAAATATTTTCTAAATAGGTGCGAATCTCTTATCTCAAATGTTTGGTTTAATTGTGACACTACTAACTGAGAATCGAGGTAGACATGCATATGGGGTATGCCCTGATGGAAGGCATCACACATTAGTCTGATGACGACATCATATTATGCCTGATTGTTTGTTGTTGAACCGATGCACACACCATTTGTGTAGAGTGGTGATCAGTTAGGGTGATAGATAACCCAGACTACTTCCACTAAACTTTGAGACCATGTTGATGCTCCATCAGCAAATCCGAAGTATGGTTTGGGTTGGTAATCCATTGCGACACTCGAGCATGTTTTGTAATAAGTATTTTGCTCAAAAAATTGAAGTGATTGGGTTTGTATAAGTTAACTCTAGGGTAGGGACTTCCTCGCCCTTATGGGTAGAACTTCTTGAGGTAAAGGCTATTAACAGGGTTGCTGAGGCATGTACCGTCCAGTTCCATCAAGATATATGCCCCCTGGCAGAGGAAACATTTTATGATGTAGGGTATTTTCCACAAGGTTTTGAAATTTCCTGGCCCTAGGGCTTATTTTGCGACATCATAGTGGAGGACTAGTTCTCCCTCGGTGAATGAGCGAGGGATGATGTGGTGGTTGAATGATGCTTTTACCCTTTTCTTATGGGCTTTGTTGTCTGGCAGCAACTGTCGGCTGCTTTCGTCAATGAGTTGTGGTTGTACTAGGTGTTATTCTAGAGGGTAGGTATCATCGAGAAGTTCGATGGCGGCATGCAAATTTGAGATCTTGCAGAAATCAATATGATGTAGGACTATATGTTGCACACACTCAATATGTTGCATGTCCTCATGCAACGAAAACTGAATATATTGCATGTCCTCATGCAACCCAAAGACAAAAACCCATGTGTTAACCAAGCAATAAAAAATATGTTCATCTTAGCTCATGAAATGGATAGAACAAATGAATTCTTCCTTAATTAATGAATATTCACTTTTAGTAATCTTGATGAAGGCATAACAATTTTTATATTGACATTCAACTATATGTATGAAGTTGCAGCAAAATATGATATAAGTAACAACAAACTTCATTAACCATTTTCTCAAAAACTACAAACCAGCTTTTGTTGAAATTTGGCAAGTAAATTTATAATATATGAATGCCTTTATGATCCAAAAATCAGATCATTTTGATGCACGGATCATGAGATATAAACAAAATGGCTGTAGGTGAGAGTGCATGATTTCCGAAATTTTATGAACCAATTTTTCTTGAAATTATCTGGGTTTGTATTAATGATACGTCTGTGTTTTCCAAAAATCACAAGAATTGAGTTCATAGTTTTAAAAATATTATGGAAATCAATTTCTGCACTGAAATTGTATGCCTTAAATGAGAAAGAAAATTGAAAACATCCATCATGCGTAGCAATTCCTCCCCCTCTCTGAAAAATTAGCATGCCCTCATGCGATGCTAGAAAAAAATTGAGATGGTTGCTACCAGCTGTTGAATTCTATGCTTGGTGTAAAACAACATGGAATAAGGGAGGTATTGAGAGTGAATAAGAATAGCAATGGATGATAAAGAATATGAATGGCATAGTCATAAGAAAGAAATGAATGAAAGGAACACTCCCCCATACTCGAAAATGATATGCTGCTGAAAAAGGGAAAGTGGTAAAGATGTGGAATGAAGGATGATAAATAATGCTCAAAATGGATTTTTATGAAATTCTCCTAAATTCGTAATAAATCAGAAAATTATGCGATTTTACCTCAAGTTTTACCTCCAAAAATGTGGAATGACATATATGTACTGGCAGGTGTTGAAACTGATGTAGGCAGAGTTGGTGCTGAAAGTGATGCAAAAGGTAGAATCCAGGCAATCACATCATGTCGGAAGAATTGTGCACGTTCGCGAGTTGCTCGAGCCTCTTCTGTTAGTTGCAATAGTGTGGTCATGCTGTGAATAGAATTATGCCCATACTTGTTGTTCTCCTGTAAACAAAACATTATTTTGCATACAATGTTCTTGAATCCATAGTGTTAGTTTTGAATAGAAATAGATAAGATGCATGCAAAACTTTCAGTCAGAAAAACTTTTGTCAAATCAACAAGTTATGGCAGAGTGTAGTAATCATATCGCATGCTATCCCATAATGCATACATTCCCCCTCCAATTGGAAAATGAATTCCATGACCATAAAGCGTATGAGAGGTGTTGTGCTGATGGCAAGGCAAGGGAATGAACAATATAGCAGTGAATGAAGCAGAGTACACATATCAATGATAGGATAGCGAGAGTTATGATTATAATGAGAGCAGAGTGTGTAAAGATAGTTATGAATAAGAGATAGGACGCTTTGGATTGATGATAGTTTATGCAAAACGAAAAAGGACAACAATATGCTAAAAAGATGCTGAACTAACAGCATTCTAGCTGAAAATGATGTGATTGATCTGAAAACAATTTCTTATGCATAAAGGTTCAAAACAGGGAAAAAAAAATTAAGGAAATAACTTCTCTGATAAAAAGAAAAAATAAGAAAAGGGTATTATAGTAATAATTGACGATAAGATATAACTTCAATACCATAAGCAGAGCCGCTGCTGCCAGCAGGCGTCCATAGCCTCGGCAGGGTTGCTTTTTAACCCATATGAGCCAGAATCCTCAATTTATAACTAGAGAGTTACGTTGTTGTTCTACAGAAGAGATCAATGTGCTGGCGTGGTAACCAGATAACCACATTGCCATTCACTGGGATGTAGCAAAAGTGATCAGGCCGGCTCGTGATGAGACCTCATGTTCCAAGGATAATTGGGCTATCCAATGGATCATAACCCTGGTGTGGTGGCCATAATGGGAATGTCACTTTGTTACAGCCTTATGAACATGGTAGGCTGGCTCGTAATGAGACCCCCTATCCTCCATCTGCGAACAAAATTTTGTTATTATTACACAATTTTATGATAAAAAGAGGGAGGCTCAGTACTCCTTAAGAGCAGGGATGGTGGAAGAAGTTGAACATGTCAATAGAAAAATATACCCATAATCTCATTTATTACAAACAGAGAAGATTATAATCCAGAAGGGTGGAACCAGCATGGTATTAAGATGATCAATCAATATCATGTTCAACAGAAAACAATGCAGTAAAGTAGTATATAAATAATTGTGTCCCTTTTGAAAATAATCTATCATCAAGGAGTTGTCCTGTTAAAGATCATAACGTGAATGATATTAACTCGCTTCAATAGAATCCATAATTCTTGTCCTTATAAAAATAGTGTACTTCATGCCATGAAAGGGAATCAGTAAAATGTGGTTGAGATGAACTAGGAATAATCCCACAAGAGGAAGGAAGGGTTGCTCTCGAAAATAATCCCAAAGTGTTGCTCTTTTGAAGGAATAGCAAAATCACTCAAAAAAAGTGTTGTTCCTTGTAGGGAACAACAAAGGAAATGCACACAAAAAAGCAAAAATACACACAAAAAAAAGTGTGAAAATGCAAATGTCGTTCCTTTGGAAAAAGGAACAGCAAAAACATTCAAAAAAAGTGTTGTTCCTTGTAGGGAAAAACAAAGGAAATGCACACCAAAAAGAAAAAATACACACAAAAAAGTGTGAAAATGCAAATGTCGTTCCTTTGGAAAAAGGAACAGAAAATGCAAACATGCAAAAAAAACAAATTAGCTGTTCACGGCATTGATGCTGAGGATGAGTTACACTTTGAATGAAGCAACACCTGAAACACAAAATATAAGAGAAATTAGAAAAAAAAACAACAAAAACAGTATGTAAATAAATAAATTAAGTTACAACAGCTATGATGTTATGTCAAAAAAATGATCTCTTTGAAAAATGTTTTGGCAGTAGTGATAAGACATGAATCTTCAAATTGAAATCAATTCTTCATTTCTTCTATTACGAATCCGTTGGGTAATGAGTTAGATGAAATTCCTTTGTTTCATAAATTTTCTTTCAAAAATCACTCGTCCATAAATTGACCTTCTTTATTTTCCCAAGACCTGCAAAAAACGAGTGTCTACCTGCAAGAAAACATTAAATCATGGAGAAAGAGAGGTGCGCGGGCTCCCCTAATCCAAGAATTATGCAAAAAACTAACAATTAGTTACTCTGTAAAACAAATCCACGGAGAAAATAACAAAGTAAAATTTATTTGTTACATGCGGGAGAGCAGTGGCCAATCATGCTAACCTGCAGTGTTTTAGTCACAACTTCTTTGTTTTTCGTCCAAATTGAGTGATTCCAAAGCCAAATGAGAGCTAATTCAAAGGTTAATCTCCAATAGCAACAGGTTTTAAAAATTCAATGATATGATATGTCAATTTCACTTAGAACAACCTGCATAACAGAGTCATTTTCGCTTACCCCACTTAGAACAACAGTGAATGTTTTAAGCATAGATTCTTCGTTTGATGTCGGATTCGAATGATTCAAATTGGAAATGAAAGTAGATTCATTTATTTATCTCTAATAGAAACAGGTTTTGAAGAAAAGAATAATTGATAGGTGAAATACTGTAAGGAACATCCGGAAAAACAGAGTTTTAAGGGTGCTGATTTACGATAGATAGTCAGTATTTTGATCATAACTTCCCCATACAATATCGAAAATGAGTGATTCCAATTGCACTGGAAACTAGATTCATAGGGGAATCTACCATAGAAACAGGTTTTAAAAATATGGTCGTTTAGGCCTCCAAAAACTGACTGTCCCAACTCTGTTCCTGAGCTGCCCGTTAGACATCCGGTCAATGTTTTGGTTCTAACTTTCTCGTTTCAAATCCAAATTGAGTGATTCAAATTGGGTTGGAAAGTAGACATCAAGGGCTATTTATGATAGAAACATGTTTTAAAAATATGGTCATTTAGGCCTCCAAAAACTGACTGTCCCAACTCTGTTCCTGAGCTGCCCTCTAGACATCCGGTCAATGTTTTGGTTCTAACTTTTTCGTTTCAAATCCAAATTGACTGATTCAAATTGGGTTAGGAAGTAGACATCAAGGGCTATCTAGGGTAGAAACAGGTTTTAAAAATATTCATTTTTGGTCCCTCAAAACATGACTGTCCCGACTATTTTTCCAGAAATTTTATCAAGCCCGCAAGCCAAAAAAAAATGATATTCAAGCATTTTTTTTCAAATTGGTGATAAAAATGAATATGAGTGTTTTTAGAACTATTATTTCCATTATAATTCATCTACATACACAAATGAATTAAAGAATTATCACCAATGTTGATTTGCATAGCATGTTGCAACAAAAAAAAAACACTAGTTTTACATGGAAAAACAAAATGCATTTATTTATTGCCTTATTTATTTTATTTTCTACACTAACCTATTTTGATTTGAAAAATGAATATGACTACGTATATGAGTACTTCCAGTGGAGCCATTTTCGAAATAAGGCTTCATGTATACACATACCCAAATTTGAAAAATGCATATTAATGAAAATTAGGGTATGAGAAGCCAACTTCCCTTGAAAAAATGGTATAAAAAATTGTTGAAGCATAGAGTGATGATGCAAACACGTGATGGAGTGAAACCAATCTTCAATATATCCATTACTTTCTTGATTTCCCATCATACCATGAAGTTCTTGAGCTTTTAAAATGGTTTGTTGGTGCAACCTAGAAGAAACCTCATTTGCTTCCATAGCTTCTACAATTTTTGAATTTGAAACATTCTGAATCTCATTGTAAGTTTTCTCTAATGGCGCATGTGAGATAGAATGGGTGGGAAGGGTGGGTAAATTTGGCAGTTCAACATTGTAAGTATGTCGTAATGGTTTATTGTGGTGAGGGTGTGGAATTAGTTGAGCAGGAAATTGTGTATGGAATGGAGCATTGTGATGATGTGTTTGGTTGGGTTGAGTGGATAAATTTGATATGCAAGCAGGATGTTGTGAAAGAGCTGGTGGAGAATATGGAGAATGTGCTTGTGCTACAAGATGAGGGAGAGTAGTTATGCAATCATAAGGTGAACCATGCCAAACTTGTAGATAAGATTGGTGGTTATATTGAAATTGACATGGCTGCCCTAGAACATGAGTATTCCATAATGGATTATGCAAGTAAGAGAATGGAGAAGAAGTGTTTTGAACCATACCTGTTGACCTTGTTGTATCTTCCTTATCTCTTTGATATGCTACTTCCATCCTAGATAAGGAAGAGTGAGTATCTATGGGCTGCTCCTTTCGGTCATGAGGGAAAAACACTTCATCAAATTCTTCATTTTTATGAACCTGCAAAACGTCCAATTTTGAGCTTAGAGAGCTAATAAAATCAGCTTTAAAATTTTCAAATAAATCATTGATTTCAGCTCTTATGTCTCCTATTCTTGTAGCAGATTTGGAAAAGAAAGAACAAACATCTCTAGAATTCTTACCAGCCTTGGAGATTCCTCTTGAATACCGTATGCACAACTCACAAACATCATCATATGATAACTGAAAAACATCACCTTTTCCTATCAGATTTAAGAGTTCTAAAAATTCATCTTTGATTCCTTTAAGAAGGAGTGTTTTTTAGATCTCTTTTTCCAAATGCTTATGCTTTGATTTTTGAAGGTTATAATGAAATCGATCTACATAGTCCTCCAAACTTTCATCTTCCCCTTGTATCATACCGAAAATATCTTCATTGGATTTGCAATAGTCTTGGTACTTCTTCAAGAATATGTTCTTCATGTCCTCCCATGATTGGATGCAATTCACACCTAGGCTCATGAACCATCGGAGAGCTGCTCCTTTTAGAGTAAGAGGAAACAATTTCAATCTTTGATCATTAGTACAATAATCATATCCTCTACAAAGTATTTCGAACTCAAATAAGAATGTATCTGGATCTTCATTTGCTAAACCATGAAAATTTGGTAAAGATGGAGGAATTATGTGCATTTGTGTCACTCCTCCTAGATCTTTGATAGGAAATTCAAAAGTAGAAACGTGAGCCATTTCTTACCATAATATAAGATGTTCTTCATGTGTTTCTTCGAGGCTCCTTCTTCAAATGTTCCTGTCAATCGGTTAGTGAAATGAGTGGTGCTTACATCACCACTTGAATGAAATCATGTGATTTATTTTTCAAAATTTCTATTTTTTTCCTAGTCACTCACACAAAAATTCAAACATCTATTTCTACCCAACAAAGCAACAACAAATCTGTTAGGAAAGCGGACAGTGGAGCAGGGCTTTTACATGCTCAGCACGTAGGTTCTTACCTTCCGTTTTTAAGATCCAACTCTTCCCTAGCAGACACTCATCAGATTCACACTACTCTTTAGAAATGGCTACACTCTCCCCGGCAACGGCGCCAAAATGTGGAGCGATAAAAAGGTGTCTTTGTAACTCCTAATTACCTCACATTAATTATCAACCCAGGGATGACTTCTTATTTCAAGAGTGTACTCAGTCTGAGGCGGCTATTTACTCAAGAGTAATGTTTGTGAAGATGTAGTATAGAAATACAAATGCAGAAATAATAAATGCTTGAAAAGAAATCTGCTTGAAAAGAAATCTAATTACAAATGACAGAAATGTAAAGACTACACTACAGCAACATTTCTAGACATCGATTAGGGATGCAGGAGTAATAACTCTTTCCCCTAGAAATCGATGTGAGATGACCAAATCTGGGGACCTGGAATGATTAGCTCTGCCCTCTACGGTTTAGAGATCTCAAAGCAGGTGAAAACAACTCAAAGGAAATGAAATCTAAAACGCAAACTGGAAAGGAACATCAATCTAAAAGCAATGAACATGAATTGAATAGCAGCGTAAAATAAACAGTGAATTCAATTCATAACCAAGCAAACTAGATTTCTACTCTTTAATCCTGTCGACAGCCACGCAACAATCAACTATCGTAATTCATAAACAAAAGGAATAACAGCTGGAATTAGATACAGAAAAACAACATTTTATAACAATTGAATCATGAATCATGCTTCTTGTAAAGAATGGAATAACAATGACTCTGTATTTGATCCAATTGGCAATAACTCAATTCTTTAATTGTAATAAACGAACTTCACACAACAGAAATAAACCAATAGAAATACAAACATCAGATCGCTCCACCAGGGCCGGGCCCTCAACCACCAGTGAAGCGTTGCTGTGCTTTACTCCAGCGCTTGAGAAATGGAACAACAGTGAACTCCTTTATTAATCAGGCGTTAATAATGTTTACAAACAGCTCACACTCTCTTAACAAGAGCCGATGCACAATTCTGCAAATTACAATAAGAAAAGTCTCTCCATCCCCCCATACACAATACATGCTTCTCCTTTTATAATCAGAAGGAGGAGAAATTAAATAGCAAATAGGATCTCTAATAATAATATTGAATTTCTTCCAACCAATTGATCAACAATAAAATAGATTTACATACCTCTTTCAACAACAACAAGTCGAATTTGGCTTTGTAGCTGAGATTTGGAGGACGGCCGCAACCACAGATCTGAGAAAATCATGCTCAAACAACCCTGCGTTTCTCTCAGTACAAGCCGAATTTGGGCAAACCATTCTTTAGTAAAGTTAATTGGGTCCGTTCTGAACAAAACTCATGTTCCGGATTTTCCAGATTCGTCTTCATTTGCTCAGAATCTCAACCGAAAAACTGTCACTCCTTATTCCAGCGCATTTCTGAGTTGGCACTTTTAATGATCAAATCTTCAATCTGGAAATTATCTTGGAGATTAAAAATGGTGAATAATGTTATAACCAACTTATTAAAACTATCATTGATAAAATCATGCATAATCATCAATTTATTAGAAATAAAGGAGAATAAATAATATTCATTCATAAGAGCATAAATCATTATAAAATGGATTTAAATAATAAATTATAATAAATGACATGATGAAGAATGGTAGAAATGGGTGGAATAAGCATTCACAAGTGATAATAATAATGGCATATTAACGGCCCAACAATTGGGTTTGTATAAGTTAACTCTAGGGTAGGGACTTCCTCGCCCTTATGGGTAGAACTTCTTGAGGTAAAGGCTGTTGACAGGGTTGCTGAGGCATGTACCGTCCAGTTCCATCAAGATATATGCCCCCTGGCAGAGGCAACATTTTATGATGTAGGGTATTTTCCACAAGGTTTTGAAATTTCCTGGCCCTAGGGCTTATTTTGCGACATCATAGTGGAGGACTAGTTCTCCCTCGGTGAATGAGCGAGGGATGATGTGGTGGTTGAATGATGCTTTTACCCTTTTCTTATGGGCTTTGTTGTCTGGCAACGACTGTCGGTTGCTTTCGTCAATGAGTTGTGGTTGTACTAGGTGTTGTTCTAGAGGGTAGGTATCATCGAGAAGTTCGATGGCGGCATGCAAATTTGAGATCTTGCAGAAATCAATGTGAAAGCATGAGGAACACTGTATTTTTGTTGTAGGAATAAGGTGGGAGTCCTGCGACGTGGGGGTGGCTTTAATCCTATTCACGGCATACGATGATATAAATCATATGTGGTGTATCATTTCATCGGCGTTTGGTGGGGGAAGAATCTTCGTGATGGGAGTTTTGCGTAAGCGCAAGGTTGGTTCCCCCGTTCAGATGGTCAATATCCTATTGGTGGAAATTGTGCTTGTTGTAGAGGTGCTTGAATGTTTCCATTAGTGGGCATGCCTCTATTTTGTGGTTCTATCCAATGAAAATGGTGCATGGTACCACTGTGCCAACGAAGTATATTATGTAGGAACCAACACTACTCTTTGTCCTAGATGTGGATGCTTGGAAAGGATCTGTCGTAGAAGAGGAGGTCTTCTGTTTCCATTTTCGTGTCGTTCGCTTAGGTACGTCTAGCTTTGTGGGGGAGCATATAGTTAATGCTACTCTTTCCACTCTAAGCTTGGGGAGATGCTCACATTTAATTGTATGGTGAAAGTGTGAACAAATCTGGCAATAGGTACGCGTGATATTCTCTTGGTTAGAGGAATGTCTGAGAGAGTGCATAGACTGTGTGAAAACTATTTTCTAGGGGCTTTAGTTCTTTACACTGATTGACCTAATGGTCATTCAAGTCACATAATCTGCATGTTATCTTCAGTTTGGCCTGGGTCATGCTTGGTTGGTGTGCTTTCACAGCTTTCCCATCATGTCAATGTGGGTGTGGGGTTGTTTCCCTAGGGGTGATGTATTTTCTTTATCGTTTGAGTTCATCATCTTGTTTCTTCTCTATTGTATAAATAATATCAATGAGGGGATGAACTCACGGGATATAGGTACAACATTGTCCACAGTGATTTCCCTGACATACTAGGAAAAATAGCCTAGATATGGGGGTCTCGTCGTGCTCAGTTTGTGGTCTTGCAGGGTACTAGCATCGTAACGTTGCTAAATCATAGAGAATGGAGACAACATGATTGGGCATTTTACATAACGCACATAATGGTCTTCGCTGCAAAGAGAGGTTGGGGGTAACTAGGGGTGCCATGAGGGGTCGCTTTTCAGCTGACAAGAATAGGATGGATCTTCTTGTCACATCTTGTTAGGTTGTTGAGCTATTCATGGATTTTGTGTTCATGCAATATTCTTGGGAGAGTTGGACTATAGCTGAGCGCAAGCTAGCGAGTGCTAATCGAAATCGGGAGATATAGTGACAATTTTCCAGAAGGTGGTTGTTGACGCATAAAGCACACGTGAATTGTGCTACCTACAATCCAATGGAGTAAACCCATTTTATAGGATACAATATGTGGATGAGTTCCAGGGATGCACATTCTTAGAGGAAGTGACCACTTTCGTCACGCAGCGTTCAACATATGATAGGAGGGGTGAACATGAACGAGCATCTTTCTGGTGACTGTCGTTCCTCTTGTAGGTACACGATGGTACGAGGTCCATCTCTAGCAGACTGGGTGGGGTGATCCTCTTGATAGGATAGCTCGATGGCATGCAAGGCATACCTATATCACAAAATCTCTTGGTAATGATGGGTATAGTGCCCATAATTACTGTAGATAGCGCATGCATGATTGGTACACAGTGCTTTGCCTTTACCCTTGGTGTAAAGTTCCTTTTTATAGGAACGTAGTGTCGCGATGTCTGCTTCTGAGTTGAGAAGTGGTTTTAATTCATCCAAATCTGGGAAGATATGTGTAGGGTGTCCTATTACATCGCATATGGCACAAACTGGTGATTCATGTTATGTGGCAGGGATTTCTAGCTTCTTTCCTTTTCTCTCAGTTTTCTTAGCCCCAATCATCGATTTTTTAATGGGAATTTCCTTTGCAATGATGTTTTCAATTGTTTCCTAGACGGGTGGGGGCTCCTCGGGATTGAGGGACTTTAACCCTGTGGAAGTGATGTGTATGGCTCCTGTCCCAGTAGGGGGAATGAGATACCAAACTGGTATTGAAAATGATATGTTTGGTAACACCACTATTGCCAAAACCTAATGGGATATGAAACTAGCTGGCGAGTATAGGAAAGGAGTTTGGGAAGCCGTGTAGGCTAGAGAGGCTACTGTGGCTGAGGACTCGGTGTCATTACTGCTTGTGTCCATGTTCTGACTAGCTTCGACACTTGATGTGGACATCATGCACACCAGAGCTCCTGTGACATCAGGTGATGGCTCAGGTATGATGGGGGGATCTCCTAGGATGGACGATGGTTTGAACTAGCCTGGGCCATATTCTTTGTACCGTGACAACGCGTCTGCAGATGTATCTACATAGGGTAGAATGACATCAATATTTTCTAGGTGTTGATTTTTGCAATGCGTCAATTGATCGACAACAATGATGCGGTCCTCACGGGGGAACATCATATGTGGAAGACGGAGGAGGCTATCGCTGACATGGCATATGTATAACTCTAACCAAGGAGTATATTATAGTCCAAGTGGACGTCCAAGACTTCAATGTATATAAGGATTTTCTTTTTGGATAAGCAGACTGGGACGTTTTGGTAGAGGCTGACGGGAGTTGAAGGGCGATGATCGTATGCTCTAAGCGTGATGTCTGCTAGCTTTAGTTCGGGAGACCCTAACTTCTGCCAAACGTTCCTTGACATGATGGATGTGGATGCACCCTCGTCGATGATACATTGGTGAATAGTAATATTTTGGACCAATACTGGTATCTGAAAGGTCACCATCGAAGCAAACCTAGGGGTGGCTTTGTCTAAATCAAAATCCATTAGGTGCGTATCGGCAAGGCCGATAATGCCTAACGTAGGAATCAAGTCTTTCCATTGCTTTGGGCATGACTGTAAAACTTCCAAATATGACATGGCAGCCATAGATTGAGCTAAATTGTCCACAATTCTATAATTATGGGCTACCTTGGAATAGTTTCCTACTCGCCTAGTTGGTCCCTTAGCCATCTTCGGCAAAGGTTAGATAGGCATATTTAATATGGTCAAGGTGCAGTTGGTTCACTGGTACTAGCCCCTGATGCATTGGTGTCTGGTGGCACATCGTAATTTCGGTTCCATGTTTGAAAAAACATCTCCTCGCTAGTCATGTAGATTTCAAGGATATTTTTTCCGGAGTCTTCGGGATTTTGTTGCTGAGTGCTAGTTGTCAATCGATGGGGGAAGGGCTCCAGCATGAGTGCTAGCTACTGGGTTGATACCCCTTGTCCACTGTTATTTTGCAGCTTTTTTAGCTCAAGGAGGTTGGGACAG
The DNA here is from genome assembly GCA_034641835.2 of Pinus albicaulis. NCBI lineage: Eukaryota > Viridiplantae > Streptophyta > Pinopsida > Pinales > Pinaceae > Pinus > Pinus albicaulis. The sequence continues at coordinate 1,034,343,509 of CM076583.1, read as the reverse complement.
TGGTGAGTGTAATTATCGTACTCACCACAGATCGAACAAGAGTGGTTTGTTCAAAGAGGTGTCCTTTTGTTCTGTCGTTGGGCATTTATTAGATTGTGGTTTTGATTTTGGTTGGGGTTGCGTCTAGCCTGAGGTCATGGAGGGCATTGTTGGATGTTGCCCCCCTGTCAAGGATTTCCTTTAGGCTTGCTTTTTCCTTTTTTCTTAACCACATTAGGAGGATAGTTCTCCTAGTTATATGGTTGGCGTGGTTGGTTTTGGGAAGGCTGCACAAATTTCACCTGTGCATTATTCTGTATAGGTGGGTCTTGTGCTGGGGACTGAGCATAATGCGGTCCCTGGTTTGTGAATGGCTATTAGGGGGGAGCTCTTTCGTCAGCATGTATATCTACATAGTGGGTCCCCTGATTTGGACGATAGGGTCCTCCATGTTGATAAAATGATGCTCTACTGGTCAAATTTTGCGGAGGCATGTGATGACTTTGGTAGCTGGGTTGTGGTACATTCTGGGTAGAAGCGTACGTGTAATCGGGGTTTTGAATGCTGTTGCTTGGGTAAATTTGGGTCAACGACCCAATTAAACCGTCTGCAGAGTTCGATGCTCCTGCCAATTATTTGTAAGTTTGTAGGCATGGGGCGTCCAACAGGATATTGTAAATATACCCTGACTGGGTATAAAACAGCTTGAGTTATTGGGCCTTGCTCATGGAATCCTCTTTGGATATGGGCCTTTGTTGCGCCATATCCTTTGAAATATCTGCAGTGAGATTTTTCAGGAATAGGTATAATAGTACTCAATCGTCGAGTTTGGCTTTACATAGACTATGATGTTGCCGCCATTCATGGAGATGGTCCGAGATATGGATGACAAGGGTTTGCCTAAAGTGTGTCAGTAATTCCATTCTAAAATCATGGTGGATGGGTAACTAAAAATATTTCAGGAATGTAGTGGTGAGGGCACTAAAGGTTCAATGAGTAGCAGAGGGTTGCTCCACATACCATTTCGTTGCTATTCCTGTCAGAGTGTGTTGAAATAATCTCAGTCCAATAGTGTCGTCAATGATGTTATTCGACGAGCACCACAGGTGGAAATTCATGACAAGATTTCTTGGGTCTTCTGCTTTCTTTCCTTTGAAATTTGGAATATCGAAAGGGAGCTTCGTGGGCGTGGGAGGCCATATGGGGTTGTGTGCAATGGGGTTGTTCGTCAACTTAGTTAAATCTAGTAGATTCAATGAAGCTAGAAAAGGTGACTGTGAGGTTGCAACCATTGCAACTTGTTAAAACATATTGTTCTAGTTAGGGGTTTATCTGTGATGTACCCTACTTTGTATTTGACTGGATTCTTGAATGGGTAGCACTCCTCTGCCCTCTAGGGGTTGTGGGAGGAGTGGTATGTGGTGTGGTGCTGGGAGACCGACCACGGTTCCCAACTAAGGATGCCCTAATAAAGGACGAACTGATAATGGTGGCAGTGTTCCGTCTTTGATGCCTAAATGGAGAAATACCTAGAATCCCTCATGGTAATGGGGGGAGGTTGAAAGGAAATCTAGATCGATGAGGTCCCATTGGGTCCATTCTAGTGTCGACTAGGTCTAGCTTTGGAAATTTTTGAGAGGTTAGAGATTATGATCAAAGAAAAATTCCAATTGCATACATAAAACAAAGCAAAAATAAAATAGATTTTCCCTTTAAATTAATCCTATGTGATCATTCATTCAAAAAATATGGTTTTTATTTATTTGTATATGATACTCAAATCCTAGAAGACCTAATCATCCTCACACACTCAAATGTAACTAGGCCTTGAGAGGACACCTTGCGAGTGTTGGCACAGTGTCCCATAAGATCTGGCGACACTCCCAGTCAGCCAAAGAAAATCCACCAAGGTAAGGGCAGATGATCTAGTGCTTTCCTACACTGTCACCTATAGGGAAAGGATGCCCTATTTTTGGCCACTAAATACCATCATCCCACATGAGCATTCGAGTCTTGGGCTTCTTGGTAATTTAGCTAACAGTACCGAGTATGAGCTGGGTTAGTTAGCCACAACTGATACTTTCCCACACTACACCTAAGACTAACCCCCTCTGAAACAGGTCTCTATCATGCTTAGTTTTTCTTTTCCATGGGTTGTTAGGTGGATTTGAAAGCTCCCTAAACAATCAACTGCTATGTTTCAAGATGAAGAATGATCAAGGCGACTTATTGGATGCCTACCCCCTTGATCTTAACTTAAGCTATAAATTATTTTGTGGCCCCCGTGGGGAGAATTTAGTGAGTTTTGTTAAGTTAGTTTTAGGTGTATTCTTTTTTCTTATTGTGCGAATGTGTGTGAGAAAAAAGTGAACAAGCACATAGTTTTAACATGTGGATAGGCGATGATCCTTTTCAAAATCCCATATTAAACTATGTTCTATTGTTCCTTGTCCAAAAGAAAAACATGTGTAGATATGGGCCACTTTAAATTTTTCCTGGTTAATCTATGTGATCAACTACAGGGAGATGGTGAGTTGTGAATAGAGAGTGTTCATATGCTTGTCTAGGATCACCGAAGGGTGCAAAGGCAGCAGAGATTACTTTCTCTTCTATCGACATATCAATCTTGGTCTCAAAATCCTAGTGCAAAAATTGAACTAAACTAATGACTTTTACACTAGAAAAAAGGAACTAGCTAAGCATGCATGGACTTGGGCCACTTACTTTGGCTAATTATCTAGGTGTTTTGGAACCTAAATTTTTAAAACATAATTTTTTTTTTTCAGAATGCAAGTTAATTCCCCCCCCTACTTAAACTATGTGTGAACTTTGCAAAAATCAACTTGAAATAAAACTAACACGAAGCCTACTAAAAGTAGCTAAGAGTGAGATTTAACAAGCTGCAAGGTACCTCAAGCAGTGCTGGCAGATGTATTATGGGCTGCCAGACACTTTAGAAGTAGGAAAGGGTAGAAATATCAGAGAAATTTCTCATTCGATCTTTTGCATGCAAAAGGATGCAACAGGTGCGATTTCTGTGCGCAGGTCAACTCTAAACGCGTGCCTGTCTAAGGGAAAAAAGCGCAAATTCCTGCAAAAGTAATTTTTTGGAGTTGCTCTACTTTATTCTGTCACTTAGGATAAACTGGGGACTAAAAGAGAGAAAGGGGGAAATTTTAGCCCAACTCCATAGCACAGAGAGAGGTCTTTGCAAAAGGCACAACCACATAAACTTGGAAATAAATGTTAGTGGAGTCGCCAATCCTGTGTTAGTATGTTTGGTGCATGCATGTATGAAATCACACCAACTTAAGAGGTGTGGTTTTCCCTCTTAAGTTATTGGTCATAGGTAGAAAATATATGGAGTCAAGCAAGTTAGTGGAACATAGTATAATATAAACATACTAGATAGAGAAATAGCATGCATATTCAAACATAAAAATTAATTTAAACTAACACAAATAACATAAAAACTCTAAATAGAGTCAAACAACTTCATTAATCTAAACGGCGATGCTTACGTCCCCTCTTATTGAGTTCTGGTAGGAAATGAGGATGAAACTTTAACCCAATTTCCAAGGGGCCCTTAGAACTTCGATTCCTAATTCCCGATGCAAGGTTGTATTTACTTCCAAGCTTCCTTGGCGCAAAGTCTCCCTCTCTCTAATATGGTGGATTGAAGTTGAAGGATGGCAAAGAAATGTATCATGTCTATCTCTCCTCCGGATCACACACTGCTAGTATTGCTTGGGGAAATTTTGACCAGCATAAGAATGTGCTCTCAAGTTACTCATCTCTAGGTGGCCTTTATAGGATAATTCAAATCCTCCTTCCCTGTCTTGGTACATTATGGATGGTGACCCAAGAGAGGGGGATGATTCCATTGTGTGCCATTTTTTCCATTGTGTGCTCCCTTGATGTTCTAAGGAGGCTTGGGTGACTATCCTTAGGCGGCTTCAAGTGTGAAATCACTGTCCTCAAGTGTGATTTTTATGGTCCTAGAAAGTGACTTCCGCTACTCCCAGGATTGTGTGTGTTTTGGGTCAAAAGGCGCCCAAATGCACGCTTATCAAAGGATTATGCACACAAAAGAATTTATGAATAGTTCAAATATGATTTTTTCCCCAGACCTTAGAGATTTTTAAATACTTCTAGATTCTCTGATGTCTTTCAGCCCTGTAAATCCTTCTTCCTGACATTAAATAATGTTGCCTTTTCTTGTATGATTTTCCATTGATAACAATGGAGAATCAAACTCTGTGGGAAAGGTACTTACCATTGGTAGAGTTTTACTATAATAATAGTTACCACAGTTCCATTGGGGTGCCTCCTTATAAAGCTCTATATGGGAGGCCAAGCAGGATTCCATTGAGTTGGGAAAAGTTAGAGGACTGAGTAATAGTTTGGCCGAAGTTGGTAGAAGAAATGGAGAAATAGGTAAGACAGATTAGGAAAAGGTTAAAGGAAGCATAAGATATACAAAAGAGTTATGTTGATTCACATAGGATTGGTCATAGTTATGAAGTAGGAGACCAAGTTTTTATTTGTATTTGGCCCAAAAAAAGCACCATACAGTTTGGGAAAGGGAAAAAGTTGTCACCTCAGTTTATAGGAACTTTTAGAATCAAGGAGAAGATTGGATCAGTTTCCTATCTTCTAGTACTTCCAACCCATTTGCATAAAATTCATGATGTTTTTCATGTATCTATTCTACGAAATTATGTTTCTAATGAATCTCACAAACTGGATTGGAAGGAATTGAAGGTCTCGAATGTGGGAACTATAATGGTCGAACCATTACGCATATTGGACCGTAGGTTCGACATCTCAAACGTTGCATGGTGAACTAGGTTAAGGTCCAGTGGGACATATATAGGCCAAGATCTGCTACCTGGGAGGATGCAGAGACTATACATCATGACTACCACTCACTTTTCGATCATCTGTGATGCCCATTTTTTCTTAGATAGATACCTATGCTAAGACCTTATTTGTAGTTCCATGTTATTTTATTTATGAGCACTATGTAATATTGATCCATTTTAGTTGGACATATGGAACTACTTAAATAAATTATTAGATATATTTAGGTATCGTTGATTAAAATATTTGATGTATGACTTATTTCATGTATAATTTACCTAATGTATGACTTACTTAGTTATGATTTATCTAGTGTATGACTTATCAGAGTTATTTTTGTTCGTTGTATGGCTTAAAGGGATATGATTTATCTAATGAATGACTTATCAAAATTTTGATTTATCTAATGTAAGATTTATTTCCAGTATCTTAATAGCATGATGATTAAGATCACTTATCTATATATGTTTTGGTTGTTATGTACATACATGAATGAGAACGAACCTGTAGATTGGAAAGAATTATATGATAACCAAAATCTACTCTTCCGATGCTGAAACGTTGACATATCCAACGAGGAATGATATGATATACATTCCTCTATTACATTTTTTATCTACTTAATATGCACTATTATGACATGGGTAAAGTGTAAATGACAGGTAACAAGACTACCTGACTGAATTATTCGATGACAAGTATCCAACTAGTGTTGTAGTGTGGTCCATATTAGGGTGTTGACCCTAGTTTTGAGGAGGGGTGGAGGCATTTCCCACCGTGTAACCTTCAATCCTGGAACTTGTGGGAGGGTAGTGATGGACACGCTCTCCTAAAATTGTAATGATGATTGTCAGTTGCCTCGTGGGGAAGTTAGGATGATATATTCGACACTTCCGTCATATTGGTTTTATTAGTTGTTAGATCAGTATAGTCGATGCCATAGCATATAACAGTAGAGGATGGATAGGATGCGAGTAAAAGTAGGTTAGGAAGGATAGGAGGTTAAAATTTAGTTGGAGATTTTTTATGGGAGGTGGTATCATTTCTTGACTTAATTTGACTATTATATCTCTCTCTATTTTTTTATGCGTTATTGTTAGACTTATTTTAAACTCCTTGTGTTATTTTTAGTCTAATTTTGGGATGATTTTTATGAAGGAGGGGTGTATGTAATGCCCCACTTGATCCTATCAGGAAATTTTTTTATTACTGTTCAATTAATCTATAAATATTGACTTATAATTTTTGAGTAATATCTGCATTTGTGAATTTGCAATTTTTTTTTACTGATATAACTTTTATTATTTGTTATTATTTTATTTCTAACGTGTCTTCTCAAATCTACTTTTAGATAAGGTATAGTTTTCTCACAGTTATTTCTAAATTAAATATCTACATTTGTATCCCCAATATGTCTTCTCAAATCTACTTTTATATAAGGTATGGTCTTCTCCCATTTATTTCTAAATCAAATATCTAAATTTTGTTTCCCAATATGTCTTCTCAAATCTACTTTTTGGTCTTCTCCAATTTATTTGTGAATAAAATATCTATATTCATATCTACTTTTGGATAAGATATGGTAAAAAATTAAAGGTTAATGAATTAAAAGGATGAGGGGGTGGTCAAGGAATTAATGGTAAGTAGTTGAGGTGGATGAGAGGAAGAGACATAAAAGGGAAGGAGGATGAGAGGAGAGGGGGAGATCCTTGGTCTTTGTTCTGTCATCAGAGGAATTCATTTTTGAGGAGAAATGTGCAGAAAGAGAAGGGAGATAATGGAGAGAAAATGAAAGGAATAAAACTTAGATCTATTAGAGGTGGTTGATTCTAACTTGGACACACTACAACTGGTTGGACTTGGGCTTGGAGGGCTAGGGAACCTGTGGAGGTTCCCTGGGCTAGGAAACGATTCCTAGTTTCCTTGGAGATAAATTCAGTGAGGTGGCCCAATAGGAGTGTCTCAACAGAATCATGAGCATCTTAACCAAGCTATTGATACAAGTATTCTTGAATTGTTGCTTACTTATGTAAAATGTTGCAATGAAATTTATTATTTGTTTAATATGTTGCAAATGAATTTTACTTGTATGTTATCATCAAATAAATGTTGACGTATAAATATGCTATTTTCCTTCATATTGTGTTTAATTTAAATGATAATTGTAGGTTTAGTTAAAGATCTAGGTTAGGTCTTCACAATTTCATAAGAAAATGCCTCACAACAGTTGGACATGAGTTAAGTATGGTCATCATTACCAGTGTGGATGGAAGCCATACCAAATAAGGTGTATAAGAGGTTACAATATAGCCTATAATGTTGGATTTGATGGAGCCAACAAAGTTGACATAAAGAATAGGTGGAAGATCAAATTAAAATTCATGATTAGTTATGCATATAAGAGCTAACTATGTTCCATGGAAGTGAATATTTTAGAACCCCTCAAGATTCATTATGCAAAGTGGTTTATTTTACTAACTATTATCTTGTTTTATTAAGAGCCCTGAATCTTCTAATATGATTGTTAAATGTATGTTGATAGGTCTAAGTTGCGGCAATATTTCAAGCATAGCATTACACAGATATATGATTAAAACATAGTTACTAGTCAAACAGGAACTATTACCTCAAAACGATAAGTCTAGCACAAAAAAACTCAAAAACATGAAAAAACAACCCAAAAATGAAAAGTGTCTTCTAGAAGGCACTGTTTTTTTTAGGGTCAAATTTCAAAAAAAAAAAAAATATGCTAAAACCACATTTTTTCTTGAAAAAATGATTGAAAAAACACCCTTGAAACAAAAAGTGTTGATGGTGGAATAACATTGCCAATTTTTTGTGTGCAAAAAACAAATTGAAAACCGAAAGTGTTGATGCTGGAATAACGTCACTAGTTTTGTGTGTGCAAAAAACAACCTGAAAACAAAAAGTGTTTTTGTTGGAATAATGTCGTCAATTTTTTGTGTGCAAAAACACCTTGAAAACGAAAAGTGCTAATGTTGGAATAACATATTTTTCTTTTCGAAGTAAATTGTCAACATTTTTTAATAATGACATTAAAGATCAAATATCATGACTCTGAAAAGCCTTAAAATTTCAACGATAAACATGACATTAAAGATAAAATATCAAAAGTCTTCAAACTGCAAATTTTTTTACGCATGGTATTAAAAATAATTTATTATCGTATCTCTAAAAAGCCTTGAAAATCCAAGGATGACATTCAAGATAAAAATATCGACTTTATAAAAGTAAAAATTCCAACGATTTTTAGGCATGTTATTAAAGATAAAATATCACTTGTAAAAATAAATAAATAAATAAATAAACAAAAAATTTCAAACGAAAATAAAAAATGGAAAATTTTAAAAAACCACATAATTTAAAGAAAAAAATTAAAAATTAACCCAAAAAGAAAAAAAGACTAGAACAAATATTATTTAATGTAACCTATAAAAAAAATTATAAAAAAACCACATAATTAAAGGAAAAGATAAAATAAAATAATTAAAACAAAAAATTTAAAATTAGTTAAATTTAAAATAATAATAATAATAATAAAATAAAATATTGAAAAAAAAAATTAAATTTAGAAATTTAAATTTTAAAAAATTTAAATTTAAAAAGCAAATAAAAATATAAATTTTAAAATAATAAAACTTTAAATTAAAAAAAAAATTAAAATGAAAAAGAATGTTTAAATAATAATTTTAATTTAAAACAAAAATGCAAATAAATCTATGAAACATGTATTTGAAAAAAAAAATGGCGTCGTCTAACGAGCCGGAGGAATGGCCCGGACGGTCAAAATTGGCCGGAATCCGGGCCAAATTTTTTTTAAAAAATCTTGCAGAAATAGTGTTTGAATCCTGATTTTGACATTGGAAATGGATTCAGCACCATAAAAAACCTGTAGGACACCCAAAATATTAAACTTTGATAGTTATAACATGGATTTAGAAAAATTTCTGCCGGATTTTTTGAAAATCTTACCAGAATTTTCATGATTTTCAGGGCGATTCCTCCGGCTAGTTAGACTACGGCAAAAAAAATTAACAAAATTCATTTAAAAAGAAAAAATACATATTTAAAAAATATAATAATAAAAAAAAACTTTTTTTCAAATATATATATATATATATGTATATATGTATGTATATGTATATACATATACATATACATATACATATACATATACATATACATATACATATACATATACATATACATATATATATATATATATATATATATATATATATATATATATATATATATATATATTAAGAAAATATAAAAATTAATAAATTAATAAATTAAAAAAATATAAAAAATAAATAATAAAAAAATAAATAAAAATCACTTCCTTCACCCATTTTTGCCGCATAGGGGGGCCGCAGGGCTCGACTGACAGGCGACAAAGAGTTGGCAACTCTTCGCCGCCAACCGGCTGAGCATCGTGGCTCCAGGGTGACAATGATTCCCGGAGTTGACCCTTGCCGCCCTCTAGGCTCGACCGACGAGCAAGGGAGAGCTTCCAGCTCTTCGTCGCCTATCGGCCAAGGCCCACGGCCCTCAGGTCGGTGGCCTTTTTTATTTATTTTTTTAATTTTTTGGTTTATTATTTTTTTTAATTCATATTTTCAATTTTTGATTTAATTTAATTTTTATATTATATATATATATATATTTAAAATTTTTAAATTTAATATTTTTTTTTCTTTAAAGTTGTTTATTTTTAATTTTAAATTTCTTTGATATTTTTATTTTAAATTGAAAATTAAAAAAGGTTTTTATTTTTATTTATTTTTTAAATTTTAAAAACAACAGTCAAATAAAAAATTTAAAACAATAAATTTATTTATTTATTTATTTATAAATTTAAATTTCTGAATTTTAGTTATTTCTAATTTTAGTATTTTTATTCTTTGATTTAAAAAAAAAAATTATTATTTTTAAATTTAATTTGTTATTTTTTTATTTTATCATTTTCTGTAATTATGTTGTTTATTTTTTTTTTTAACTTAAAAAACGATATTGTTAATTTTTTTTTGTCTTTAAATTATGAGTTCTTATTTATTTATTTATTTTAATTTTTTAAATTTTTTTATTTTTACAAGTGATTTTTTTTGTTTACAATTTTATTTGTTTTTTTTCATATTTTTTATATTTGATTTTTTTTTTTTTACTGTTTTTAATTTTATTTTTATGTCTTATTAACAAAATGAAAATACCACTCTAAACAAAAAGTATTGATGTTGCATATGAGTGTCTTTTGTATTAATCACATAATAAGGATTTGGTCAACGTTTCAAACCAGCTAATGTGGTTCATCCTCACCCTTTTTAATAAAATCTTTAATTTAATTAATTAATTTATTATTTTTAATAAAATCTTTAATTTAATAAATTAATTTATTTTTAATAAAATCTTTAATTTATTTAATTAATTAATTATGGTATTTTAGTTCCTAAGTAACTTTCTAACCGCTAGTTCTTAACAACTAGTCCTAATGGCTAGTCCTTAACGCCTGTTTCCAAATAATGATGCATCTCTACTATGTATTCATCATGATTGATTTGCTTCCGCACCTTGTCCTGAGGATGAACCACAATAGTTGGTTCAAAACATGGACCAAATCCTTACTATATGATTAATCTGAAAGACACTCATCTACATTATGGATCACAAAAGTCTTAGATTTAACATTATTGATGTTGCATCAACACTTTTCAAAAATAGCTTGAAAATCATTAACATTTTAAAACAAATGTTCATACTTGATATATAAAAAAAATTAAAGTACTAAAAATATCACGATTTCTCTAAATTGACATGATATTTAAAAAAATAAAAATAAAATTTAAAGTTTCAAAAATATGCTAAAAAAAAAAAAGTTATTCTACATCATGAGTTTTCAAAATCGACATGAAAATCATGAAATTGAAAAAAAAAAGTGATAAGAAAATTTAAAATGACAAAACTATGTTAAAAAAAAAGGTGATTCTGCATCACCACTTTTCAAAATCAGGTGTATTTTTTGCTACCTCAAAAAAATGGGTACCAGGTAATTTTCTCATTTGATCATTAACTATGTTTTCAACCCTATGATATCTTGATGGTACATGTAGAAGCAAGCCAATGGAAATTAAATACATCATATCAACACCAATGGTTTGTTGAACAAGTCCATGTGAATTCCATGGCTTCATAGCAACATTGACTGTAAGGATTCTAAACTTTGAAACAACAACATTATGTCTCCTCTACAATGATAATGGTTGAAGATTGTAAAGGCACACACATTTTAATGCTCCGGAAAGAGGTCCGACAAATGAAGTATTGGAAGCCAATGTTTTCCTACATGGATCCATAGCAAGCTATCCGTGTATTATGTCAGCTTTTGTCACATGTTTAGGAGAAGGAAAATCAACAGCCATTGCATCAAAACCATGTGCATTAGATTATCATGACTACACCACAACATTATGGTTCGTAGCAACCACCTTTCATCCTCCTCACCTTTTCTCTCCTATCAATATGTAAATATCCTCATCATGTTGTCAGTGGTGATGTTGGGATCAATTCAGCATTTACTAAACAATAGGCATGAGAGAGAAGTGAGGAAGTTCAAGAGTGATGTGGCGAGGTCAAGGGTCACAGTAGGTGAACAGTCACCTCATATCTATAGATGTTCCCTCATGCCTCATTGTGATGGGGGCACTTTTAGCACTTGAGTGATGGCTATGACTAGATAGCTTATTTGTGCTTGAGAGCTAAAGGCACTCAACTCTTGGTAACTAGTAGAGGGAGTTATAGTGAGGCTAGGGTTTTTCATCAGGAAATGGTATGAGTAGCCCATGTTCCACTGTTGGGTTTTGACGAGCCGAAAGTTATATAATTGAATTTGTAGGAGCATCAATAATATGTTATCTCTATTCGGCAATGATTTCCAATCAAACTCATGGTGGTTATATTGGATGTCTAATATTTCACTATACTTGTATGTGTGCTTTCATATGCGTAATATGTTATGGAATGATTCATAGTGGTTTCATGTATTTTTTTCTTTCGAATATGTCTTTAATTTCTCCTTTCCATGTTAGTGATCTATTGTGAACTAATTCGAAATTAACTTCTCACATGTTCTTCTTCATGTATGTCTAATTGGGTTTTGGCTCACTGATCCCTCTCATCGAATACCCCTTCTTATTGCTGGTAAGACTTTTTTGTATCTCTGTTTGTAGTTTCTAAATCTTGGGATGATTTTGTTCCACGCTTTGGGAATTTCACTCTTGTCCCCACTCTGACACCTTCTCATTTGATAGTCAAGAGCATAAACTTTCATGATGGAATTTGGGCCCACATAATGGATGGGGCTCCTATCCCAAACAATGTGAGGTCTAATTGGTACTTCATACTGGGGATACCCCCTTGTTGTTGGTGGTAAATTCCAACCCATCAACAACTCCATATTTCCTTACTTGTTGCGTCGATAATGTTTCTTTGGCTTTTCTTGAATTTGATTTGAATCATTATTATACAACTTCCTCTTCAAGGATTCTTTCACTCATGAGCTGATGCCAAAACTCTTATTATTGAAATTGTGTTCTTCGGATTTCTTCTTGTACTTCGTATCCTTGACTTTGTTTCTACCATATTTATTGATAGAAAAATCTTATCTCTTCTTGACTCGATTGCTGAAAAATGGTTTTAATGCATTCTTCCTTGTTTTCAGAAACTTCCATATCATTCCCTTCACTTTCATCATCATGTAATGCTATTTTTTCCTATAATCTACACACTCAAGATCAATGTTCACCATTTAATTGAATTATTTTATTCTAGATACTGCCTTAAGACTCACATAAATTTGTTCGATTGGTTTTTGAATCCATTCCTCAATGAGCTTCATATCAGCATTAAAGTTGTTAGCAATTTTATTTTCAACTTTTGTGCCCATGATATTTCAACCACGTACATAATAAAAAATAATGTTAAAAACATATATTTTATGTTCTTTAGTGAGAGCTTCTTTCTCTACCTTCTTTTATTTTTCCATTGCATCATAATTTTCATTTTCTTCCCTTTTACCAACCTTTGCTGCTACAAACATGTTGTATTCCACTTGGTTTCCAAACATGAGTGGGATTCTCACACCAAATAGAAACATATCAATAAGAAATTTATGTTTCATCATGTGCAACCACTCATCATTTGTTAAAAGTTCTTCATCAAGGTTAACATCAACATAATTTTCATCCACTCTATTACGAGATATCTGAGCATGCATGTTCTCACTAAAAAAATCAACTTCACCAAATCCATCAGCTGTAACTAGATTCATCAATTTCCATCTCATTTTGAATTCATCATCCACATGTGTTTCATCATAGTGGAATTCACCATCATCTGCACCTTCCATGATATAGTGGAGTCCTTGAGCATTTATATGCTCTTTCTCTACTTCAACCATATACGATTCAACTTGTCTCTTTACAAAATTTTCCGCATCTTCTTCATCCATATGCATATTTGAATAATGGGTTTCAATTTTATAGCCTTCACGACCATCATCCAATTTTGAGTGGGATTCTACAAGCTTTGTTGTCCTCTCAAAGTCTTGCTCATCTACTCTTAGATCTGCGACTGAATCAAAAAATTATGATACATCTTCCTGTTTCTTCCATTCTTCCTTGGAAGTTGTATATTTTTCTCTCTTGCATAAAAACTTCTCGTCCAATACTTGTTTTATAAAATTCAATGCCAAAACATCACATAATTCATCATATGGGTTATTAGACTCATACTTAAATAACTATTTAACTCAAAGAAAAGTTAGCATCTTGATAACCCAATGATCAAAATATTTACCAGTAAACATAGGAGGTGGTAGAAAATCAAATATAAACCAATTGCCCTCAATTTTTTCTTTTTCTTCTGCTAGAATTCTCAGTTCCTCAGTTGTGGCCTAAACCTTTCTAAACCTGACAATGATATTTTCCTCTTCTTTTCGATTCCTTTTCATAATTTTATTCTCTCACACTTTGTGACCCATGACTATTTTATTTCTTTTGTCTTATAGCTCCTTTCTTGATTTCATGAGGCTATCTTCCATATCACCCTCGAAAAGAAATATTATTTTCAATATGTGCCCCTGTAAGGCATAATATTTACACAAAAAAATGTCATTACTTACAAAAGAAACAAAATATTTTTTTAGACCGACAGACTTTCCAATGCCCTAACCTTTTGTTCAATAAAAATCCCTATTTTGTTTTTTTAAATACCTTGCACGTTTGTTTTTTTTTAATTAAAAAAAAAGCCCTAAAAAAAAAACTTTGTTTCAATATTCAACCCTTTTAATAAACATTTTCCATTTCATACACCTTTATAATATTTTCTATAAAACTTTGAAATAAAATGATAAGAATTCACATTATGAAGAGCACCTTTTAATTTTATAAAACTCAAACCATTTTTTTTTCAGAAATATGTCACGTATTAATATAACCTTCACGTGAATTTCAAAAATTATACCCAACAATAATATTTGAACTTTTAATGAGTGTTTCACCTTCCACTTTTGACTTTTATGATGAGTAACGTGGCTTGTATGAGGGAGAGCATGTGTACTAACTCCTTTCATGTTAATGGAGGGTAAATTTATCCTTTAACTCCACTGCTTATATCTATCATTCTCGTGCATGCAGTCGATGTGAAATTTGTGAATTGTTACATAGCTCACATTAGCGCTCTCCTATGTTATAATTCCCCGATTATCTCTTGTAGGGTGCTTTATAGATTTAATCAAGAGAAAAGAAAATTCTCTCTTCTCTCTCATGAATTGTTGTTGATCCGCTCTCCCATGGTTCTATTTAACCTCGCTATGATAACAATTTTTTGGAAAGGCATAGAAGGAAAGACACAAAATTGAACACTAAATTCACACACACACAATAACACAAGTTTTGGCTCTTCAATTGATCATACAAACTTGATGATTCCAATGAACCCAACATGGGGTATTTATGCTTTTCAGCTAATGACTCACTCAAAATAAATTCGACATGCACACACACTCTAAATTCGAATTTTTCCAAAACACGACTTCACTTGAACTCACTCAACCTGACTCAGTTACCTAACTCTCCAAATTTAGTCCATTATTGCATGCAAGAATAATTACAATTTCCGACACTCCCCCTTATGACTAAACATAACTCAAACATGACTTAACATTAGTCAACATGACTTAAATATGTCTACTAGAATTACAATATAAATTAACTCAATCATCACTCAAACATGTCTACTGGTATATGTCTCAACTCTGCTTAAAATGACTCAAAAATTTTACAATTTTGCATTTTTTTCTTTCGTTTCTTCTAGATTATTTATCCTCAAATTTGCTTCATTTTCTGTTGTGCATTATTACAGTAGGTTTTATATTTCTTTACTTATTTCTGATAAAATGTTTCTTTGGCATATCTTCAATTTGATTGAAGTTGTCCTTCTACAACTTCCTCTTCAATAATTCTTTCGCTCGTGGATTGCTGCAATAACTCTTCTTCTTCAAACTATGTTCTTCTCGCTACCTCTTGTGCTTCATATCCCTGACTTTCTTTCTACCATATTTCTTGATACAAGAATCTTATCTCTTCTTCAATCCATTATTGAAAATGGTCTTAATGCATTCTTCCTTGTTCTCATAAACTTCCATATTATTCTCTCCACTCTCATCATTAGGTACTACTATTTTTTTCCTTTCCTCTGCACACTCAAGATCAATGTTCACCATTTCATTCAATTTTTTTTTCCAATTGTTGCTTTAACACTCACATCAATTTGTTCAATTGGTTTTTGAATCCATACTTCAATGAGCTTCAAATCAACATCAAATTTATTAGAAAATTTATTTTCAGCTTTTGCACCCATGCTATTCTGAAAACATGCATATTAAAAAAACAATGTTTAAAACATTTTTTCTATGTTATTCAGTGAGAGATTCCTTCTTTACCTCTACCTTATCCACCTTATTTTTTTCTCTCATTTCATCATAATTTTCATTTTCTGCCATTTTACCATCCTCCGCTACCGCAAACATGTTGTCTTCCACTTGGCTTCCAAACAGAAGTGGAATTCTCACACCAAACAAAAAACATATCAATAACAGCTTTTTGTTGCATCTTGTGCAACCACTCATCATTATTTAAGTATTCTTCATCAAATTTAACATCAACATAATTTTCATCCACTCTATTATGTGATATCCGAGCTTGCATGTGCTCACTAATGAATTCAACCTCACCAAATCCATCAAATACGGCAAATTTACCAATTCACCTCTCACTTTGAAGTGAAAATCCACATGTGCTTCAACATAGTGTGATTCACCATCATCTGCACCTTCCACGTTACAGTGGAGTCCTTGAGCATTTATATGCTCTTTCTCTTCTTCCCTCACATAGGCTTCAACTCCTCTCTGTGCAATCTTTGTTGCATCTTATTCATCCATATACATTTTGCATAATGGGTTTGAATTTTATAGCCTTCATGACCATCATCTAGTTTTGAGTGGGATTCTCTAAGATATGTTGTCCTCTCATAGTTTTTCTCAATCGAGTCTCAGATCTGCAGCCAACTCAAAAAATTATGATGCGTCTAGTTGCTGCATATTACTCCCCCTTGCACTAAATTCTTCTTCCAGGATCTTCCATGTTTCCTCGGAAGTTGTAGCTTTTTCTACCTTGCACAAAAAATTGTCATCCAATTCTTGTTTTATAAAATTCAATGCTAAAATATCACAATATACTTTGTCATAAGGTTTATTAGAATCATACTCAATTAAATCTCTATCTCAAAGAAAAGTTAGCATCTTGATAACCTAATGATTAAAATAATTACCAATAAACATAGGAGGTGGTGAGAGATCAAAGCTACAACAATAACCCTAAATTTCTTCTTTGTCTTCTGCTAGAATTCTTAGTTCCTCAGATGCAAATTGAACCTCTCTAAACATGTAAATGATCTTTGCCTCTTATTTTAGATCCCTTTTCTTAATATTCTTTAGTTCTGATTTTCGACCGATGAATATTGTATTTCCTCTATTTTATAACTTCTTTATTGATTGCATGAGGCTATCTTCCATATCGCCCACGAAAAGGAAATATGATTTTCAATATGTGCCCCTGTAAGGCATAATATTCACCCAAAAAATGATCATACTTCAGAAAACAAACAAAATATTTTTGTATATTGACAAACTTTGCAATGCCCTAAATTGTTGTTCAATAAACCCCACCCCCCGCCTTTTTTTTTAAAATACCATGCACCTTGTTTTTTAATTAAAAAAAAAAACACTTAAAAAAACCTTTATTTGAAACTTAGACCCTTTTAATAAACCTTTTCCCTTTTCTACATATTTATAATATTTTATATAAACCTTTCAAATAACAGGATAAGAATTCACTTTATGAAGAGCCCCTCTTAATTTTATAAAATTCAAACCATAAATTTTTTGTTTTCAAAAAGATATGTCACATATTAATATAACCTTCACGTGACTTTCAAAAAGTATGCCCACCAATAATAGTTGACCTTTTATTGAATTTTTCACCTTTCACTTTTTCCTTTTATGAAAAGTAACTCAACTCCTATGAAGGAGAGTTTGCATACTATAAAGCCTTCCATGATAATGTAGGGTGCACCAATTATTTGACGCCCCTTCTTATACCTATCACTTGCGTGCTTGCAATCGGTGTGAATTAAGTGACTTGCAACATGGCTCACCTCAGTGCTCTTCTGCGTTATAACACCCAAACTATCAGTTGAAGGGTGTGTTATAGACTTAATCAAGAGAAAACATATTTCTCTCTTCTCTATCACGGAATGTTGTTGATCCATTCTCCCTCGGCTCTTTGTAATGTTACTCTATTACCAATTAGTTGGGAAGGAAGAGGAGGAAAGACACAAAATTTAAGACAAAATTTCACACACAAAATAATACGAGTTGTAGATCTTCAATTAATCATACAAACTTGATGATTACAATGAACCCAACATGAGGTATTTATGTTTTTCAGCTAATGGCTTACTCAAAATAACTTCAACATGCACATAGACTCTAAATTTTAATTTCCTCAAAATATGACTTAACTCGAACTCACCTGACTTGAATCAGTTACCTGACTCTCCAAATTTAGCTAAATCTTGCATGCAGGAGTAATTACAATTTCCAACACTCCCCATTAATTACAACCGTATGACTCAACATAACTCAAACACTACTCAACATGAATCAAATTGAATTAACTATGCATTATAGCTCACAACAGAAATCAACTCAAACATCACTCAACACATGCCAACTTGTCTATGTCTCAGCTAGGCTTACAATGACTCAAAATTTTTAAAATTTTGAATTTAATTTTTTGTTTCTTACAGATCGTATATCCTCAAAATTTCTTCATTCTTTGTTGCACATTCTTAATATAGGCTCCATATTTCTTTACTCTTTGTTGCTGCAATGTTTCTTTTGCTTCTCTTGAATTTGATATGAGTCAGTCCTCTACAACTTCTTCTTCAAGGATTCTTTCACTCATGGACTGTTGCCATAAATTTTCTTCTTCAAAGCATATTCTTCGTGCTACTTCTTGGGATTCATATCCCTGACTTTCTTTCTGCCATATTCATTGATATAACAATCTTATATCTTCTTTAATCCATTACTGAAAAATGGTTCTAATGCATTCTTCCTTATTTTAGAAACTTCCATATCATTCTCTTCACTCTCATCATCATGTACTGCTAGTTTTTTCCTGTACTCTGCACACTCAAGATCAATTTTCACCATTTCATTCAATTCTTTTATTCTAGCTATTATTTTAAGACTCACATCAGTTTGTTCAATTCATTTTTGAATCCATTATTCAATGAGCTTCACACCTGCATCAAAATTATTAACAATTTTTTTAAAACTTTTTCACCCATGTTATTATGAAAACCTACATATTAAAAATAAATGTTAAAAATATATTTGTTATGTTAATCTTTAGTGAGAGCTTCCTTCTCTACCTCTAACATATCCACCTTATTTTTTTTCTCTCATTGCATCATAATTTTAATTTTCTACCCTTTTACCTACCTATGTTTCTTCAGACATGTTTTCTTCCACTTAGCTTCCAATCAAAAGTGGAATTCTCACACCAAATAACCAAATATCAATAATATATTTATGTTTCATCATGTCCAACCACTCATAATTAGTTAAATGTTCCTCATTGAAGTTAACATCAACATCATTTTCATCCACTATATTGTGGGATAAACCAGCTTGCATGTGCTCACTAGCAAATTCAACTTCACCAAATCCATCAATTGCATCTTGATTCACCAATTAACATCTCACTTTGTAGTCATCATCCACATATGTTTCATCATAGTGGGATTCAAAATCACCTGCACCTTCCATGTTACAGTGGAGTCCTTCATCATTTGTATGTTATTGCTATGCTTCACTCACATAGGCTTCAAGTTCTCTCTCTACAATATTTGTTACATCTTCTTCATCCATATGCATGTATTCATAATTGGTTTCAATTTTATAATATTCATGACCATCATACACTTTTGAGTGGTATTCTCCAAGCTCTATCATCCTCTAAGTGTCCTCAGATCTACGACTGACTCAACAAATTGTGACACATCTTGTTGCTACATGTCACTCCCCCATGCATGAAATTATTCTTCAAATATATCCCATGCTTCCTTGGAAGTTTTAGCTTTTTCTATATTCCATAAAAACTTCTCATCCAATGCCTATTTTCTAAAATTCAATGTTGAAACATCACATACTTCATCATATGGTTATTAGAATCATACTAAATTAACTCTTTAGCTTGAAGAAAAGTTAGCTTATTGATAACCCAATGATCAAAATATTTACCAGTAAGCATAGGAGGTGGTATTAAATCAAAGCTACACCAATCACCCTCAATTTCTTCTTTGTCTTCTGCTATATATATCGATTCCTCGACTACAGATTCAACCTCTCTAAATGTGGCAATGATCTCTACCTCTTCTTTTTTATTCCTTATATTAATCTTCTTCAGTCGCGCTTTGTGACCAATGGATTTTGTATTTCCTATATCTTATAGCTTCTTTCCTGATTTCATGAGGCTATCTTCCATATCACCCCCAAAAAATAAATACGATTTTTACTAGGCACCCCCGTAAGGCATAATATTCACCTAAAAAACCATTATGTTTCACAAAACAAACAAAATATTTTTGTAGGCTGACGAACTTTGTAGGCTGACGAACTTTGCAAAGACCTAAACTCATGTTCAATAAAAACCCCCCTTTTCTTTTTTTATCTACCATTCACCTTTGGTTTTGTTTTATTTTTTTAATTAGAAAACAACACCTAAAAAAAAAATTATTTCAAATTTCAACCCTTTTTTAATAAGAATTTTCCCTTTAATATACCTTTATAAGTTTTTTTATAAACCTTTGAAATGAAACAATAAGATCACACTTTATGAACAACCCCTTTTAATTTTATAACACTCAAACCATACTTTTTTTTTCAAAAAGAGATGTCACAGATTAATATAAATTTCACGTGACTTTCTCAATGTATGCCCATAAATAATAGTTGAACTTTTAATGAATGTTTCACCATTCACTTTTGGCTTTTATGATGATTAATGCATCTCATATGAAGGAGATCATACATACCAATTAATTCCATGGTAACGAAGGGCACGTCAATGCCTTAAGGACC
The DNA here is from genome assembly GCA_034641835.2 of Pinus albicaulis. Taxonomy (NCBI): domain Eukaryota; kingdom Viridiplantae; phylum Streptophyta; class Pinopsida; order Pinales; family Pinaceae; genus Pinus; species Pinus albicaulis. Next base: position 1,034,322,880 of record CM076583.1, on the reverse strand, counting down.
CTTCTAATGCCTCTTGCTGACATACATGCAGTCAGCATGAAGTCTGTGACTTGTAATGTGGCTTGCCTCAATTCTCTCCTATGTTGTAACATCCAAACTATCACTTGAAGGGTGCGTCATAAATTTAATCAAGAGAAAAAACATTTATCTCTTCTCTCTCATGTACTGCTACTGATCCGCTCTCCCCTGGCTCTTTGTAACCTAACTCTGATACCAATTTGTTAGAAAGGAAGAGGAGGAAAGGCACAAAATTTAGCGCAAAATTTCACATACACAATAACATGAGTTGGGACTCTTCAATTGACCATAAAAAATTTATGATTACAATGACCCCAAAATGGGGTATTTATGCTTTTCAGCTAATAACTCACTCAAAATAACTTCAACATGCATGCACGCACTCTAAATTCGACTACTTTTCCCAAAATATGACTTAACTCAAACTCGCACAAATTGAATAACCTACCCGAGTCTCCAAATTTAGAAAAATCTTGCATGTGGGAGTAAGTACAATTTCCATCATCCCCCCTTAGTTACGACCATATGACTCAACATAACTCAAACATGACTAGACACAACTTAACTATGCCTGCTAGGATTACAATAGAAATTAACTCAATCATTAGTCAAACATCCATGTTGGTCTATGTCTCAGTTAGGATTACAATGACTCAAATCTTTGACAATTTTGAATTTTCTTTTTTGTTTATTCTAGATTCTCTATCCTTGAAATTACTTCATTCTATGTTGCACATTATTACTGTAGGCTTCTTATTTATTTACTTGTTTTTGCTGCAATGTTTCATTGTCTTATATTTAATTTGGTATGAGTCTGTATTCTACAACTTCCTCTTCAAGAATTCTTTCACTCATGGTATGTTTCCATAACTCTTTTTCTTCAAACCATGTTCTTCGTGATGTTTCTTGCACTTTATATCCCTGACTTAATTTCTACCATATTTATTGATAGTATAATCTTTTCTCTTCTTGAATCCATTGGTGGAAAATGGTTTTAATGCATCCTTATTTGCTTTCAAAAACTTCCATATCATTCCCTTCATTCTCATCATTAGGTACTACTATTTTTTTCTTATACTTTGCACACTCATTATCAATGTTCACAATTTAATTCAATTCTTTTATTCCGGCTGCTTCTTTAAGAATTGTGTTAGTATGTTCAATTGGTTTATGAATTGAGTCTTCAATGAGATTCACATCTGCATCAAACTTATTAGCAACTTTATTTTCAAATTTTGTGCCCGTGATATTTTGAACACTTACCTATTCAAAAAAAATGTTAAAAGCATCTTTGTTATGTTCTTTAGTGAGAGCTTCCTTCTCTATCTCTACCTTCTCGACCTTGTTCTTTTCTACCATTACATCATAATTTTCATTTTCTTCCCTTTTACCATCCTTTACTGCTGCAAACATGCTTTCTTCCACTTGGATTCGAAACACAAGTGGGATTCTCACACCAAATAAGAACATATCAATAATATCCTTATGTTTAATCATGTGAAACTGCTCATCATTAGTTAAATGTTCTTCATCAAAGTTAGCATCAACATAATTTTGATCTAGTCTATTGTGTGATATATGAGATTCCATGTGCTCACTAACAAATTCAACTTCACCAAATCCATCGGCTACGAATGGATTCACCAATTCACATCTCACTTTGTAGTGATCATCTACATGTGTTTCATCACAATGGAATTCACCGTCATCTTCACCATCCACGTTACAGTGGAGTCCTTGAGAATTTATATGCTCTTGCTTTCCTTCGCTCACAAAGGCTTCAACTTCTCTCTCTGTAATATTTGTTGCATATTCTTCATCCATATGAATGTATGGATAATGGGTTTGAATTTTATACTCTTCACGAACATCATCCACTTTTTAGTGGGATTCTCCAAACTTTGTTGTCCTCTTAGAGTCTTTCTCATCTAATCTCAGATTAGTGGATGACTCAACAAATTATGACACATATTGCTGTTGCATGTCACTCACCTTGCACCAAAATTTTCTTCCAGGATCTTCCATGCTTCCATGGAAGTTGTAGCTTTTTCTATCTTGCACAAAAACTTCCCATTCAATCCTTGTTTTATAAAATTTAGTGCTAAACCATCACATACTTCATCATATACATTATTACGCTCATACTCAATTAAATCTTTAGCTCAAAGAAAAGTTAGCATATTGATAACCAAATGATCAAAATATTTACCAGTAAACATAGGAGGTGGTAGCAGATCAAATCTACACCAATTACCCTAGATTTCGTCTTTTTCTTCTACTAGACTTCTCAATTCATTGATTGTATCCCGAACCTCTGGTTAGCCCTGGTATTTCACCAAGAGTGTTACAACTCCTAGGGGATGTCCTACTTTACTTTATCAACCTAGGGTTTGTACAAACTTGGAGGTGACAATGTTGTATACACAACAGATGCATTTTTCTCATGCATTCCTATTCTGCTTTACGAAAGGATGCTATTTTTTAAACTATAATAAGAACTGGAAATTAAATTTCTGGAAGGAAAAGACAGAAAGGAAAATAATGTAAATTTCAGAAAGGAAATGACAGAAATGAAACTAATTTAATTTGTATAAAGCAAATGATGGAAATGAAAATAATATCATTTGCAGAAAGGAAATAGTACAAGCAAAACTAATTCAAATTGCACTTAACTTGGCCAATAGGCTAAACACACCCTACTCTATCTATCATGCTCCTATCTACGCAATTATTCATGACCTAATTCTAATTTGAAGAGGTGTTTCTTATAGCTTGTAGAAGAAAGGGTTAAAGGTGCTAATGGAGGGCTTAACCACATAAAAAAAGGCTTAGGGGAGTGAAAAACAGGTTTAAAAATTTTAATATCACAAAAATACTTTGGAGAGGGAGACTTTTAAAAGTTTGATGGAAGACTTATAATAGGGGGGTGGAAATGAAATATGAAATATGAAATATCACAATATTACAATATCACAATGTTGGTGGAGAAGTGGAATTGCAATCGAGAGGAAAGTGTGAAGTGCAAGGCACGACGGGTGATAGAGGTGCAATATGAGAGATGTGATATCGCAATCGCAAGATCGAAAAGCTGGAGAAGTAGCAAAAGTGTTGTTCGGGAGCAAGAGAAAAATGCGATATGTGATGGGGATAGACATTGTGAAATGTGCTTTGCAATAGGGATGACATGGCAGAGTACTACTGTAATGTCGCAATCAGCAGTTGGGAGAGGTAAGTGTTAGTGAAGTGGGAGCGAAATGAAATATGCGATGGGAATAGAACTACGAAATGAGATTTTCGATGGGAATAGAAACTACGAAATGTGATTTGCGATAGGGATGATGTGGCAGAGTGCTACAGTAATTTCACAATCGACGATTGGGAGCAGTAAGTCTTAAGGAAGACCAAGTGGAACAAGAGATTTGCATTTTGTGATAATTGTTTTAAAGGAAAAAGGGAAAAGGTGAGTTTCCAAAGGTTTTCGAATATTTTTGTAATAATCATCAAAGGTAAGGCAGAAGGGTTATATGAAATATCACAATTGGAGCTCCAAAGTGGAAAGTATTAACGAAGGCCAGGAGGATTTGCAATTTTTGATAGAGCGAAGTACAGTAGTGGGAATTTCTAGGAGAAAGGCTGGAGGTTGAATTCTAATGCATTTGTAAACATTTTTGGGAATGAGAATGGTGGTGGTTGCAAAGAAGAGGAAAAGAAGGGAATGGAGGGCGCAACAGTAGTGCTCAGGTTCTGAAGACAGAGATGGAAAATGGAGCGTGAAGGAAACACAGAGCTCCTTTGGGGCTTTAACACCAATTCTTGCAATCAACCCTTCTAACTTATGCACAAAGAAACAAACAAATGCGTGAAAATATAGTACAAAAGGAAGGTTGGAAATGGTAATGAAACTCTACTTTAATCTCAGAAACAGTGAACAGAAATCAATGTTTGGGTATGTGGGAAGGTTCACCCTCCTTGAGCTCTATTGACAGAGATTAGAAGGGAGGTAATGATCAAAAAATTTTAGAGTTTTCTCCTCTATTCTATTACTCATAAGAAAATGAAACATACAACATCACACTGAAAGAAAAAACTAAGCAGCGATGAAAATATTTGAAGCAAAAATAACTGAATGGCAGAAAGAAAAGAATAAGTACAACAGAGAGGCTGAGGCACATGGATTGGGCCCTAACCCACATGCCTAGCTCTATGAAATTTAAATCAGTAAAATGAAATCCATTTGCTCATTTCATGAAAAAATAGTCCCGTACATTTTTCAATTTTTAATTATTGAGTATAATAATAAAAAGCTCAATAGCTTGCAGCAAAGTTCCAAATAGAATCAAATCGACCAGAATGGACCCTAATTAGCTCTTGATCAAATTTATTTATCCTTAAGGGCAGCTACCAAAAACTACCTAGAAAATAGTGATTGAGTCCACTTTGACTCCAAGAAACCATAAATTGAGTGCACTTTGTCTTCAGTTTTCTTGGCTTCCTTTGATAGTTAAGGAGGGTGGAAAATCCCCTTGAATCTCTCAAATATTTCTCAATAATTTCTTGATATTGTGCTCATTTATTCTTCAATCTTGATCTTCCAATGGCAGGGAGAAATTCCCTAAATTATCTCCTTCTCCAAATCTGCATAATCTGCCCAATACTCTCACAATATTGTTAGTATGAATCTTAATCGCTAGTGTACGAAAAAATACCACTTTATTTGTGCATAACAAATATCCATAACAACAAAGATGGCTGATAATATCTTTAGATATGCAATTAGTTGACCAAGATAAATGCTGCAAAAATATAGATCTATGCATTGAAAGACATTAAGCAATAAATAAAAACAAGTGTTGCTCCATGCATCCAATAGACAAGACAAGAATATGTTGAGTGAATTTTATATTAATGGCACCTGGGAGGAAAAAATAGAAGGATTTTTCCAGTTCTCTTCAACGGGATGGGTTCTTGTAAGTCCTCAGCACTTCAGATCTAAAATTCCCCTCTCTTGATGGTGTAGAAAACCCAGACAAAAATGGAACTCAAAGGGAGCTCGCAATAAAAAAGATAGAAAAATATGACAATGATGGTGGATGAAAGTTAGACCAAAAGTATAGATCCAGAGTGATCTTTAGGCAACCAAAGGTAGTGAGTGAATAGAAAAACCCTTCTATTTATAACAAAATATTGAGTTAGTCTAGATATTTTTTCATAGTTAAAATATTATTTACCAAATCAAGGTCCAGCTTTTATGGAATATTTTATTATATTTGTTGAAGGGAAAAAGAATTTGACTTGGGTCAAATCCTTTTATTTGTAAATAATAAATAAATAAATAAATTATTTATTATTTTAAGGATATTGTTGAGTAATAATCAAATTAATAATGATTTATTTAATTATTTAAGAGTGATTTAGTCAAATTTAACAAGGAAAATTATTTAAATAAGGTTTAAATAATTATTCCTAGAAAATAATAAGATAAATAATAAATTATCTAATTAATTTTCCTGTTTTGGGTTAAATATGACCAGGAATATTAATTAAAATATTGTTTAACAAATTATTCCTTGAGGAAAATAAAAAAAGTAGATTTATTTATTTCCTCATGGGGTTTCCTGTTTAGACCATAAACAACTTAATAAAGGTGGTTTACTAAGTTATTTTTCATAGTGAAAGCAATTTTACTTAGGGTAAAATTGATCTTACATGGTGTACTTAGGTCCATCTAATAGTAACAGGTTAGATGACCAAAAAATGGTGTAATAGATTGCCCCTCAGCATGCGAGCATTAGGAGCTAATCGTATGACCGAAGTACGTTGTCAGAACTCAATCATTAGACACCAAAGGGGAAGTCAAAGAGAGAGAAATATGAGGCAGGCTGAAGTGCTAAAGGACTAGAACCTGATGAGGTTAGACTTACAGGTGTGACAAGTCTCTTTTATAAGTGAGTACCTGTGCTATAGGTCGCAGGGGAGGCATACCTATGCCTGCCGAGACAAAGTGCAAAGAATAATGTGTCCAGTAAACAAGGGACTGAATAATATAGTAAATGCTAGCATAAACATGAGCCTGGTAAAAACATGATAATGAATCCCATATACATACTGTTGTACATATTTACCTCTGCCTATGAATTTTTGCCCTGCTGCCTCATTTAAATCCATTTTTTAGCCTATGCCATGGCCTAAAATCTCATGACCCCGCTTGATACTACTATCTCCGCCCGAAAATCCTCTTCACAATAGTTAAAAATCCAAATTTAAATAATCGGGCCGAGTCCTTAAGATTTTGATGCCCTCCCACTTCGACTTCCATATGACCCGAGTCTAAAAACCATAATTCAAAGCAAGAAGGGGCCTATTGTTTAAACGATCGGACACAATGCTAGCCGTCCGATCTAGCTCCAATCAACGGCACGGCAATCAAATTATATGAAGGGTCCGCGCACATTGGATCGTCGGTATTTCATGGCCCACCATTTTATTGTCCCCCTATGCAAGCGCAGCCGTTGATCCTGTTCCGAGATCGAACGGTCCTAAGTCAATCGCAGTCCCACCCTCAATCGCGATCGGAACTTATAAAATGTACCACCCTGGTCTCCCCACTCCATCTTCCGATTTGCAATTTCCGATTTGGGTCCCACCTCCTGTGGTCGTGTCACTATTATTCACAACTGTACGCTGTATTCTTCCTCCACCATTCATATGTTCCGGTGATGTGTCACAGTTTATGAACCTTTGCCTCGTTCATTCATTGTCGCTCCATTGTGTTCTGCCTTGTCACGCCCCATTTCTCCATTATTTTCATGCATTTCTTGTCACCCTACATCGTCTCAATATCTCGCCTAGTCTGCATCACCGATTCCATGACCGCTGTCATATGCACACTCCCTATCACCGAGTCAATCTTTCTCTAATGCTTTGCGGGTTTTGCAGGTTTTAAATTGACTTAGTTGGCGCTTTAACTTTCTGCCTCCGTTGAAAAGATCTGGAGCATAACAAAGGACATATCATACTGGCGTAATTAAAGGAAGGAGCCGAGGGTAGGTGGGAGAGGTGACCGCCATTAAAGAAGACACAGATATGGATTCTCAGAATTCTCCAGATAAATTCGCCCGCATTAAAGATCCAGGATTCAAATTCAAAGCCAAGGGCCAAAAGTACAGCACAGAAATGCAGATTATTCTAGATCTCTTACGGCAGCAGATTTTCCCTCAGCCGCGGGCAACAAATTGTATATATTTTATTTTTCCCATCTTGTATATAAGGATATTTTATCAGCCAGCATTTATTTCATGAACAGGTTGTCTATTACCATCATTTATAGCCAGTCATTCATAAGAGAAGGCGCGAATGTTTTCCGCCGTTTTGGTTCAAACTGAGTCATTAATTGTGCCTCGTCTCCCTCCTCCTCTAGAGGTTTCTGTCTTCTCTATAAATACGAAAAAATAAGATCTTTGAAAGGTTCCATATTTCAATCAGCAAACTGTGCAGCGAGAAGACTTCTGTATACATTTTGTAACATTTCTGTATGAAGTTTCAGAGCCCGTAGGGTCTCAGTGAGGAGGGGTTATAACTGTACTGAGGATTCTGGTCTTTGGTATCTCACAGTATGTAACTTTTCTTATGTGTTAATACGTTATCTCATTTCATGCAATTTATCTTCTTGTATCATGTTCTAGAATGCGAGTGGCTCACTAGTTTGCAGTAAGGATTCATCCTAAGTGGTGCCCTTTCTAGAATTAGTCAAGTGCTTTAAATAGGCCTAGTCATGATATACTGTTCCATGTTCACTCTTTCCATATTTTCTGCTATATTAGTGGCTCAAGGATTCGTAAATTGGTGCGCCCTTGTACGCCTGCTAATATCATCTTATGTTTCCTCACTGCACTCACTTCCTGATATCTGATTTCTGTGATATATTATTTGAATCGGCCCTCTTTACAGTAAGCGGTCTCTTAACTGTCTGATGCTTTTATGCTGAAGTTTTACATGATGTTCTTACATTATTCTTATCCTTGTATCAGCTTCTAAGAGAGAGACTGGTCCCATTCAAATCTAATTTCCTTGTTTAAAACAAGAGATAGTAAGTGAGCTCCTTCGACTGACAACCCAAACTATAAAGGGCTCCTTGCTATAATAAGATGTCCTAGGCACTGGTCTATGGCAACTCTAGACTGTCTCTAGGGGGGTGACAAAATCATCCACAACATCTTTCTGGCACCGTTGCCGGGGACTCGAATTTAAGAATATCAGTTTCCCTGGGTTTTCGACATTTCTTATTCACTCTCTAATCAGGTGAGCACAGAGAGGTGAAGAGTTGCAGATTTCTCACCTTGGCGACTCCACTGGTTTTTATTTGATAAATCTTATTGGTAGTCTTGGCTCCTCGTAGGCCGCATTTGAGGTCAGACACAGCTCAACTGAAAACACCCTACGTGTCCGACCCAGAGAAAATTATTCATAAAAGAGTTTGGAAAGAGAGGAATTCGGCCCGTGCTGAAAATTCTGAGTGTTCTGTTGAAGATTATCTGCCCTCTTCTTCTCAAGAAGTTAGAGCAGAAAATCCCGAGTTTTATTCAGAGACTCCACGTAGGGGAAGTGCCTGGATAGAAGAAGAATCTCATCCTACTTTCGAGGTTGAAGAGATTAAAGAGCTCACTGAAGTAGCTCCGGTTAACCGTGAATTATTCCCATTCAAACCTCAGGTCTCTGTGCAGTATATTCCCATTGTTATTCATACTTCGCTTCCTCCTACTCCTCTCCCTTCATTCGTAGCTTAGACTGTTGTACAACCCCCATCTCCTCCAATGGCCAATGTTCCCGCTTTTCTGTTGAACAAATATGCTCCTCTGGCTTTACCCCAGGTGTTGAATGATATGCCACAGGATTATTTGAAGATTCTGCCAAGGTTTAATGGTGAAAAGGATATAGATGCTCAGAAACATCTCGATACCTTTTGCTCTTTTGCAGAAAATTTGAATGTTGAACATCTGGATGTGGTTTTGAGATTGTTTGTGCAGTCTTTAGAGGGTGAAGCCAGAAAATGGTTCAAGACACTGGCAAACCATTCAATCACTACCTGGGACCAGATGGAGAATGCTTTTCTCAGGAAGTGGGGAGAAAAGAAAGACCAAGGGCAGTGCCTCGTTGAATTAAATACGCTAAAGAAGAAACACAACGAGGGGGTGGCAGAATTTATCAAAAGGTTTAATAAATTGTATCTGAACCTTCCCACTGATATGAAACCTCAACAGGCTACTGCCAAAATTGTTTTTATAGCAGCCTTTGATTTCGATTTCGATTTTTCTCTGCGGGAAAGGATGCCTGTCACCCTGGATGATGCTCAGACGGATGCTCTATAGTTGGAGGCAAATTTTGCTGCCACTGGGAAGTCAAAAGGAAAAATTGAATAGGAAACCAGAAGAAAGGGCAAAGAAGAGGTTTCTACCTCTAATCAAGAAAAAGATTTAGATAAAATGGACGAAATAAGTAAAATGATAAAGAATATGGTCAAGCTAGAACTGGAAGCTAAGAATGCAGCTCCCAAGAACTATTACAATGCTCCAAACAGAGGATATAATCCTCAGTACAGAAAGCCTCCATTGCAGATATTACCAAGAGAAACAAAGGAACAGCAAGATCAGGTACCTCACCCTTTGTACCTAGAAGGACCAGCAGATGACTCCGCTGGAGATGCAGCTTATGGATTAGAAGATTCAAATCTGGCTTTTTCAAATAACGATGATATGGAGTGTTCCCTGCAAGAAGAAGACGAAGAAGCAGAGATTGACCATTACTGCAAGCAATTTGCTGATTTCATGGAAGCACAATTCAACGTCAAATATGATGTCAGATCCTCAAGGAAGAGGACTCGAACTCAGGAGCAAGAAGAAGAACCACCTCAGAAAAAAGCATCTGCTCAGAAGGAATCAGCAACAACGAAGAGCGTGGAAAAAGGTAAAAATCTTTTAAATACCCCCTTACAGTCAAATGATCAAATTCCTTCTTCTTCCAAAATAGTCAGTCCTCCTAATGCTGAGCCAGTGTCAAAAGAAGTCAAGTCTTCAGTTGAAAATAAGGAGTCCAAAGAAGTAGTGGTAGAAAAGCCCACATCTGCGTTTAACTTGCAAAAAGAGCTTCAGAAAATTAAGATTCCTGTCCCATTGACTGAGTTATTGAAACAGCCTGTATATCAGTCTCAAGTTACTTCTTTTATACTTCCTCCTGAAATACCAATTGCACCTGATAGTTTAAATCTTCAAGAAGAAAGACCCATGGTAGTCTTTGGCCCACATGTCGAGGAGATAGACCCTTCTACTCCTCCCTTTTATGTGTCCCTAGTCATCCATGACATGCTATTACATAACTGTATGTTAGATTCTGGGGTTTCCCATAATCTTATGCCTTTGTCTGTCATGGAGCAACTAGGACTGCAAATTACCAGACCATATAAAGATTTATATTCATTTGATTCCAAAACGGTTAAATGCTTGGGAATGATAAAAGATTTAGTGGTCAATTTAGCTCAAATCCCAGCAAAGAGTGTGGTCATGGACATCGTGGTTGCTGATATCCCAGCCCGCTTCGGCATGCTGTTGTCAAGGTCCTGGGGTACAAAGATTGGGGGATCAATTAAATTGGATTTAACATATGCCACTGTCCCAGTCTTTGGAGGTCAGGAAAGGAGGTTATATAGGGAGACAAGATTTGTTAAAATGGTAACTAATGCTGATTTCTCAGACAATTCTCCAGTTTACAACAATGAGGGAGACTTCTCATGTTTGATGTTAGAAGAAAATCAGAATTATGCACATGAGCCCCTCTTTGGTCAAATTCAAGCTGAGCAGCCTGAAGGAAATCAGGAATCAGAAATTTGGACTTTGCATTTTGATGGGGCAAATTCCAGGGAAGGTAATGGAGCTGGGGTGTTGTTAATTTCCCCCACAGGAAAATGGGTGCCGCTATCTTTCAAATTGGAATATGAGGCCACAAACAATGTAGTTGAATACGAAGCACTATTACTGGGACTGCAGACAGCTAAAAACACGGGCATCCGATGTCTGAAAGTGTTTGGAGAATCTGAACTGGTGGTGAGACAGATTAAGAATGAATGCCAAAATAAACATCCACGGCTCAGAGCATATAGAAATGAAGTATGGGACATGATAGAAAACTTCTTTTTAGCCTTTAACATACAGTTCATGCCCTGGGAGCAAAACAGAATAGTAGATTCTCTTGTAGTAGCCGCCAGTACATTCCGGCCTCCTCAGAACCCACTGTTGAGATATGAAGTGGAGGTACGGTACAGACCATCCATTCCAGACAATATAAAGCATTGGCAGGTATTCGAAGATGATGAAAAGATGAAAAGATTCATGGAGACAGTGGGAGAATTCACAAATATGGAAATCGATGATGATGAGGAAGAGGAAGTTGAAAATATTGTAGAAAATAAATGGGAGGAGAACATAGCGGGGAACAGAGTGCTGCAGCTGAAAGGTAATGTGATACCTAGAGGGCTGGTGCCTCTAGAAAGATTATTTAATAAAGATGATGTTCTAATGCAGCCAAACAAAACAGTAGAAGAAGATCAAGTGGGAGATCTGAACCTGGGTACTCATGCAGATCCCAAAATTGTCAAATTATCCAAAAGAGTCCCAGAAGAATACAAGGAAAAGTATTTGAAATTGTTTCAATCCTATAAAGATGTGTTTTCTTGGTCCTATCAGGACCTAAAAACTTTTGATGTAAATATAATACAACATAAGATTCCATTGAGGGAGGATGCAAAGCCATACAAGCAGAAGCTCAGGAAGATTAATCCTCTGCTTCTTCCCTCAATTGAAAAAGAAATTAAAAAATTGTTGAAGGCCAAAATAATTGTGCCCTTGAGGTACTCAGAATGGATAGCGAACCTTGTTCCTTTCAGAAAGAAAAATGGAGAAATAAGGTTGTGTGTGGACTTCAAGAATTTGAACAGAGCATCATTAAAAGATAATTATCCACTGCCTAAAATGGACCACATCCTGCAGAAAGTAGTGGGAGCATCCAGAATGTCAATGATGGATGGATTTTCAGGCTACAATCAGGTAGCTATGTTCCCAGAGGATCAGAAGAAAACTGCATTCACTACACCGTGGGGAACCTTTATGTTGCTAGGATGCCATTCGGATTGATTAATGCAGGAGCTACTTTTCAAAGGGCAATGGACATAGCCTTTGTTGGGGAACAGGAAAAGTTCTTGGTGGTGTACCTCGATGATATCACAGTGTTTTCAAAGAATGATGATGAGCATATTGAGCATTTAAGAAGAACTTTTGAAAACTGCAGAAGGTATGGCATGTCTCTTAATCCTCAAAAATCTTTATTTGCATTAGATGAAGGTAAACTTTTAGGGCACATTGTAACAAAGGATGGTGTGAAAATTGACCCTAAGAGAGTCGAAGCAATAAACAGTATTCCTTTTCCAAAGAATAAAAAGGAGGTACAAGTGTTTTTAGGCTGAATAAATTTCTTGAGGAGATTTATTCCTAACTATGATGAGATAGTTAGGCACATAACCAATATGTTGAAAAAGGAAAATGAAGTAAAATGGTCCCAGGAGTCTAGAGATGCATTCACAAGGATAAAACGGGAATTTACTGAAGCTCCTGTGCTAGCAGGGCCAGATTACAAAAAACCATTTATAATTTTCTCATTTGCTTCACCTCATACAATTGCTGGAGTGTTATTGCAGAAAAATGAAGAGGGGTATGAACAGCCCATAGCTTTCTTCAGTCAAGTCCTTTATGATGCTGAATTGAAATATAATATACTGGAGAAGCAAGCATATGCCCTGGTAAAGTCCCTTAAAGCTTTCAGAGTCTATGTTTTACAATCTCACATTACAGCTTATGTCCCTACAGCAGCAGTCAAAGACATTCTGGTTCAAGGAGACAGCGAAGGTAGAAGAGGAAGATGGATTGCAAAAATCCAAGAGTATGATTTGGACATAAGGCCTACCAAGTTGGTGAAAGGACAGGGACTTGCCAAGATGTTATCTGAATCAAATCATCAAGCTTTGGGCATTAATCTGTCTGTGATAGCAAATGAAGAATCAGAAAAAGAAGAAGAGCAACATGGACTAGAAATAGCTACTCAAAAGATACATGTGAAATATCTAACTAGTCCCTGGTATAAAGAAATAGTTGAATATTTGTTAACACTCAGCTGTCCCCCTGGCTATGACAAAGTGAAATACAGAGCTGTAAGGATGAAATCTCAGAAATATGCAATCGCCAAGGGACAGCTCTATTGGAGAGACCCTCTAGGCATATTACTTTTATGCCTCACAGAAAATGAAGTGCAAAATGTAATGACAGAATTTCATGAGGGGATATGTGGAGGACATTACAGCTGGAGGGCATTGCCAGTGGAACGTTTTATGCAGGAAAACCAGGAAGAACCAGATGACATGATCCGAAGAATTAATCAGCTGGTAGAATTAGAGGAAACAAGGAACTAGGTAGATCAGAGATTGATGGAATACCAGGAAAAAATGAAGAATGTCTTTGATCAACACGCGAAAGATTGGAATTTTCAGGTTGGAGACCTGGTTCTTAGATGGGATGTTCGCAGAGCAGAAAAGGGCAAACATGCTAAATTTGATCCATTTTGGTTCGGGCCATTTAAAATAGTGAAGCTGGGAAGGAACAACACCTTTACTTTAGAAAATCTACAGGGTGATTTGTTGGATGCACCCATGAATGGCCAGTTCCTCAAGTCATATTTCCAATTCTAACCCAGGCAGAGGATACCTGGTTGTATATATTGTATATAGTTTGTTTTGACTTTTATTTTTATAAAGGGAAAAGAATGTTGATAATTGTTTGAAGTATGAGTGCAGGGGAATTGAAAATGAGATGAAACATTTAATGGTCTGCGTGTTCTCGACATGCCCGAGGACGAACATGTCGTCCCCAGATGGAGCCGATGTTGTACATATTTACCTCTGCCTATGAATTTTTGCCCCGCTGCCTCATTTAAATCCATTTTTTAGCCTATGCCATGGCCTAAAATCTCATGACCCTGCTTGATACTACTATCTCCGCCCGAAAATCCTCTTCACAATAGTTAAAAATCCAAATTTAAATAATCGGGCCGAGTCCTTAAGAGTTTGATGCCCTCCCACTTCGACTTCCATATGACCCGAGTCTGAAAACCATAATTCAAAGCAAGAAGGGGCCTATTTTTTAAACGATCGGACACAATGCTAGCCGTCCGATATAGCTCCAATCAACGGCACGGCAATAAACTTATATGAAGGGTCCGCGCACATTGGATCGTCGGTCTTTCATGGCCCACCATTTTATTGTCCCCCTATGCAAGCGCAGCCGTTGATCCTGTTCCGAGATCGAACGGTTCTAAGTCAATCGCAGTCCCGCCCTCAATCGCGATCGGAACTTATAAAATGTACCACCCCGGTCTCCCCGCTCCATCTTCCGATTTGCGATTTCCGATTTGGGTCCCACCTCCTGTGGTCGTGTCACTATTATTCACAAGTGTACGATGTATTCTTCCTCCACCATTCATATGTTCCGGTGATGTGTCACAGTTTATGAACCTTTGCCTCGTTCATTCATTGTCGCTCCATTGTGTTCTGCCTTGTCACGCCCCATTTCTCCATTATTTTCATGCGTTTCTTGTCACCCTACATCGTCTCAATATCTCGCCTAGTCTGCATCACCGATTCCATGGCCGCTGTCATATGCACACTCCCTATCACCGAGTCAATCTTTCTCTAATGCTTTGCGGGTTTTGCAGGTTTTAAATTGACTTAGTTGGCGCTTTAACTTTCCGCCTCTGTTGAAAAGATCTGGAGCATAGCAAAGGACATATCATACTGGCGAAATTAAAGGAAGGAGTCGAGGGTAGGTGGGAGAGGTGACCGCCATTAAAGAAGACACAGATATGGATTCTCAGAATTCTCCAGATAAATTTGCCCGCATTAAAGATCCAGGATTCAAATTCAAAGCCAAGGGCTGAAAGTACAGCACAGAAATGCAGATTATTCTAGATCTCTTAGGGCAGTAGATTTTCCCTCAGCCGCAGGCAAAAAATTGTATATATTTTATTTTTCCCATCTTGTATATAAGGAGATTTTATCTCCCAGCATTTATTTCATGAATAGGTTGTCTAGTACCATCATTTATAGCCAGTCATTCATAAGAGAAGGCGCGAATGTTTTCCGCCATTTTGGTTCAAACTGAGTCATTAATTGTGCCTCGTCTCCCTCCTCCTCTAGAGGTTTCTGTCTTCTCTATAAATACGAAAAAATAAGATCTTTGAAAGGTTCCATATTTCAATCAGCAAACTGTGCAGCGAGAAGACTTCTGTATACATTTTGTAACATTTCTGTATGAAGTTTCAGAGCCCGTAGGGTCTCAGTGAGGAGGGGTTATAACTGTATTGAGGATTCTGGTCTTTGGTATCTCACATTATGTAATTTCTCTTATGTGTTAATACATTATCTCATTTCATGCAATTTATCTTCTTGTATCATGTTCTAGAATGCGAGTGGCTCACTAGTTTGCAGTAAGGATTCATCTTAAGTGATGCCCTTTCTGGAATTAGTCAAGCGCTTTAAATAGGCCTAGAAGTGATATGCTGTTCCATGTTCACTCTTTCATATTTTCTGCTATATTAGTGGCTTAAGGATTCGTAAATCGGTGCGCCCTTCTGCCAATAATATCTTCTTATGTTTCCTCACTGCACTCACTTCCTGATATCTGATTTCTGTGATATATTATTTGAATCGGCCCTCTTTACAGTAAGCGGTCTCTTAACTGTCTGATGCTTTTATGCTAAAGTTTTACATGATGTTCTTACATTATTCTTATCCTTGTATCAGCTTCTGAGAGAGATACTGGTCCCATTCAAATCTAATTTCCTTGTTTAAAACAAGAGATAGTAAGTGAGCTCCTTGGACTGACAACCCAAACTATAAAGGGCTCCTTGCTATAATAAGATGTCCTAGGCACTGGTCTATGGCAACTCTAGACTGTCTCTAGGGGGGTGACAAAATCATCCACAACACATATTGTGCCTCCGATAACATCCCAGACTTATACAATAATATATGAGTACATGAGATACAAATACAACACAAATACCCCTGTAAAAAATAAAGGGATCTGAAAATATGACTGATACATGCAATCAAAAAGGCATTGCAAGCGGCTGAGGCCGACATCATCAAATATATGGAGTTGCATCAAAGGCCGTAATGAAGAGGTCATCTAGGCATGTGGGGGGATACCTGTAGGGCCATCCCCTCATGAGGGCTGAAACATCTCACACACACCTGGGAATTGCTGGTATCATCTTCTGCATCACCAAACCATCAGGTATACGAATCTCGATCATGCTGAAAGGAGCTGGAGCTGCGAAACAATCAAGTCAAAGGGGAATAAGGAGTGCCTTTTCCTGATCCGAGGCACCAAACAATAGTGGAAGCTGGAACCAAGGTACACAACCCTCTATACCTGTCTTCTAGAATGAATGATTTGATGTTGACGGAAGGAAGTCCACCATAGGTGAGGCAATAAGGGATCCTCAACGAAGGCACGAGAGAAAATAGTAGAGTAACTGATAGACTAACACCAGGAATGCTGATGAAATGGGGGGTACTGAGTAGCAGACAGATGACTTCCCTTGTTAGAGCATAAAGGGCATGGATGACCTGGCAGCGACTGACACAATATCATAAGGGATAGGTGAAAGTAGAACTGAAGGCCATAATGTGCGACAAGAGAAAGGAACCAAGAAATGAAAGATGGAGGAATATAGCGGGATATAAAGGGACTCAGGATATACTCCATGGATGCGATGATGACTCAACTCAGATGCTCTAAACAAGGGAAACTCGATGATGTTTCCACATAGAAAAGTTCCAATGGGGACCATAAAAAAATGAGTACATGATGGTTACTCATGAAGAAAATCAACACGAGCAAAGAGAAGTATGGAGGCAAAGTGGTGCCCCGAGTACAAGTGTTGTAAGTGAAGAAATTTGATTTTGAGGAGTGGTGAAGTGACCCTTCTTGGACAAAATGTGTCCTGGTGAAGTGTCAAATCATGAAAAACTAATAGATACCCATTTGAGCGCTCGGTGAGAGATTTCCAATGGTACATATGGGTTGTCAAACCGAGCTATGGTTTGACTGCAACAAGAAAAAGAAAAATCAAGGGTTTCTCTTTTAATAAGGCATTGTCCCTCCAAATTCACTCATTTGCAAGTGGATCTGTGGTGAATGTAGAGAGGAGAGAAGGCCCTAAATCTTGCGGCGATCATAGCAGATAAACCGACCGTTAGAATCGGGATCTGTCTATTGAAGGTAAGATGAATAACCCTACTCTTTCATTTAAGGGGATCAAAATCTTAGTTTAGGCAATGAGAGATCATGAACAGGCTAGGTCGCACTTTTTGGGGTCTGTTTTGCATCCTGGGTAGCAATTATTGGGTAGAAAACTATGAATTGTCCCAGGAAATGACCTAAAAAGAGCGACCTACTAGAGAAAGGGGATTTTAGTGTTATTTTTGGCTGAGAGCAGGGATTTTTATGGTTGAGGGGCATAGGTTCCCCCAAGCATGTTATGGTCATGCCAAAATGTATTTAGAAAAAGTGGAATCTAAACAATTTTTTATGATGTGGTGCCCCATTTTATTTTGTTATGGTTATGCAGTTTGAGAAGGGAATGAATTATTACCAATCTCTTTTGGTATTACATATATGAAGCAAATGGACTAAGTTTCTAGGTTGGCTTACATGGTGTCACTATCCCAAAGAGTAGATTTGGAGATAATGAACTGGTGCTCTTCTAGAAAATCTATAGGTTGTTCAACAAAAATGTCAAGGGGATTGGGTTGTTAATGTAAGGTGAAGGAATGAGGATGGGTATCATCCCTAGAGTGATCTGAAGTGATATGTGACTCTAGATGCTCTTCTAAATGGGGAATAATAATGGTACTAGAGTTGACATGACTAGATACACTAGGAGAGTTGTGGAGAATTTCTTCTCCTGGTCTCTCAAATATGGGTGCTCCCTTACCCAAACATTGGGTGTCAATGTAATGGCTACAAGGTGTATGTGGTTCGAATGCATGGGTTAGATGTAAGGGGGCATAGATAAATTCAGGGGTGGTGGCTACTTCCATAATTTCGTCATCGTAATAGAAGACGTGGTGACTGGTGGAAGAAATACCACCTGACTCGGCGACGCTACCTGACTCATCATAATGAGAAGAGAGGTTCATATGCGCATCATCATGGGGGGTGACAAAAAAAAAATTAGATGCAGGATCCACCAATGTTGAGCCCAAGGTGATCGTTGAAGGGAGGTCAGGTGAAACAGAAGGGGAAGTCCCAGGGGGTCTTCCACCATGGATCTCATAGATGATGACATGTAGTGGATAGTGGCTGAAGACTCTGTCATTTTGACATCCGAAGGGGGATGTCTATGGGAATGGATGTGTCCTCTGGTTCTACTAAAGAAAAACATATAAATAAGGGAGCGGTAGACTCATTGTGCTTGGCCTCGAATTTGCGAACTGCCGCTAGAGAGGTGAGAAAGTCCTCGAGGCAGGGACATAGGTGGATGTAACGGCCATGGAGATCACACAAAATATAGGGGTGGTTGGTGTGAATAGTATTTGGGTTCTTGGCTGCAATCAAGGAAGGAACAGAGGTTTCCAAGACCGTCGACTCAAGGAACGCGACATTAACCATGGGCTTGAGACGAGGAAATTTAAGACAATTATGGGTGGCATGACTGACAACATAACAAAAAGCACACAGAGGTGTATGCTTTGGAGGCTGAGGAGGGGCATGGTTTTTCAGGGGAGCCTTGTCTTTAGATGCCTTATTACAAGCTTTTCCCTTCTTACCCGTAGCTATCGAAACAGGAGAGGGTTCCTGTTGAGGTGGCTGAGGCACTGAAGTAGTGGGAAAAGTCATGGGGACTAGTTGAACTAGGGTCAAAGCAAGATAAGGTTTGGGTTGAATAGGCAGGGTAGCGAGTGGGGGATCAAGGTACCAGAAAATAATCACCAGGGTCAAGTTAGGAAGAGATAGGGTGGCTATGACAGGTACTGAGAACACTCCAAGAGGGGGAGCTAGGAACAGTATCTAATCGGAGGAGTAATGGCCAAGCGGGAAAACTCCGAGATGGTTAAGGCCTGAGCCATTCTAGGAGAGTAGAGAGGCTCACTGATACCAACTATAGGTGAAGGGCCAGGAGGAGGAGGTCTAGAAGGATGAATCGAAGGGCTAGGAGTAGGCTGCAGAGGGCGAGGCTGCTGACTAGCTAAAGCAGGCCACTTGAGGGAAGCCTGATATGATTGCACCATGAAAAAACTTGATGAGTTGGGATCAGAGACATGAGGAGGAAGACTAGGGAATGTACCAAGCAAAGAGGAGTCTTTTTAGACTCCGGGTGAGACACTGGTCGAAGGATCGACGATTTGCTTATTGGCCACCGAAGAGATGACGGACTGAGGGGAGGTCTGAGACTTCGGTTCGTAATATGTCAACTTGTCAATGGTGGCTATCTTTTCCTTATGAGGGAAGGATGTCTTGCGATGAATTGCAGGTGGGACAACAGACATCGCATAGGTGTAGCTACGACCCAATAGAATGTTGTAATCTAAAGGGGCATCAATGACTTCTACATCAACGTAAATAGTCTTGCCTGCAAGAGTAATAGGACAATTGCGAAATAGGTCGATGGGCTGGGAGGTGTGGGCATCCCATGCTCGAAGAGTGATTTTGAAAGGAGCCAACTCAGGTGATCCGAGTTGCTTCCAAACCAAAGCGAACATCGCATGGGTGGATGCCCCCTCATTAATGATGCACTGGGAAACATTAGCGTTCCAGATCTTGACTGGGATTTGGAAGGTGACAAAAGTAGGAAGAGGAGGATGTTCTGACCGGTAAACATCAAAGATGATCAATCGATCATCTGAAGGATCTATAGCACCCATAGCAGATAGTAGAGATTTTCATTGTGAAGGGCACGACTGGAGGAGTTCCAACATTGAGATGGTAGCAGGAGATTGTGCCAAATCATCTACTATGCTATGTGAATGGGAAACTTTTCCAGAATCATCATTTCAGGGTAATGGTCCCTTAGGGATCTTGGTATGAACCTCTGTCTTAGGCTGACGGATCTGCAAGGGACCATTCGTTGTCGAAAGAGGCTCTGTAGAACCTGAAGAAGGTGGCTGGGGGACAAACGTAGCAGGAGGCTTGCTGTACTAACGGGACGGAGTCTGAAGGTTGAAGTCTATGGTTATAGGTTGGTTAGAATTCATCATGATAATCTGGTAATCCGAGGTACTAGATGGAGGAGGTTCAGTGGCCACCTGACCTTCAAGTTGTTGGGTAGCCATGAATCCTTGCTTAAGGAAAGGATTAGTCAACATAGCTGGCTGACTAGGTGCAACACTGGGAGGGACATAAGGGGAGGCTTGCTATCCTCGCAATGTTGCTTGAGACTCCCACATCTAATTAATCTTTGGTAAAAGAGGACAATCATGCATGTAATTACCATAAACACCACAACAATAACAAGGCTTGTTCTGGAGTCGCCAGGTGTTAGTATGAATCTTAATCACTAGTGTACGAAAAAATACCACTTTAGCTATGCATAAAAAACAACCCTAACAGCAAATATGGCTACCAACATCTTTAGATATGAAATTAGTTGACCAAGATAACTACTGCAAAAATCTAAATCTATGCATTAAAAGACATGAGGTAGTAAATAAAAACAAGAGTTGCTCCATTCATCCAGTAGACAAGACAAGAATATGTTGAGTGAATTTTATATTAATTGCACCTGGGAGGAAAACATAGAAGGATGTTACCAGTTCTCCTCAATGGAACGGGTTCTTGTAAGTCCTCAGCACTTCAGATCTAAAATTCCCCTCTCTTGATGGTGTAGAAAACCCAGACAAAAATGGAACTCAAAGGGAGCTCACAAGAAAAAAGATAGAAAAATATGACAATGATGGTGGATCAAAGTTAGACCAAATGTATAGATCCAGAGTGATCTTTAGGTAACAAAAGATAGTGAGTGAATGGAAAAACCCTTCTATTTATGACAAAATATTGAGTTAGTCTAGATATTGGTGCATAATTAAAATATTATTAACCAAATGAAGATCCAAATTTTATGGAATATTTTATTATATTTGTTGGAGGGGAAAATAACTTGACTTGGGTCAAATCCCTTTATTTGTAAATAATAAATAAATAAATGATTTAGTAATAATCAAATAAATAATGATTTATTTAATTATTTAAGAGTGATTTAGTCAAATTTAACAAGGAATATTATTTAAATAAGGTTTAAATAATTATTCCTAGAAAATAATAAGATAAATAATAATTTATCTAATTAATTTTACTGTTTTGGGTTAAATATGACCAGGAATATTAATTAAACTACTGTTTAACTAATTATTTCTTGAGGAAAATAAAAAAAAAATGTAGACTTATTTAATATTTCCTCATGGGGTTTCCTATTTAGACCATAAACAACTTAATAAAGGTGGTTTACTAAGTTATTTTTCATAGTGAAAGAAATTTTACTTAGGGTAAAATTGGTCTTACATGGTGTAATTAGGTCCATCTAATAGTAACAGGTTAGATGACGAAAAAATGGTGTAAAAAATATTCTACAAAAATAACCAATATTAGGCACAAATATGCAATTACCTTTAAACCTTCCTAATAACATATTAAAGCATAAGAAAATATTATTAAGTGCAGAAGGAGAGATTTCATATATATTTTCATTGAATAAAGAAGGTAGATGGGCCTAAGAAAGGTTATATGGCCATTAATTTGTGTCTAAATTAGAGGCCCATCATCACCCCCCTACTGAAACTGTTGCTCATCCTTTGAGCAACCTATTCATCATCCATGCCTTATGGTTCTTCCTGCATGCTGGTTTATTTCGTTTTTTGTTTATTGGCCCATGCATTGATCCTCCAACTAATCTTCTTGGTATTATTATTGCATTTCTTATCCTAGGTGCTTCATGGAGGTCCTCAGATGCCTTAAGAAAATCTGTTTCGCATGCTAAGACGTGGTGGATCCACCTTTTATTTTATTTTTTCTTTACTTTTCTTTTCTTTTTTATTTATTTTTATTTTCATTTTTATTTGTTAATTGTATGTAGAATAAACTCACAGTTGTTTTTATGTGAACTAAGTTCACCCTTGGTTACCCCTTTGGCACTCCTTGTCTTCCATCACATAAACTACTTACTACCCCCTTTCTCAAGTCCTTTTTACTTTTGTCGTGTTCCTCTTCCTGGTGGAAAAAATGAGACTAGTTGCTAGATAAGACTCATGTTGCCATGCTACTAATTTTGGCTATAAAACTATTTCCTTCTCACACTTTTTAATGTTTTCTTAAGCTAAAATAGATTCAAAGAAAGGGTTAGATGATTGGATACATAAGCCTTACCATTTATTTGTTTTTGTAGATGATATTGAAGTCATTGATATGGTTGTTGAAACTGTCTTCGGTGGTTCTGAAGTTTCTTTGAAGCTTTATGTGATAATATTCTTGAGGTCCTTTTGGAGCTTCTAAGCACAGGAGGTGTAAGTCCAAGTTTGACTACTTTTGACCAGGGTGTTGAACACATTTTCTTTTTGTGTCAACTTGTTGTTTTTCTGCTTGCAATGGTTGGAGAGAACCTGCATTCATTGGAGAGAGATACACAAAGAAATGCGTTTTACTTTTATTTTTATGTTTTTAAGGGCTACTAGTTGTCTCAATGAGGATTTCCACTAGTAGGTCTGTCTAGGAACCTCAAAGAAGGTTTTCACCTAGGATCTTTTATTTTTCTTTTTTTTCAACCTAATGACTGCCTCATTGATGTTTTTAATTAGTGAGCCAATCTCAAATGCCTAAAAAGAGGTTTTCACCTGAGATTTTATTCTTTCTCTTCTTTTTTTTCACTTTCCTACTCTACTTGAAAATATAAAACCTTTTTCAAGTATAGGAATACTTCCAATGGAGCCATGTACACATCAAGATAATAGATAAAATTATTTTCACACTTGGAATACATGCTTTGACATGTACCTGAATATGAGGGATGAATTGCTTTGACTGGGATTGTATCAAGTATTGTTGGAGAAGAGTGTGTTGCTGCAACTTAATACTGTTTGGAACCATATGTCAATATAGTTGTGCTGCCCCTAGTCCACTTTCTGAGTTGGATCACCTTAGATGTCCTCTTCTATTATGACATTCAAATATTCCTCTTTTTGTTCATTGTTCTCTTGAACACATAGAGGAAATGTTGGTAAGCATGAGGAAACTTTATCAACACATGATTCTAATGCCCACTCTTCATCAAGTGAAACCATTGATCTTTTGATCTCCTCATTTGGATCTTATTCTTCTTGATATTTTCCTTCAATGACATTAAGAAAATCTCTTCTTTGCAATACATTTCTTGAACTAATATGAATACCTTCTAGATCAAGAGGATATGTTTGGAAGTGTCGTACCTTAGCATTGTAAGTGAGATGATATACTTCATTGTATGGTTTTGGAGATAGTGGTATAGGTAGTTGAGTGGGGGCAGATATATGAGATAGATGTTGTTGAGGTTGTGGTTGTGGTGGACGTGGATGGTAACGATAGCATGGAGTTGGGTATGGAGGACATGGAGGACATGGAGGGAAATATTGAGGATATTGTGGATTTTCCCATTAATGTCCTTCCCAACCGTGTTGCCAATTTTTTTTTTGGGGTTGAGATGGCCAAGGTTTCCAAGGAGGGAGTGTGTCCCAATTATTTTGAGACGGATGTCAATAATATTGAAATTGTGAAGTGATTCCTTGAATCATATCAAGTTGACTAGGTTTCTAGGTTCTCCTTGGAGCTACATAACATAGCTTCTTTGGTGATTTCCTTGCTCCATTTTCTTCCTCTTAAGGTTCTATAAACCCAGGGAATGATGGAAAACCTTTAGTAGCACATGATTCTGCATGGATAAAAAAAATATCACCATATTCTTTTCTCTCATTTTTAATTCATAAAATTTCTACTTGCTCACTTAGATTGCTAAGAATTTCTATTTCAAAGTTGTCAAGAAAATTTCCAAGTTCATCTTGACTTACCAATGTTGAGGCAAATTTACTTACTCTTTTCCTTCCTCTTGATATGTGGTTGCATGTTTCACAAATTTCTTCAAATGAAAATTGGTATACATCTCCTCTACTCATGATATTAAGGAGATCAATCCACTCATCCCCAATTGTTGTAAGTAAGAGGGTTCTTAGTGTGTCAAATCCTAAATGATGCAATTTCTCTCTATTAACATTAAACATGAACCTATATATGAGATCCTCAAGGCTGTCATCCTCTTTTTGATTCATTCTAAAATTTTCTTGTTTAAGATCATGGTTTTTATATTTTCCTAGAAATATATTTTTCATATCATTCCATGATCTTATTGAATTAGTACCTAGACTCATGAAGCATTTAAGAGCTTTATCCTTCAATGTTGCAAGAAACAATCTCAGTTTTTTAGTGTGTGATAAGTAGCCATAAGATCTACAAATTATCTGAAATTCAAAGAGAAATGTTTCTGGTTCCTCTGTCCTCATACCATGGAAGTTGGGAAGGGAAAATGGAGGGATGTTATTGATATGCACACTGATGTCCATATCTTGAATGGGAAACCCAATAATATATTCTTCACTATCATCATATCCATCCATCTATTCTACCTTCAAAAGTGTATGGTGATGTGGTTCTTAATGCACCATATGGTCAAGTGGTGGGGTTGGTATTGGAGAATTATTTTTAAAAAATTTCTAAGTATACCTAATCCTATGAGGCCCGAAAATCATATTTTTTTGTATTTTAAATATTTTGGAAACAGCGAAACAAACATGAGGAAAAAAACCTTAGCAGAGCTCTGCATCAGGCCGAACTCCATGAGCTAGGGTTTGCTAGTTTTGGTCCTCTAGTCAGAGCTACGATAAGATGAGACCCAGAAATCCACATGCTCTCCAATGACCGACTCTAGCATGGGGGTTTCTTCCCCCAAACAGGTCAGTCACCAACATGGATGACGACAAGGGTTGAACACACCAATAAGTAGAACTCTAGACCGTCTCAAGAGAATACTAGGGTGACACCCATAATGCAGACAGAAAGCAACTTGACCTCGACAGATGCGACAATGAAATATGCTACTTTCATACAAAAAGAAACCAAGAAAAGAGTGATTGAACTCCTAGCGAACTGCATAAATGGAAGAATCCAATTCATGAAAGATCATGCATTAATAGGAAAATTCATGGCCTTCTAGTGCACGAAAAATGCACTAAGAGGATGGATAGCCTCGAAATGGTAACTAAAAGGGAACATAGATCTGAAACTATGTGCAAATGGCTTCTTCAACATCCTCTTTACCTTCTCTGAAGATAAGGACATGATCATGGATGGAGGGCAGTATTTATTCAACACTACAGGCTTATACCTACGACCTTTCACTGAATGCTTCAACCCAGAAAAACAGGATCTAACTTGGGCACCAGTTTGGATCTAGCTCTACTCGCTCCTAGAGGACTACTGGGATGAACTCACCCTACAAGACATGGGAAATGAACTAGGGGATTTCGTCAAGATCGCAGAAGAAACTAAAATCAATAGGTATGCAGCCTACGCACGTATGTCTATCTACATGAATCTAGCCAAACCGCTCCCAGGCGAGGTAAGTCTCTTGTATGAATAATTTGAATGGAATCAAATTGTTGACTATGAACACTTTCCCTTCAGGTGTAGGAAATTTCATAAACATGGGCATCTATTCAAAGACTTCCCCCTAAATAAGAAGGCAACAATGGAAAAGGGCACCAACAAATAAGAAAATGAGGGATTCATGAAGGTAGCAAGTAAAAAAAGGCATAACAAAAGAGCTACCCCACAGCAAAACAAAAAAGCACCAACTACCAGCAACAGCTTCGAAGCCCTTAATCATCTCAGCGGAAATGAAATAGTTCGAGGCAAGGAGGTTGGAAGCACCTCCACTGCGCAGATTCAATCAGTAATGGTGCAACAAAACAAGCTTTCACTGGAGACCTTCTTAAAACCTCCCAATTCCATTACAGAGATGGACAACGACTAGATCAAAGGAAAAGAACCAATAGTGGAAATGATACCAGAGGTGATGGAAGAAGACATAGAAAGCATATATCTAGAAGGACTAGATCTCACAGGGCTAGAAGAAGCATGTACCAACAAGGACTACACCTCAATCCCAAAGCAGCAAATTGAAAAAATGGAGGAAATATTAGCCAGGGAACAATAGCTACCCTCTCTGGGTATACAAGGAGTAATGATAATCAACACCCAATACTTCGCAAAATATTCCCAAAAAAGAGGAAGGAAAACATCCCTGCAACGAACTATCAAAGTAGGGAAATAAATGGTGGAAACAAGATGGTTCCCCAAGTTAACTAGATTATATTCCCTCACCTCCCAATATATCCCATGAAGCTCATCTCATGGAGCATTAGAGGGCTCAATAGCCCCATGAAGCACAGGATCTTAAAAAAAATGATTATGGAGTAACACCCTGCAATTTCCTACATGCAAGAAACCAAATGCACCAGTTCCACCCTCGAAACCATCTTCGAAAAGATATGGAAAGGTAGCAATATTATAGGAGTCGATGCAAACAGGGCATCTAGGGGACTTGCCATCATCTGGAACCCTCAAATAATCACTCTAGAGAACCTGCAAGCCAATATTAACTTCATCCAGGGTAATTTCCACCTAGTAACTACTGATATCCATTGCTCACCAATGTCTGCACACCCCAAAATGTGCAACAAAAACTAAGGCTCCTAAGCAATATTGAGGAACTTAGCCTTCAACGATCCCATCCCCTTTGGCTTCTGGGAGGAGAATTCAACATGTTTACCAACCTACAGGAAAAGAAAGGTGGAAGACAACATCTCGAATCTGACAGTAATGGATTCAAAGAATTCATCCAAAGTAACAATCTCATATATCTCCAAACTTCCAATGGGATCTTTACATGGAACAAAAAAGGAGGGGGCACTCAACAGGTACCTCTCGGTTGTACAGATTCCTCATCACCGATGATCTCATCCACCCAGGAGGGAATCTGGACACTACCATCATCCCAGCAGTGGGATGCGATCATTGGATGATACAACTACAATGGCTCCACCCAGGTAATCATACTCCCAAACCCTTCCCTTTTGAACATTGCTGGTTCAGGCACCCCAGATTCAAGGATATAGTATCCCAATGGTGGTCTTCTATAGAACCCCCTCTAGGCACAAAAGTGCTTCAATTTGAAACAAAGTTGAAACTTCTCAAAAGACAACTAAAAATCTGGAACAAAACTGTATTTGGAAATATATTCACAGAGCAGAAAGACCCGGAGGACAAAATGAAAACTCTGCAACATAATATCATCCAAAATGGACACACAGATGAGACATCACACTAGGAGAAATGCCTGACCACTCAGTTGGAGGAAAGAAGGAACCAGGAAGAAGATATTTGGAGGAAAAAATCCAGAATCAAATGGCTCAAATAAGGAGAAAGAAATGCTAAATTCTTCCACCGGTCCACCATACAACACCATATGCACCACAGAATTACTGTCATCAATAATCAAGCGGGGGAAAGGTTGGAAACACAAGAAGCCATCATGGAGAAGTTGCGCAATCACTTTAGAAACATCCTCCAAGAACCCAACCACCAAAGGTAAGAAGCTATCAGGAAAATTACTCAACACATTCCCAATCTGATAACAAAGGATCACAATAGGATGATGCTTCCTTTGACCACTACTGCTAAGGTGGAAAAAGAAGTCTTCTAACTAAAATATGGTAAAGCTCTAGGTCCTGATGGATTCACCATGAACTTCTTTCATTTATTCTGGGATATCATCCAAACCAAAGTTTTGGAAGTAGTGGAAGTATCTATGTCCACTCACTGGCTGTTACCAGTTCTAAATGCTACTTTCATCACTCCGATCCCCAAAGATGACAGAGTTGCCTTGCCCAGTAAGTACAAACCTATATCCCTCTGTAATTTTATTTACAAAATCATCTCCAAGGTCATAGCTAACAGGTTGAAGAAGCTACTACCTCTCATCATCTCCCTGGAGCAAACAGGGTATGTTGAAGGCAGGTAGATCCTCGACGACATCATCTTAACTCATGAGGTCATTCCAAACAACTCAACATTTAATTGTCAAATCGTGTCATTCGTAAACTTAGAGACAAAGCATAGGCAATGCCACAGATGGTATGAATTTTACAGATAGAAATTCCTACGTTAAAGAAAATCTTGCAGAGGAGATAATTGAATCATCAAAGTAATATAAGGCTGGAACAAGAAGAAATGTACTTGCAAAAGAGATTCAGAAATAAAAAGTAGGCAATCACTCTAGATGGATATTGATCATCTACTGAGAATGTGTTTTCTTTAGCAAAGACACCTTGGCAGTCTTCAATAGATGGGCCCCTTCGAACCTGATCATGTAAAGATATCCTTTCCACAAGAGTCAATCTTGCACTAGTGCAGTCTTCTTGCACTAGTGTAGGAACAACGATTTATGCAGAAGGTGTAAAGTAATGTCTGTACTAAAAATAATTTTCTTCGTGCAAGAGACCTGAACTTTCTCAAGACCACGGCACTTAGATCTGGTACCAAGAAACTGGTTCTTGTACCTGATCAGAGCTTCTTACACTTTAACTTTTAATTCTTGAAATCAATGCTTAATTACTGCAAGTGTTATAAAACGAGATTGTATATCAAGAAGATAAATGTATGCAGAAATAAAGAAACAATCTGTTATAAAGTGTTTAATGAAAGAAATAAAATTGTTGAAAGTAAATTAGAAAGGCTTGTTGAAGTGAATAGCAAAACAACGTGCACTGGTGCAGGTGACTTCTCCTGCTTGAACCAGGCAGAGAAAACAAACCAAACGTGCAGAAAGTGAATAGCACACCAACGTGCACTGGTGCAAGAAACTTCTTCCTACTCAAACTAGGCAAGGAAAATAAATCAACCGTGCAGAAAGTAAATTTAACTACTTTGCGCAGTAGATCTGCTTTCACTCAAACATAAATTCAAATGTTGTAAATTAAATCACACTTGGCAGTTCAAAAACATAAATTACAATAAAATAAAGGAGGGAGAACGTGTTGGGTTGGTTGGGACCTAGCCAACCAGCACGTTTCCCTTTTAAACAGAAACGCTACTCAGTATCGAATCAACGCATCAACTGTTTAAACATAAAAAAATGATAAAATTTATAAAGCATAAGACAAAGCTCTTCTTATTAAATCCTCAAAGAAAACACATGCGTGATTACAATCCAACCTAGATTTGGACGATACCAGCAAAGCAAAGCTACAACAACAATACTGTAGCATCACTCCTCTACCATCCATTCATCCCCTTCTACGTGCATCCTTTCCCCTTTTATAATCTTTCGTAATCATTAAAACAAGTTATTCCTTTGCAAGGAATATGGGGATTGAATCCTAACAATTTCTAATTGCATTGTATGACAGTACAACCCTTCCCCTATTAAAAGAATCGAGATTTAATAGGAATTTTCCAATTCGGGAATTTTTCTAGAATTCTAGAAAATCTGGTAATTTTAACAAACTGCCTTGAGAGCCCCCTTCATATCTCCTTAACCATTACGTATTTTGGGAAATCGTTTTGAGCTTAGTAAATTTTACATACTGGGATAAAAACCCATGTCGCGGAATTTCTTTATTTACCTTAATAGGAAAAAAAACTGAGGCGGAAGTTGGCTGTCTGGAACTTGCTGACTGTGTTTTCAGAATTCTGGAAAAATAGTCTCTTTTTTATAAAAGTGCTTCAAAGACCTATTCATAACTTTTTGAATACTTTGAATCTCAGGAAACGGTTTTGGTTATGGGTAATTGGTTGTATTTGTGAAAAACCCATTTTCTCGGATTTCCATAATTCACCTCCATTTGCATAAAAATCGAGGTCAGACTTGGCCATTTAGAAATTATGCATATTTTCAGCAGACTTCGTGATTTTTAATGCTTGTGCAAGAATGTGTTCTGGTACTAGTGTATGAACGCGTGGTGTAGGAACTTTGCCTCTATGATAATATGTATATAACCAACTTTGTAAACCTGCAAACACAGAAACTATTATTAAATATGCCTTTAATGTTTAAATCTCATTAAAACAAAGGAATAGTAAATACTTACTTATTATTTCCGAGAATGCACAAAACTATGACAATGACTTATTCAAGCTAAAAAAAATCATGAGTGATTTTAAGTAGAAGGTGATATTAAACAAGGCAAAATAGAGGACCAACATCCCCCCATGCTGACCTTCTTGCATGTCCTCATGCAATGAAATCAATTGACACGTTGTTGCTCCCTTGCAAAAAGCAAGATTAAAAACATTTATGGGCATTCATAATGATATTTCCTGCAATCCTATGTGATCACATTTCCTATGCTAGATAGAGCTTGTTTCAAGAACAAAGTTCTTTCTGGACACTTTGATTATTTATACTAATTCCAAGAAAATTTATCACACAAAAAATACCAAATTGCAAGGATGGTGACTACTTGAGAAAAATAGACAACTTTTAAAATTTTCAAAAATAATATCTCGGAGGCATCCGTGATCAAAAGTTTCACTTTAAAATCCTCATTAGAAACATGAGTGACATGATTTAAATGATATGGTGTTATAGGTAGACATATTAATACCTTCCCATAATGATTATTTTATCATCATCCATGTATAGTTAAAGCTTCTCATGTTTGGACATAGTGAATTACCAGCACTAAGGCTCCTCACGTCCATAAAAAATCATTTCAAAAATATAGAAGTCCAAGGCATAACAACAGAAGGATTTTAAAGCCATTGTCGAAGAGATTGGTAGTGAGTTCACAGAAAGAAAAATCAACCAAGTAAATTATAGTGTAAAGCCAACTTTAATACCACAGGCATGGCCCTGCTGCTAGCAGGCGTCCATAGCCTCGTCAGGGATACCTTTTAACCGTACGAAATGATTTTATCCCACCTATTAGATAAAGATTCAGAGCTATTTACGAGCAATTACATTTTCTCTTTTTATAAGTTAATTGAAGGACATTGTCTTGGCTTGGTAACTAGCTAATGACAAAGCCATTCACGAGAACTAACAAGAATGAATGAGCCGGCTCGCGATGAGACCTCTCTTCTTCCAGTTTTCGAACTAAAATCCATTACCCTGGCTTGCTGACTAGTGCGGTAATGTAATCTTCCTTAGGACCTATGATCATAGTAGGTTGGCTCGCAATGAGACCTCCTATCCTTCAATTAATTCATTTATGTTTAAAAAAAAAATCCGATTGTGATTAACCCTAGATGGATTACTTAATAGGTGGGGAAGAAAATCTACTCCTTAAGAGTGCAAGATGGCGTGAAAAGCTTATTCTTTACTTTTTGGTCATGCTACCCTAAGAACTTATTAAAAAAACATCTAAGATAATGACCAAAAAGATTCCTTGAGTTTATCATGCTAGGGTTCTTTATGAAAGCTTATTAGATTTTTGTAGGCGTGGTCCACCATAGGAGGTTTTTTCACTGGTCCCTTTGAAGAGGAATTTGAAAATATCTTTTGGATGGTAGTTTGTTAGAATAAGAGAAAAGTATTACATGTAACTTATAACAATACATATCAATCAAAGTCACTTTAAAAATATGAAGCGTTAAGTGTAAAGAACTTTTGACAAGTTTTACCATGAGAATGCGTAATAATAAAAATTTCAAAAGTTGTGCTTTTATGGAATCACAAGTTAAAGAGTGTTGTTATTCATCTTTATTCATTACCCTACCCTATTTTCAAAAAGAGAAAGATCATCTTTAAGTGTAGGCATACTTCCAATGAAGCCATGTGCGGATCAGGTGAAAATATATATTCATGCTCAAATTTATCATACAAACTTGAAAGTGTACATGAGCATGAAAAACCAACCAATGTACTTGAGATGACAACAAGAGTTTTAAAATAAAATAATACTCCCTCACTTGAGTCATTGTTCGAAACCAATGTTCGATATGATCATGGTATTCTTGGTCCATTTCTTGATTTGGCCCATGTTGCTCATCCTCTTCTTCCATGTCATGTTGATTATTCTCTGTAGGGTGAGTAGTCTCTTGATTACATTCTGGATGTACTGATAGACATGTGAAGAACTGCTCAATCTCAGGTTCTAGTGGATATTCTCCACTAATTATAATGCATGATTCATTTATCTCCTTAGATGATTGGTCAGGGAAATCAAAAGAGACTTCCAAATCCTCTTGTGGTGGTGGAGAAATGGACAAGCTCTTGAATATTGTCAAAAATTTCTCTTCCTGAGAGGTAGACGTCTAGATCCCAACAGCTACTAGGGCTTGTGAGAGGTCCTTCATATTTATCATCTTCAATTCCATCTGGTTTATTGATAGTCCCTGTCTCCACACACATATTAGTAACAAGGATTCTTACAACACCTCAAAAATGATATAACGTTAAAGATTAGGATCTGAAGATAATTGATTTTAAAATTTATTGGCTGAAATAAAGCTCACCACACTTGCATAAAAAAGATTAAGATAAAGGTAGACTTACCCTTATTGCATCAACAGAAAATTTTTACCAAATCAAATCGCCTCCCCGGCAACGGCGCCAAAATGTTGGGTGCAGAAATTTCACTTAAGAAAAATACTCAACATTTAATTGTCAACCCGAGGGATTCGTAAACTTAGAGATGAAGCATAGGCAATTCCACAGATGGTATGAATTTTCCTGATAGAAATTCCTACTTTAAAGAAAAGCTTGCAGATTAGATAACTGAATCATCAAACTAATCTAAGGCTGGAACAAGAAGAAATGTACTTGCAAAAGAGATTCAGAAATAAAAAGAAGGCAATCACTCTAGCTAGATATTGATCATCTACTGAGAATGTGTTTTCTTTAGCAACGACACCTTGGAAGTCTTCAACAGATGGGCCCCTTCGAACCTACTCATGTAAAGATATCCTTTCCACAAGAATCGATCTTGCAGTAGTGCAGTCTTCTTGCACTAGTGAAGGAACAATGATTTATGCAGAAGGTGTAAAGTAATGTCCGTACTAAAAATTGTTTTCTTCATGCAAGGGCCCTAAACATTCTCAAGCACACAACACTCAGATCTGGTACCAAGAAACTGGTTCTTGTACCTGATTAGAGCTTCTTACACTTTAACTTTTAATTCTTGAAATCAATGCTTAATTAATACAAGTTTTATAAAACCAGATTGCATATCAAAAAGATAAATGTCTACAGAAACAAAGAAACAATATGTTATATAGTGTTTAATGAAAGCAAGAAAATTGCTCAAAGCAAATTAGAAAGGCTTGCTGAAGTGAATAGCACACCAATGTGCACTAGTGCAGGTGACTTCTCCTGCTCGAACCAGGCAAAGAAAAAAAACCAAACGTGTAGAAAGTGAATAGCACACCAACGTGCACTGGTGCAAGAAACTTCTTCCTGCTTGAACTAGGCAAGTAAAATAAATCAACAGTGCAGAAAAAAAAATTTAACTACTTCACGCAGTAGATCTAATTTCACTCAAACATAAATTAAAATGCTATAAATTAAATCACACTTGGTAGTTTGAAAACATAAATTACAAGAACATAAAGGAGGGAGAACGTGCTGGGTTGGATGGGCCCTAGCCAACCAGCACGTTTCCCTTTCAAATGGAAATGCTACTCAGTATCCAATCAACGCATCAACTGTTTAAACATAAAAAATTGATAAAATTTATGAAGCATAAGGCAGAGCTCTTCTTATTAAATCCTCAAAGCAAACACATGCGTGATTACAATCCAGCCCAGATTTTGGTGATACCAGCAAAACAAAGCTACAACAAAAATGCTGTAGCATCACTCCTCTACCATCTGTTCGTCCCGTTCTACATGCATCCTTTCCCTTTTTATAATCTTTCGTAATGATTAAAAAAAGCTATTCCTTTGCAAGGAATATGGGGATTGAATCCTAAAAATTTCTAATTGTATCATATGACAGTACAATCGTTCCCCTATTAAAATAATTGAGATTTAATATGAATTTTCCAATTCTAGGATTTTTCTAGAATTCTGGAAAATCTGGTAATTTTAACAAACTGCCTTCAGAGCCCCCTTCATATCTCCTCAACCATTGCGTATTTTGGGTAACCGTTTTGAAATTAGTCAATTTTTTATACTGGGATAAAAACCCATGTCACAGAATTTCTTTATTTGCCTTCATATGCACAAAAACCGAGGTGGAAGTTGGCTGTCTAGAACTTGCTGACTGTGTTTTCAGAATTCTAGAAAAAATAGTCTCGTTTTTATAAAAGTGCTTCAAAGACCTATTTGTAGCTTTTGGAATACTTTGAATCTCAGGAAACGGTTTTGGTTATGGGTAATTGGTTATATTTGTGAAAAACCCATAGCTCGGATTTCCATAATTCACCTCCATTTGCATAAAAGTCGAGGTCAAACTTGGCCATTTAGAAATTATGTAGATTTTCAGCAGACTTTGTGATTTTTAATGTTGGTGCAGGAAAGGGTTCTGGTACTAGTGCAAGAACGTGTGGTGTAGGAACTTCTCCTCTATCAGAATATGTATGTAACCAAATTTGTAAACCTGAAAACACACAAACTATTATTAAATATGCCTTTAATATTTAAATCTCATTAAAACAAAGGAATAGCAAATACTTATTATTTCCGAGAATGCACAAAACTATGACAATGACTTATTCAAGCTAAACAAAAGCATGAGTGATTTCAAGTAAAAGGTGATATAAAACAAGGCAAAACAAAGGCCCAACAATTCACTCCCTCAAAACTACCAAAAAGCTAGGTATGCTTCTGAAAATTGATCTTTCCAATGCTTTTGACAAACTAAGTTGGGATTACATAAAAAATATCCTTGCAACTTTTGGCTTTAGTCACACATATATTAGATGGATTATGAGTCTCATCACCTCGCCCTTTCACTCCATCCTGGTTAACGACATCCCCTCTGCCACCTTTAATCCCTCAAGAGGCATAAGACAAGGGAATCCCATTTCGCCTTTCATCTTCATCATCATGGCTGGAGGCTTGAGCCACCTGATCAAAAGCTCTATTTAGATGGGAGCACTGCTGGGATTACCTCTGCATAACCTTCCCCCAGCCTCTCATCAGCAATTTGTGGACAACAACTTGATAATGGGCTACCCCTTTGTCCAGGAATCCCATAACCTCAAATTCTTTCTCGATTCCTTCTCTAAATCTTTTGGAACAGAGATCAACTAGGACACATCTCAGATATTTTTCTTCCACACCTGCCCTTTGACCCAATGCAACATTGCTCGCATCCTTGGCTTCACCATTGATTCCCTTCCCTCAAAATACTTGGGAGCTCCACTCACTGATTTTGTCATCAACAACTCCTCCTGGAGAGCTCTTCTTGACAAAATGGAAGCCTATCTCTCCAACTGGACTCACCACACTCTTAACATTGCTACCAATCCGGTCCTCATAAAATACGTCTTGCAATCTCTTCCCATTTAACTTTCCTCAGTTCTTGCAGCTCCCAAATGGGTCCTTAAAGCCATGCACACCCTACAACGAAGATTCCTTTGGGGAGGTAGTAAAGGAAAAAACAAATGGGCCTTAGTCAACTGGAAAGATGTGTGCACCCCAAAACATTAGGGAGGTCTAGGTCTCCGGGACCCTGAACACAGCCACAACATAATGGGAGCGAGCATCTGGTGGAAATGGGTCTCCAATTCCAACACCGCCTAGGCCAACCTATGGACGACCAAGTATGCATAATATTGGCCAAAGTAAGATCTCATTAGATAAAACTTATATTTTTCAGGCTCCCAAATATGGAAAGTAGCCAGTCTTCGAAAGGGCATTATCCAAAACCACAGCTTCTGGGAGCTTCGAGATGGTAACCAAGCTAGATTCTGGGAGGACTCCTGGCAAAAAATTCCAAGTCTCTCCTCCACCTTCTGTAGACATCTATGGAATGCTGCACTCCAAAATAGGCAACAACAAAAAAATCATGACTCTGTACAGGAGACACCTCTCAGGGATATAGGTAATGGATACATACTAGGAGATGGAAAACGAACTGGAACAATGAAAGGAACACTGACATCTGGGAGGAGCTATGCACAAAAAGAAAAATCCAAATCAAAACAAGGTCGTACATCCTCCGCTGGCTACACATGCCAAGTTGCACTTACTCAAACAAGGAAGCCTACCATCTCCTCGATCAGCAAGACCCCAGACCTATTGACATTATTTGGAAAAAGATCTAGAAGGCAAACTTATGGCCCAAAATAGCCTCCTTCTTGTGGCTACTCAGTAAACGCCGCATACTCACATGGGAGAATCTATTGAAACACAGGTTTGAAGGCCCTCCAGATGTCCTCTCTGTCAAGGAAAATCGAAACCATCGACTACCTACTAGACCTATGTCTGCATGCTAGCTCCCTATGGGACCGAATGTTTTTACTTTACCAATGGTCCAATTGTGCTAGGGGAAACATCATTCAAACCATTAGCAATTGGCAGGATAATTCTTTCCACAATAACCTATTGAATATATTATGACAAATCACTCCGGGTATCCTCATTTCGAACATCTGGAAGGAGCGAAATAGTTTCATATTCAATGACAAAGCTTCCACATCTGAATAGCCTTGCGATAGGATTCATAGCAATATCATGGAAACTCTAGCTTTAGATGCGTGGAGTAAGGAGGACCTACCCACCGAAGTAGCTGAATGACACATTTGGAACAACTAGAAAATGAGTCTTAACATTCCCATGGAAATCACTCCTAGAAGCAAAGGAAGATCTTCTTCCCCAGGCATTTGGTTGCCTGCCCCCCCCACAGGATTTTTAAAATGAAATTTTGATGGGGCTTATAAAGGTAACCTAGGCACAACAGGCTTTGGAGGAGTTATTAGGAGCAACAAGGGAGATCCTCTTAGAATCTACTATGGGAATATTGGATGGGACAACAAAAAATCAGCTGAGCTATAAGGAATGATACAGGGTATTCAAATCACCATATATTTCCACTACTTCCCTCTGGAAGTGGAAGGGGAATAAAAAATAATAACCATGGCAGCCACTTGTATCCTTCAAGGCACTGCTTCTTTGAAAGTCTCCAACAGCTGGAGACTTGCTCACAAGCTGAAGGCACTGTAACTCCTGCTTCACAATCACAGAGACATCACCTTCAGTCATGTGTGTAGAAAAGCCCATGCGGTGGCAAACCTGCTTGTTAATAAAGGGGTGGAAAGCCATTGTGCTATGCATCACACCACACTTGAGCAGAATGAAGATGAGGCACTGAAACAAAACTGTCTCATCATCATTCAGAACTGCCATCTTCTCCCGGATGCGGGTGACACACTTGACATGGGTGGATAGAAAAGCCCAACTCACATGGACTGTGGAGATCTCCAAAAAAGTTCCACACCTGCTGCAGATCCAGTCACACTTATCGCCTCACACAATCCTTGCAGAAACATCAATCACGTAGAATGGACAGGCCTGGTGTCACCTGACCCAAACCATCATCTCACCCATACCTCTAAATGACCATGTTGCATAATGAGTATTGCGGCCTCGCTTATCCCTCTGTGCCTTCCCAACATGTTGAGCCTCACATGCAGATCACTCATAGCCTCTATGACATGCCTCATCCACAATCTTATATATCCTCCCATTCTCGGCCCCTTCCCTCCATCATTTTCTCTCCGTTGCATTTTTCTCACCTGATTTGGATGCTCGTTGATACCAATCAGCTACGAAGTCCAATTCGTGGAGTGAAGCTGCATAGCCCCCCTTTGCTTGGTGCATTGCATCCTTCGCACCTGCCCCCTAGCCTCTGTAGTTTCTCTTGCCCCCGTGCTTCCCCCGCCACCCCTTCCAAGTGCACAATGGCTCCCAGGCTACGCCAATGCACAATTCATGGTGGTCAACGAGTGGCTCTCCTAGGCCACTACCATCGTGGTGAGGACAATCACCTCGAATGGCTTGAGGGCTCCTTGTCAAACTCCATTGTTAGCTATCCTTTCGTTCCTGAGTAGCATGAAGACTCCTCGACGAGACTGAAGAAAAGAGGAAGAAGTGGTGTGATGAGTTCCACTTCCACCTCCAGGGCTCGCTCTCCATAGAACATTCTGGCACCCTCGAATAGCCCTGCATAGATAGATGAAGACACAGATATTTGGATCATGGATTCTGACGGTGTTTGGACAAAGATTCATAATGGAGTAGATCCAAACACCCCCATCCTCTGCGCTCTATCAAATCTCCCCATTCGCATTGCTGCTGAAGTCGAAGCTGCAAAGGAAGTGGCTATCATGCTGGCCCCTTCCTGTGCCATCCTCGAGGAAGCTCCCCACTGCAGTGATGATGAGGATGTGTAATATTTGTGTTGTTGTTCAGTCCTATTTTGTTTTTTTTCATCTATGCCTGTAGGGCCACACTGTCATGTCCTCCTCTCATGCTCCTAAATGTATCGATGCTATCATGCACATAGTAATTTTGCTAACAAGTTTTTTCTGGGCTAGCCCCCTCCCCCATGGCAGACCA
This sequence comes from Pinus albicaulis, assembly GCA_034641835.2. Taxonomy (NCBI): domain Eukaryota; kingdom Viridiplantae; phylum Streptophyta; class Pinopsida; order Pinales; family Pinaceae; genus Pinus; species Pinus albicaulis. Next base: position 1,034,284,124 of record CM076583.1, on the reverse strand, counting down.
GAAACAGTGTAACAAAGGCGGGGATTGGCTAAGAACAGCTTACCAAACCTGCCTGTAATCTATGTACTTATATTTTTTCGAATTAATAGATTAGCACAACTTACCAAAAAAAAAAAATCGGAAACAACATGAAAAAGGAAAGTAGAAAATAATGCTAAAACAGAATCAAAGCATTTACTAGACACCTCTGCCGCAATCACGCCAAAAAGTGGTGAGCCCTGGTATTGCACCAAGAGTGCTATAACTCCTAGGGGCTGCCCTAATTTACTTTATCAAACCGGGGTTCATACAAACTTAGAGGTGACAGTGCTATATACAAATTAGATGCATTCTTCTCATGTCATCCTCTTTTGCTTTACGAAAGGGTGCTATTTCTTAAACTATGATAAGAACTCGAAAGAAAACTGCTGGAAGGAAATGAAAAAAAGGAAACTAAATTAAATTGCAAAAAGGAAATGACAAAAATGAAAATAATTTAATTTGCATAAAGGTAATGATGCAAATGAAACTAATTTAATTTGCAGAAAGGAAATGGTATAAGGGAAACTGATTCAAAATGCACTTAACTTGGCCAATCGGCTAAGCACACCCTGCTCTATCTATCATGCTCCTATATATGCATCTATTCATGACCTAATTCTAATTTTAAGAGTAATTGCTTGCATTTTGGAAAAGAAAGGGGGAAAGGTGCTAATGGAGGGCTTAACCACATGAAACAAGGCTTAGGGGAGTGAAAAATGAGTTTAAAATATTATTAAAACTTTTAATATTGCAAAAATGATTTGGAGAGGGAGGCTTTTAAAAGTGCGATGACGGAGTTGTAAGAGGCAGGTGGCAATGCAATATGCAATATGTGTTGAATTTGAACAATAAATTCCAGCTCCTACAGTCGTGTGGGATCAATAGGTCCTAGCAGCACCTACACTAGTCTGTGTTAAATTTGCTGCACTGTCTATTTTAATTTTCCCTTAATTAAAATGGACAATAAAATGTAATCTTATCTCATGATCACTTGTAATAGTTAACTGAGTGTGATAAACTCAGTTATCTCTTGTATTTTGAGATGAGGGTGGTTGGTGAGGCATGTACAATAATTATATTAGTTGTGGAGTTCGAATTTCAGTTGGTGCATTAGCTTAATGCATGTGTAATCAGTTAACTCAGTTAGGTGAGATAAAGTCAATTAGACTAGTTGTATGGTTTGTTGCACTAGTGAGAGATCAAGTGAGTTAAATATTATTTAATTCAAAATTAGTGATCTTCCATGCAACTGATGATTTAATATTAATAGTTGCATGCATGTCAGTTCCAGTGGAGCCCTAATTGAGACAAAGGTGAAAGTGAGGTTAAATATTAGTTGTGTGATCAGTAGGTTGCTTGCATGCAACTAGAAATCCATTGGAGTGTCCATGATCCATGCGCAGTTTCGGAAGGCCAAAATTCCTAAACAATAGAGATTACATTCATCAGAAGTTGCGCAAGCAAGGCAGGCTGTTTAGAGGTTGAGAATTGGCTAAGTGTTGGTCAGTTTTGTCCAGGACAGTGTGAGATAGTTAGCAGAGTACATAAGAATCTTGTGAGAAGAGTGCATTGTAATTTTTTCATGATTCCATGGTTAATATACAATATAAGATAGAGGGTTTTTGAGCAGCAAGCTTTCCCTACCAAATTATCTATGTTGTGGTTTGATTTGATTCTGTCCTTGGTTCATGTGATTGGTGTTCGTGTTTAATTTCCGCAATTGATTTGTAGAAGTGATTTAGTATCTAGCTTTAGTAGATTGTTAGATCGGATTGAATCCATGATATACATATTTTTGTATAATTTCTACATGGTCTCAGAGCACAGGAAATCACTATAGTGGAGGAGAAGCTGAGTTTGTGTCTGAATATAATTTGAATTTGCAGAAGACATTATTAGTGCTATAGGCGATTCGGTATCAAAATGGATTTCAATGGCTTGATATTGTAGTATTCACTTGAGGGAAGCTCTAACTATATTACTTGGAAAGACATGATGGAGGTAATACTAGAGGACAATGGGTTGAAATAATTCATTGACAATGATATTCCTAAACCCATTGTAGCAGATGCTACAAATCTGGATGCCTGGAAAAACAAGATTGAAAAGGTGAGGAGGATCTTATTGTAGGCAGTGCAAGACCATATTTTCTCATGTATCCATGGCAAAGATACACCATATGCAATGTGGAAAGCTTTGACAGATCTATTTTAGAGTAGAAGTGATCATATAAAATTGGCACTAAAGGGTAAACTCAGGAAGATCAGAATGGAGAAAGGTGAAATCATGCTGAAATATTTAACAAATTTTTTCCAATTTCAGGATGAGCTTGGGACCATCAGCATTACTGTCGCTGATGATTATTTGGTGAGCCTATCTCTTCTAGTTTTTCCCAAGAGTTGGAATAGTTATCAAGACTCTATCAATGGAAGGGAAAATATGCCAGATTGGGAGTGACTTTGGTTGAATTTGGTGTAAGAAGAATTCAGGTAGAATACAAGAGATGGATCTTCATCTAAGTGTGAAGATGAAGAATATTGTTCTTTGGATGCCAAGGTAAAGAAGGGGAAAGGAAAGAAATTCCATTCCAAATCTGAGTCTGGTAAAGATGGCAAGAAGCGTGACATGTCCAGAGTGAAGTGTTTTCAATGTCACGGGCATGGACATTATGCCACTAATTGTCCACAAAAGAAGAAGAACAAGAGGGCTTCAGGATCTGCAGCTAGTGAGCCTTTGGCCTCACAATTTGAGCTTCACTTCTTGCTCATTTTATGCATGGTGTTAGGTGCAATGGGATCAATGTGGTACATCCTTTCACATGACGGGAGACAAAGAAATTTTCAATAGCTTGGAGGAGAAGGACCTCTAGATTCATATCAAAATGGGTGATGATGGGCGGTATAGTGCTACCGATATTGGTACCATTACCTTCCAAAGATGGTCAGGTAAACCCTTTCAATTAAAATATGTAATGCATGTACTAGGCTTGAAGAAAAATTTAGTCTCATTTGCAATGTTGGAGGATAGAGGCTATGATGTTGTTTTCAGTGAGGGAAGAGCTTTCCTGAAACAAAAAACAACAAAACAAGCCAAGAATATTGGGATTCAAGTTAAGAATATCTATAAAATTGATGTAGATGGTAGCGCATCATTGATGGGTAAGGCAGAAAAAGTGGTGAGCTGAGATGAGGGTGAGTTATGGCACAAGATATTGGGCTATCTTCACCAGAGAGCCTTGAAGGTCATGTAGAAAGCTTCTACATGTATTCCCAAGGGTAAACTTGCACAGTCAGACATATGCAAGGGATGTACTATGGGGAAGTATGCAAAAACCACCTTTCATGCGAAGGAGAAATGAGCCTCGAAGATCCTTGAGAGATTTCACTCAGATGTGTTTGAACGAATATCTATTGCTTCGACAGCAACACATAAGTACTATGTGATATTTGTTGATGAATTTTCCCGAAAGTGCTAGATATACATCATGTAGAAGAAATATCAGATGTTCTCAAAGTTTGTTGAGTTCCAAGCACTGGTGGATAAAGACACGGGGAAGCATGTGAAGGCTCTTAGGAGCGACAATGGTGGTGAGTACATCTCCAATGAATTCAAGAACTTCTGCAGCAAAGAAGGAATTCAGAGAGAACTGATTGCGCCTCATAACCCATAGCTGAATGGGGTTGTAGAAAGAAAAAACAAAATAATTGTGGGTGGATCACCAGCGATGTTGCATGATCAGGGCCTACCATTGTATCTATGGGAGGAGGCATGCAACACAACAATATTTGTGCGGAACCATTATCCTGATCAGATAATTGGCATGAGTACACGAGAAGAGGCTTTTACTGGTAAGAAACATGATGTTTCACATTTTAAGATTTTTGGCTCATTTGTTTATGTGCATGTGACCAAAGACACCAGGAAGAAGCTAGAACCAACAAATGAGATTGAGATATTTATGGGGTACATTGAAACTGCCCATAACTATTGGGTGTATTTTCCAAACAGAAGAATGACTGTTGTGCGACGGGATATAGAACTTGATGAGGAGAAATCCATGCGATTATATCTTAAGAGGGAGCTTGATTTGCATGTAGCTGAGGAACACTTGGTTCCAAAGAATGAACCTCAAGATGTGGAGAAAACACATGCGGAGGATCACGGAGTGGCAGAAAACACTCATGTAGAGACATGCACCAGAAATGGTAGAAGGCACACCACAGAAGTTGATAGATTGAGACTTGATGCAACAAAGAATGTAGGAGCCCCTACTCCACTACACACATGGAGAAAATCTCCAAATAGGTTTACTGGATACATTGCTCTTATGAGAAAGTGTATTGTGACAGAACCATATTCCTTTCAGGAAGCAGTGGAGAAATGAATTTGGGTTGATGCAATGGTAGATGTGTATGACTCCATCGCGAAGAAAAGTGCATGGAAGATTGTCCCAAGACCGTTTAGAAAATCTGTGGTTGGATCTAGATGGATCTACAAGGTAAAGAAAGCTACTGATGGGAGTGTGGAGAAGAACAAGGCTAGATTTGTGGCCTGAGGATTCTCACAAGTTGAGGGGATCGACTATGATGAGACTTTCACACCAATCATGACGTACTATTCCTTTAGATCTATCCTTGCACTCTCAGCGTAGATTGGGTGGTGCATTCATCAAATGGATGTGAAAAATGCATTTCCCAATGGATTTATTAAAGAATAAGTGTACATAGAGTAGCTATAAGGTTTCAAGATCTTTGATAGTGAGTCACATGTGTGTCGATTGAAGAGAGCATTGTATGGGCTAAAACAAGCACCTCATGCTTGGTACACTCAGAATTATAACTATTTCACTAGGTTGGGCTTCACCAAAAGTGAAGCAGATGCAAACCTATACCAGAATGTGGTTGATGGTAAGATCTTGATTATCATACTTTATGTTGATGATCTAATTTTGATAGGTGATGAGCAAGTGATACACTCATACAAGGAGGATCTTGCAAGGGAGATCGAAATGATGGACATGGGACTCCTTCACTATTTCGTTGGTTTGGAAATATGGTAGTGGGATGGTCAAATTTTTGTTTCTCAAGGAAAGTATGACAAAGAGATATTGAGTAAGTTTCACATGGAGAGTTGTAAACCCATGGATACTCCTCTTCCGGTAAATTGGAGGAAATAGGATGCTACTTCTAGAGAAGTAGTGGATGCTACTATCTACAAGCAGCTAGTAGGTTCACTGATGTACTTGGTGAAAACTAGAGCAGACATTTTCTATGCAGTTAACCAACTGATTCAAGCTATGGATAAGCCGACCAAGCTCTTTTGGAAGGTAGGGAAGCATGTCTTGAGATATCTCATGGGCACTACAGAGTATGGATCATGGTACAAAAAAATAGAGGGAGTGGAGCTTTAAGGCTTCACGGATGCAGATAGGGCAAGCGGTCCATTAGACAGAAAGAGAACATCAGGAGGGATCTTTAGCATAGGATTGACAACAGTTTCTTGGTACAACAGGAAGCAACAATCTGAGGCACTTAGTTCGGCTGAGGCAAAGTACATCACAACAATTCAAGCTGCATGTGAGGCCATTTGGATGAGAAATATCCTAGTTGGTTTGTTGGGTTCTCAGATGGATACGACAGTGATACATTGTGATAACCAGAGTTGCACTAAACTCTTTGTTAATCATGTGTTTCATGATAGGTCCAAGCACATAGACATCTGGTGCCACCATCTTAGAGATTGTGTTCAGAGGCACATAATGTTACTTCAGTACATTCCCATAGAAGATCAGGATGCAAATATTCTAACGAAGCCGCTCACCAGAAGAAAGTTTGAATACCATAGAGGCAGGATTAGGTTGTAATATAATCCCTTTATTGTTGAGAGGGAGTGTTGAAGTCCAATAGCAAATGGCAGCACCTACACTAGTGTGTGCTAAATTTGGTGTAATGTCCATTTTAATTTTCCCTTAATTAAAATGGACAATAAAATGTAATCTTATCGCATGATCACTTGTAATAATTAACTAAGTGTGATAAACTCAGTTAGCTTATGTATTTTGAGTTGAGGGTGTTTGGTGAGGCATGCAGAGTAATTATATTAGTTATGGAGTTAAATTTTCAGTTGGTGCATTACTTTAATGCATGTGTAATCAGTTAACTCAGTTAGGTGAGTTAAAGTCAGTTGGACTAGTTGTAACTGTTTGTTGCGCTAGTGAGAGATCAAGTGAATTAAATACTCTTTAATTCATAATCAATGATCTGCCATGAAACTGATAATTTACTATTAATAGTTGCATGCATGTCAGTTCCAGTGGAGACCCAACTGAGACAAAGGTGAAAGGGAGGTTAACTATTATTTGTGTGATTAGTAGGTTTCTTGCATGCAACCATACATCCATTGGACTGCCCATGATCCTTTTGAAGTTTAGGAAGGCCAAAATTCGTAAACAAAAGGGATTGCATTCATCGGGAATTGTGCAAGGTAGGAAGGTTATTTAGAGGCAGAGAATTGGTTAAGTGTTTGTCAGTTTTTTCCAGGACAGTGTGAGACAATTAGCAAAGTGTAGGAGACTCTTTTGAGAAGAGTGCATTGTGATTGTTTCATGATTACATTGTTAATATACAATAGAAGATAGAGGGGTTTTGAATAGAAATCTTACCGCAGGAAATTATTTGTGTTGTGGTTTGATTTGATTATTTCTTTGCTTCATGTGATTGGTGATCGTGTTTAATTTTCGTAATTGATTTGTAGAAGTGATTCAGTATCTGGATTTAGTACATTGTTAGATCGGGTTGAATCCATGATATACATATGTTTGTATAATTTCTACAATATGCGATATCGCAATATCGCAATGTTCGTAGAGAAGTATAACTGTAGTAGGGAGGAAATTGCGAAGTGCATGGCGCGACAGGTGACGGAAATGCGATATGCGAGATGCGATATTGCAATCGCAAGACCGCAAAGCTAGAGGAGTAACAAAAGTGTTGTTCGGGAGTGGGAGAAAAATGAGATATGCGATGGGGATAGAAACTGAAAAATGTGAATTGTGATAGGGATGACGTCGTGGAGTGCTACAGTAATGTTGCAATCATTGGTTGGGAGTTGTAAGTGCTAACAATGCGGGAGAAAAATGTGATATGCGATGGGGATAGAAACTGTGAAATGCGATTTGCAATAGGGATGACATGGCAGAGAGCTACAGTAATGTTGTAATCAGAGGTTGGGAGTAGTAATTGTTAACGAAGAACAAGTGGAACAAGCCATTTTCGATTTGTGGTAAGTATCTTAAAGGAAAAAGGGAAAAGGTCGATTTCCAAAGGTTTTGAAATATTTTTGTGATAATCTGCAAAGGTAAGGTGGAAGGGTTATATGAACTATCACAATATGAGCTCAGAATTGGAAATTATTAATGAAGGCTAGGAGGATTTTTTATTTACGATAGAGAGAAGTACGGTAGCGGGAATTTCGAGGAGCAAGGGTGAAGATCGAATTCTAATGCATTTGTAAGCATTTTTGGGAACAAGAAGGGTGGCAGCTACAAAGAAGAGGAAAAGGAAGGAATGGAGGGTGTAACAACAATGCTGAGGTTGTGAAGAAAGACTTGGAAAATGAAGTGGGAAGTCACAACAGATCTCCTCTTGGGCTTTAACACTAATTTCTGCAATCAACCCTACTCATGTTTGCACAAATAAACAGATAAATGTGTGAAAATACAGTACAAAAGGAAGGCTAAAAATGGTAATGCAACTCTACTCTAATATCAGAAATGGTGAAAATAAATCAATTTTTGGGTCTGTGGGAAGGTTCACCCTCCTCGAGCTCTATTGACAGAGATAATAAGGAAGGTGTTGATCCACATATTTTAGATTTTTCTCCTCTATTATATTACCCATAAACAAATGAAACCTACAGCAACACACTGAAAGAAAAAAATAAGCAGCGATAAAAAAAAGAAGCAGAACTAACTGAATGGAATAAAGCAAAGAAAAAGTACAACAGAGAGGTTGATACACATGGATTGGGCCCTAACCCACATGCCTAGCTCTCTAGAACTTAAATCAGTAAAATGAAATCAGTCTACTCATCCCATGAAAGAATAGCCTTATACGTTTCTCAAAGTTTAATCACTAAATACAATAATCGAAAGCCCAATAGCTTGCAACAAAGTTCCCAATAGAATAGAATCAACCGGAATGGACCCTAATTAGCTCTTGATCAAGTTTATTTATCCTCAAGGGAGGCTACCAACAAATCCCTAGAAAATAGTAATTGAGTCCACTTTGAATCCAAGTAAACCATTGATTGAGTGCACTTCATCTTCAGTTTTCTTGGCTACATTTGATAGTTAAGGAGGGTGGAAAAACCCAGAAATCTCTCCAAGGTTTCTCAATAATTTCCTGATATTGTGCTTATTTATTCTTCAATCTTGATCTTCCAGTGGTAGGGAGCAAGTCCTAAATTATGTCCTTCTCCAAATTTGCATAATTTGCCCAATATTCTCACAATATTCTACAAAAATAACCAATATTAGGCACAAATATGCACTTACCTTTAAAAATGATCCGGATCTTGGGGACAGGCCCCAAGATCTAAAACTTTGAAATAGATCTGACAAGATCTGCAAAATTAGAATGCCAGAAAAAAAAGAGAGAACGCAAAGCAAATAAAACCACAAAGAAACTTGTTTTATTAAAACAGAGAATAATTGCAAAGGCTACATTGTGGTGGACAATCTGTCCTTTTACAAAGTGAGGCTTTTTATTTATAGCCTTTTTTGAGATACAATACCATAGGTGGATACCATGGGCAAATACCATGGCTAGATACCACTTACAATACCATGGGTAAATCCCATGTGTGGATGAATACCATGGGTGATACATACCATGGGTCACTTATAATACCATGGGTGAATAAATATCATGGGTGGATGAATACCATGGGTCGATGCCATTTACAATACCATGGGTAAATTCCATGGATGGATGGATAACATGGGTAGATGAATACCATGAGTTGATGCCATTTTCCATTCGGATCATTCCTCCCTCCTTAAGAAGCAATGGTCCCAATTGTGTGAAGTTCACTCCTGAGAAGCCTTTTTTGAATATGAAGAGCCACTGAAGAGAAGGGTTTTGTGTAGTTAACCCATAACCGTGATGAACGAAGATCCGAGGATAGAGATACCCTGTAATACTTGTGACCAACTGTGATATTGACAGTGTGCGGCCTAGAAAATTGACTTCGATGAAGTGTGTATTTGTGGATGAACAAAAACCATGAAAAATGAATATCCGAGGATAGAGATACCCTGTAATTCTTGTGACCAACTGTGTGACTAACAGTGTGCGGCCTAGCAAATGGACTTCGATGAAAATAATTTTGTGCAGTTGAACCATAACTGTGATGCTGATTGTTGATGAAGTAGCTGGTGCCTACATAGCTTGGGGTGGGAGGGCACGTCTCTAAATAACCCAAGCCGAATGCTGATATGATGAAACTGATGAATGTGAAGCACGTGCCTACTAAATCGGGGTGGGAGGGCATGTCTCCAAAGGGAACTCCCTCCGAATGCTACTCCAGATTTAAAATGAGCATAACTCGGTCAATATAACTCAGAATATTTATTATAACCTATTTTTGGAAATGAAATGATCATTATTCATCTTCCCATATGTTTGAAACCACTATCTGGAGACTCTAGACTCTCAAATTCGCGCTGGAACTGTCTCGCCGTCACAAAATTTTGAAAAAATAGTTGATTTTAAATCACCGATAACTCCCACATCCGGACTCCGATTCGACCGATTTTTTTTTTTAACTTGGGTGATTTTTCAAGATAAGCTCAGATCTATATCCATTCTTCTGATATTTTGCACTAAAAATTGCAAAAAATGACAAGTGAGCCGCCGTCCATGAATTGTCGTCAGAAAAATTGTTTCAACATTACTGATTTTGAATCAGCGATATCTCCCTCATCCGAACTCCAATTTGGACGATTTTTTTTTTTGAATTTGAGTATTTTTTCACAAGGAATGAAGATCTAGTCTTTTTTTTTTCAAAAAATTTACCAAAAGTTTCAGATCTGATATGAAAACTCGGCACCCAAAAAAATTCATGGATTTTGCTAAAGATTGCTACAAAACATTGAAACTGAAATATGTTTCAAACCCTCATTCCCATGGAGGCGTAACCTGAACCTGATACCACTGATCTGGATCTTGGGGACAGGCCCCAAGATCTAAAAAATTGAAATAGATCTGACAAGATCTGCAAAATTAGAATTCCAGAAAAAAGAGAGAGAACGCAAAGCAAATAAAACCACAAAGAAACTTGATTTATTAAAACAGAGAATAATTGCAGAAGCTACATTGTGGTGGAAAATCTGTCCTTTTACAAAGTGAGGCTTGTTATTTATAGCCTTTTTTGAGATACAATACCATAGGTGGATACCATGGGAAAATACTATGGGTAGATACCACTTACAATACCATGGGTAAATCCCATGTGTGGATGAATACCATGGGTGGATACATACCATGGGTCACTTATAATACCATGGGTGAATAAATATTATGGGTGGATGAATACCATGGGTCGATGCCATTTACAATACCATGGGTAAATTCCATGGATGGATGGATACCATGGGTAGATGAATACCATGAGTTGATGCCATTTTCCATTCGGATCAAAAACTTCCTAAAAACATATTAAAGCATAATAAAAAATTATTAATTGCAGAAGCAGAGATTTAATATATATTTTCATGTGCATAAGGAAGTTATATGAGCCTAAGAAAGGTTAGATGGGCCTTAATTTATGTCTAATGTAGAGGCCCATCAACCTCTATAAACGTGCTAACAATCTCTACCTCTTCTTTTTTATTCATTTTATTAATATTCTTCAGTTGCGCTTTGTGACCCATGACTATTTCCTTTCCTCTATATTATAGTTTCTTTCCTGATTACATGTGGCTATCTTCCATATCATCCCTAATAAAGGTATATTATTTTCTATATGTGCCCACATAAGGCACAATATTCACCCAAAATACTGTCATGCTTGGCTAAAAAAAAAAGTATACCTCCGAACTTTGAAAATACATAATATCGTGTTCAATACCCCTCGCCCTTTTTTTAAAATACCATGCACCTTTGCTTTTTTTTAATTAAAAAAAAACCCTTAAATTTTTTTTTTCAAAATTCAACCCTTTTACTAAACCTTTTCCCTTTGATACACCTTTATAATTTCTTTCTATAAACCTTTCAAATAAAAAGATAATAATTCACTTTATGAAGAACCCCTTTTAATTGTATAACACTTAGACCATGAATTTTTTTTTTCAAAACCAAATGTCACGTATTAATATAACCTTTGTGTGGCTTGCAAAAAATATGGCCACGAATAATACTTGACCTTTTAATGAATGAGTCACCTTTCACTTTTATCTTTTATGATGAGTAACATGAATCATATGAAGGAGAATATGCGTACTAACGCCTTCCATGATAACAGAGGGTGCATTAATGATTTAACTCATCTAGTTAGAGCTATCACTCACGTGTATGCAGTCGACGTGAAGTATGTGACTTGTAACACGACTCGCCTCAGTGTTATCCCATGTTATAATGCCCCAACTATCACTTGCAGGGTGTATTATAGCTTTAGAGAGCACACATTTCTCTCTTCTCTCTCACAGAATATTGTTCCTCTTCTCTCCCATGGGTCTTTGTAACCTCACTCTAATACCAATTTTTTGGAAAGGAAAAAAGATTCACACATGGAATAATATGAGCTACGACTCTTCAATTGATCATACAAACTTGATGATTACAATGAACACAACATGGGGTATTTATACTTTTTAGCTAATGACTCACTCAAAATAATTTAAACATGGACACATACTCTAAATTTGAGTTTTCCCAAAGTATGACTTAACTTGAACTCACTCGACTTGACTCAGTTACCCGAATCTCTAAATTTAGCCAACTCTTGCGTGTGTGAGTACTTAAAATTTCTAACACTCCCCCTTAATTATGACCGCATGACTCAACATGACTCAACATGACTTAACTATTCCTGCTAGGATTACAATAGAAATTAACTCAATCATCACTCAAACATTCTTGTTGGTCTATGGCTCACCTAGGCTTACAATGACTCAAAAGCTTTAAAATTTTTCATTTTAATTTTTGCTTCTTCCAGATTCTATATTCTCAAAATTGCTTCATTATTTGTTGTACATTATTATTGTAGGCTCCATAGTTCTTTAGTTATTGTTGCTGCAATGTTTCTTTGGCTTGTCTTGAATTTTATCTAAGTTGGTCTTCTTTCACTCATGGACTACTGCCCTAACTCTTCTTCTTCAAACTATGTTCCTTCTACTGCTTCTTGCACTTCATATCCTTAAATTTCTTTCTACCATATTTCTTGATTGCATAATATTATCTCTTCTTGACTCTATTTCTTAAATGGTTTTAATTCATTCTTCTTTGTTTTCAGAAATTCACATATCATTCTCTTCACTCTCATCATAAGCTATTGTTGTTTTTTTCCTATACTGTACACACTCAAGATCAATTTTCACCATTTCATTCAATTCTTCTATTCCATATGCTACTTTAAGACTCACAACAATTTGTTCGATTGGTTTCTGAATCCATTCTTCAATGAGCTTTGAATATGCATCAAAATTATTAGCAACTTTATTTTCAACTTTTGCACCCATGTTCTGAACACCTGCATATTAAAAAACAATGTTAAAAACATCTTCGTTACGTTCTTTAGTGAGAGCTTCCTGCTCTACCTATACCTTCTTTTCCTTTTTTGTTTTTTCATTGCATCATAATTTATTTTCTACCCTTTTACCAACTTGTGCTGATGTAAACATATTTTCTTCCACTTGCCTTCCAAACACAAGTGGGATTCTCACACCAAATAACATCATATCAATAAGAGATTTATGTTGCGTCATATGAAACCACTCATCATTAGTTAAATTTTCTTAATGAAAGTTAACATCAACATAATTCTCATCGACTATATTGTGGGATATCTAAGCTTGTATGTGCTCACTAAAAAAATCAACTTCACCAAATCCATAAATTGTCGCTAGATTCACCAATTCACATCTCACTTTGAAATCATCATCCAAATGTGTTTCATCAGAGTGGGATTCACCATCATATGCACCTTCCATGTTAGAGTGGATTCCTTGAGAATTTATATTTTCTTCCTCTTTTTCACTCACAGAGGCTTCAACTTATGTCTTTGTAATCTTCTTAATCCATATGCATGTTCGCATAATGGGTTTCAATTTTATCGTCTTCATGACCATCATCCATTTTTGAGTGGGATTCTCCAATATATTTTGTCCTCTAAGAGTATTTCTCATCTACTCTCAGATCCATGACTGACTCAATAAACTGTGACACATATTTTTGTTACACGTCACTCCCTCTTGCACCAAAATTTTCTTCTAGGGTCTTCCATGCTTCCTTGGAAGTTGTATCTTTTGCTAGCTTGCAAAAAAAATTCTCTTCTAATAATTTATTTATAAAATTCAATTATAAAACATCAAATATTTCATCATATGCATTATTAGGCTCATACTCAATTAACTCTTTAGCTAAAAGAAAAGTTAACATCTTGATAACCCAATGATAAAAATATTTACAAGTAAACAAAGGAGGTGGTAGGATATCAAAGCTACACCAATCACCCTTCAATTCTTCTTTGTATTTCACTAGAATTATTAGTTCCTCAATTGCAGCCTTAACCTCTCTAAACATGGTAATGATCTATGCCCCTTATTTTCGATTCCTTTTCTTAATCTTCTTCAGTCGTGATTTCTGACCCATTTTTGTTGTCTTTCCTCGATCTTATAGTTTCTTTCATGACTGCATGAGGCTATCTTGCATATCGCCCCCAAAAAAAAAAATATTATTTTCAATATGCACCCCTATAAGGCACAATATTCACCCAAAAAACTGCCATGCTTGAAAAAAAAACAAAATATTTTTGTACACTAATAAAATTTACAAAGCCCTAAACTCTTGTTCAATAAAACCCCCCATTTTTTTTTAAAATACCATGCACCGTTGTTTTTTTTCTCAGCACTTAAAACAACTTTAATTCAAACTTCAACCCTTTTATTAAATTTTTTTCCCTTTGATACATCTTATAAGTATTCCCACCAATAATAATTTACCTTTTAGTGAAACTTTCACCTTTCACTTTTGGCTTTTATGATGAGTAACACATCTCGTATGAAGGAGAGCTTGCGTACTAAATGAGGATGCGTTATAGCTTTAATCAAGAGAAAAACTATTTCTCTATTTAGTCTCACAGACTTTAGCTGATCTACTCTCCCCTGGCTCTTTGTAACCTCAGTCTAATATCAATTTTTTGGAAAGGCAGAAGATGAAATACACAAAATTTCTCACACACAATAACCTGATCTGCGACTGTTTAATTGATCATACAAATTTGATGATTACAATGAACCCAACATGGTGTGTTTATTCTTTTTATCTAATTTCTCACTCAAAATAACTTCAAAATGCACACACACACTCTAACTTTGACTTTTCCCAAAATATGACTTATGTCCAACTCACTCGACTTGATTCAGGTACGCGACTCTCCAAATTTATCCAACTCTTTCATGCGGGAATAATTAAAATTTCCAAAAAATTTTGATTGTAAAATTGCACTAGATCTTTTGGGTTGGTGTTATTATTGGATCTACGGTAGCTACTACTTTCCACAAATACGTTATCCAAGCAACAATGAAATATCACAACAGCGAACCCAACCATGTTTAATGTACAAAGTGAACCTTTTTCATGCACATGCATTTGTGTTATAAAATTGTATTTGATTTTAGATGTTGTAAGTTTTAACAACAATGGAAGGGACAGTATTGCACGTAATATTAATTATATTAATCACATATTAGGAATCAATATATACTAAAATAAATTTGATACGATGGCAAAAATATATATTTTTTTATTGGCTAACCACTGGGATATAAACCAGTGATATATGGTAAAGATTTTCTTGATAATTCACTTATTCACAGTAAATAAAAAACTCCAATCCAATGCTCCATGAATTCATATAATGACAAAATATCACTGAACACTGTTTTTCAGAATTTCTTTTATTACTTAGTAAGTGCATAGTTCAAATCAGAATTGCAAAAAAACCAATTTTTTGTTTTGATTCATTGTTAATTCATACATATGTATTCTAACTAAAGCCATTTTGGGTAAAAATTACACTTGAATAAAATAAATTTCCAGTGTACCATTTTCCATCTTATAATGGACTCTTTCTGACCCAAGAATTCTTATTGTAAGAAGTTATGATCTCGAATTTTGTGCATTATATTGGTATTCAAATTTTCTCAGATGCAAGTCATCTTATTGATATTGTTGTACTTATTTGGAAATTTGAATGCTATCATACTTTCTATGCCAAACAATTATAATGTAAGGACTATGTCTTATAAAATGTTTTATTCTTGTCATTATTTTGCATTTTCATCAATAACTTATTTTTGGTTCCCAACTATTCCAAAGTCAAGATTGCATCCTTCAATTATGTTGCCAAATGAAATGTATTATAAAGGTATCAAATGACTTTTTCTCCTACTACGAATATCAACCTTCCTTTAACATGACGTTGGCATTTATCAGGTATGATGTTCATACTTCCACACTTGTTAACTGTAAAAGTGATGCATAGCTAATTTATGACCAAAATAAAACAAATCTAATTGCATTATTTTAACACTTTTGTTGGCATGGTTTGGAATCTCAATGATTCCACAATGAATTTAACGATAATTATTTAGTCTAAATCATGCCAACAATAATGCTAAAAGTGTGCAAACTTAGCAATTGCACGAATAACAAGAAAAAAAAAGAAATAATTGGTGGCTGATTATAATATCCTACATTATTGACAGAAAGATATATAGAAAATAGTGATGAGAGGGCATCTCTGCAAAGTTTTCTAAATTCTTACAATATATGGAGGTTCGAGTAGCCATTATAATTATTGGATATAATTATTGTGTATCCTCTAACTTGCATAAATTATGGGATACAAATGTGTGGTGTTACATTTATCATCAAATTTTCTCTTTGTTTTCTCAAAATGAAATGAAATAATCCTATTTTTAATTAATAACCATATAATTTACATAATTCATTTATGTTAAGTTAACTCTATCTATTTAAATATGTTTTTAAAATCAAATATACCTAGGAATTTGGATTTTTGAAATTGGATTTTTTCATATATTTCTTAAATTTTCTATAGCACGTTGCACCGAAAATATGCAACATGGGTACTAATTGGATGTGAAATTAAATTCGACATCCAACGAGTGTTCCCACTTGAAATTTGAATAAAACCATAGGGAGATATGTTGAAAATACGATTGGAATATATATATATATATATATTCTTTAAATTTTTTACTTTTTTTACTCCAAAAATGGTGAATCAAACCCGATGGTTGACATCATCATCTTGAATCCTATTGGTTCTTATAAATTTGATTTTGGTTGTACATTTTTGTTTTGAAGCCCATTTAGACATCAAAATTTCTCTAATGGCAGGTCTTTTGACCATCTAGTCGAGCCATATCCTCACCAAAATTTGTATGTCCTTGTTATAGGAAAATTTGTGACATCTAGTCATTAGGCCTCCTAATGAGATCAATCAAAAGCCTATTTCCCCTTGTCAACATTATATCACAAAGCCCTAAGTGTGTCTCCATCATTTCCGATAATTTCTGCCAAAAACCACTTCATCCGAGCCAATTTTAGGACAAATGCTCCCTCGCCTTCCTCTGGACAACGTGAAACTACATGTTTCTTCATGTGGCCACCATTGATCACCTACATATGTCTCCCCTTTTCACCTGCATTGGTTCTAGAAATTTTAGAAGAAGAGATATTTTGTGGAATCTTCCTCTTCTAGAAGCCTCTAGAATTTGTTACAACAATTTACCTCACATAAAACATTCAGATCATGTCCTATCGTTCTTTGGAGTTTCCATCCCTTATCCTTTGATCCCATCCTCTCATCAAAGGCGGATCTAAAACCTTAGATTGGTAATTGGATAAGAACTCCGAACTTACCCCACTCCTCTAAAGATTTACAACCTTCCATATGAAAGAAGTTGGATTTTAGAGAGTGATTCTACCCTTTTGTTGTTGTGGTGAGAGGTGTCATTCCATGCATTTAGGGTGATTGGAGGTACACATTGTGAAAAGGAAAGGAAAAGAAAGCTTGGAGGACCTCTTCTACGATATCAACACCTGTTTATGGTTGTAATCTCCTTGCATTTATATTAATGAAAATAATTTTATGATTTCCTATATGTGATGTCATTATTTCATATATTTCAATACCATGCTTATCTATTGAATAGAGTACTTATATGATACTACATAGAACTCGTAGTTTCTTGGCTTGTGTTATTTGACTATGTAGGTACTAATTTTGGCAATCAAAGCTAGAATTAGAGCATTCAAGTTGAAGAAGGAGAGAAGCATGCGAAGGATTCCAGGTAGGATTCATTCTTTCATCTAATTAATTTAAGGAAATATTTGGTTTCATTGTATCTCTATTGTTCTAGGTTGTCCACCAAACTTAGGGGAGATAATTTTGTCTGCAATCATAAATCTCGCCTAAAAAATTAACGACTCCACTGGGGAACGGTGTATTCCCTTGGTGTTTTTCCTTGTCTATTGTGTTTGATTACCTTTATTACATATCTTTACTCCTTTGATTTTGTATCGTTTATTTTTGCACATAATTTTCCTCTATTCCTTAAGGAAATTTTGAGGTCTAAAAAGGGCCTCCTAAGGAATTTATAAAATAATAGTTGAAATAATAAAATAATATTTGATGACATCATCTTATTTTAGAGGTAAAAAAGAAAAAAATTACCTTTTCAACTTATCTCTCAAAATTTTTACTCAAATTTCGAGCAGGAGTACTCGTTGGATGAAAAATTTAATTCCTCATCCAAGGATTACCCATGTTGCATACTTTGGATGGAACCTACTACACGAAAAATGTGAAATACATGAAAAACGTGATAGCAATCACGTTTTTTCATGTATTTCTCATTGTTCACATAGTAGGGTCCATCGAAAGTATGCAACATGGGTACGCCTTGTATGAGGAATTAAATTTTGCATCCAACAGGTACTCTTACTTGAAATTTGAGTAAAAAAATCGGTAGATAAGTTGAAAAAGTGTTTTATTATTTTATTATTTTTTAATATTTTTACCCTTTTACTTAAAAAATGATGAATCATCCCCCATGGTTGATATCATCATCTTGAATCCTATTGGTTCTAATAAAGTTTATTTTGGTTGTACATTTTTCTTAGGAGGTCCATTTTAGACCTCAAAATTCCTATAATGTTCTAAGCATCTCTTTCATATACCTACTTCCAATTGAGATTCCCTAATTCTTCAATGTATTTCGGTATCTCTAAAGCCTCCACATGGTTTGAATTTGTGTTTGATTCCCTTTCGTAAGAATTGGATTTTATTTTTCTTTGTTATTATCATTTGGTCACTTGCAAACTGATTTTTTTGGTCATTTATCGCTTGGATGATTTTTTGTTCTACTACTCATTCTGAAAAGTGAATTTGAATATGTGATTAAACATTCAAATCTTAGTTTTCTTCACTTCTAAATTTCAATGTGTTGAAAACATTTTTTTTGCATTTTGGATTTAGGGTTTTTTATGTGCATTGATATAGGAACAATCACATTGAAACGGAAATTGCATCTTGCATCTTGTTTGCTACATATAGTATGTTGCATACTGATTTTTTATTTCTTTCCTTATCTATATTTTCATTGAAAGAGAATCATTTCCATTTTATCATGATAGTTTTTCATTTTAGGACATTCAGGTGACATCCGTGGTGAGCCTAAAAAACTTAATCAAAGATAAAGAGTAAAATTTATTGAATAAATCGAAGGAGAATTTGTAACATTAACATATAGACTTAGAGATATAGTCTAGAGATGTGTTCTTATGTCGTTAAACGTAGGAGATGCCATTGTTTTCCAACATTGTATCTCGGGGGTGATATATTGTTCCACATATGTGAGTGTATAGGATCGTTCTCCATGTACCTTTGGGTATATCAGACGACACTCCACACACACAAAGTATAAAGGAAAACTCTCATCAAACTGTTATGCATTAGACAACACTGCTACTGACTACACTCCCACATATCATCGAGTATATTTTGGGAGTTCCTATAGGTTTCTATCCATCCATAGGTAACCATGTCTATGACCTTGTATACCAGGATACACCAAACATAACATTCGGGGAGATTGGATGTTGTACGTTAAGTCCTAAGTTCGCCAAGCTGTATATTGTAGATCATAGTTGCTTGGTGATCCTTTATGTCTAGATTACCCTCTTTTTGATTTATTTCTTTTCGTGTTAATAAAATTTATTTTCCAACATGGAAGAACAAACCCCCCCACTTCGTCGTTCATGTAGAATGAAAAATAAGCCTCCTCTTCCACCCAAGGATACTATTTTCCATTTTCAGAAGCATAAGAAGACATAAACTACTGAATAGTGAACATCGAGAACCACTTTTGGTCCTCCTCTTGATATTGATCCAACATAATCATATGTCCCTTTAAATTTTGAGCCTGAGATCACATATACTCTTGAATATCACACTAACATAATCGAAACAGAAGCACCTAAAACTTTGTTTCTTGAGGTTGTTGAACCTGACCTTCCGGAGTGAGAGATTTTGATTCTTGAGTTTTTCAATCCTAAGGAGCATCAACCATATTTACTTCTTACTTTAGGATGTTCCTCTTCTCTTCCACAACCTCAAACATAACCTATATATCTTGGACCCAAGGGTGAACCTCTTCCATACGAACTTCTGAGTATTGAATAATCCCACAAGAAGGGTCTCATCCTTGTACTTATGTTCATTGGAAAGGAAACTATTTTTATCAGACTAATCCTCTTCCTCTTCAGACTCTGATACAAGATCCTTTTCCTTATTCTTTGGAATTACTCGTGGATCCCTTGCTACAATTTTCATTGGTATTGTTAACCATGCCTGAAATTAATCCAACCTCTTAACCTATTTATACCACTATGGTTGAGACATCAAATGTGTCTTCCTCATCTATGTTTGAAACATCACCAAAAACACATATATATGGTGGCATGTCCATCCCACATCCATATCAGTATTTATCTGGTACATTTTCTGGTGGGAATTCTAGTCCTTGGACCTCTCCCATGTCATCCAATTCGGGATTATAGTCTCATACTTCCCTTATGAGTGCCACACATTCTGCTCCTCCTCGTCCTCCACTTATAGCAACAATTGAGTAGTAGGATGGCCCTTATGTTAGTAGGCATGGTTACCTTCGACATCCTAAATCTCCTTATGTTGGGTACCCTCTATCTCGATCACATTTTCCTCCATCATCCCCTCCTCATTTGGTACGGGGGGAACCTGTTGTTGGTATACCTCAAATTAGTAATCAACCTCATTATATTCCTCGTTATCCTGGAATGGCTACTAATGTTTGGAAAACTACTTTTCCCATTGAACTTGGTTCATTTTGGGACCGATTGTTGAATCCTCAACGTGCACCACCGTCTCAAATTTCTATCCATCCATCAACATATCAACAAGCTCAAATAAATGTGATCCAACCTTTACAGGTTTTTGTCACATCACAAACTTTTGCAGCGGTATCTCGTACTTCCCAAGTCCCACTTACCCAGCCAGTACAAGGTACCTCATATTCTCAACCTCTTAGACAAGGTACTCCTCAAGTTTCAATATGATAAATTATTCATAATATGGTGCAATCCCAACCAAACCCACCTTACCATGGGAGAATGAAAACTCCCATTGAGCAACAATATGGTCCATATCAAAGTATTCCTTAAGTGCCTTTTCAAGGCCAACAAATCAAAAATCAACCATTCTAGCAACTTTATCATCATCTTGGGGCTAGGAAACAAGGACTCTTGTATATTGGTTATTAGAATCCTCCTTATCCTATTACCCAGGTTCCTTACTATCATAACCCTCCTTATCTAGGAATATAAATTCCTGGTGCTCAAGTTATTCCTTCATATCTAGGTCATCCTCCTCCAGACTTTAATCAACAATTTCCTTTTGTGGCTACTCTCGAATTGCGAGACTTAACTAATGTCACTAATGACCCCACCGCTTGTTCACCATGGTGGTCAATTATTCCCACTAAGCTGCCTTTTGATATCCCAAAACTGAATGGGAATCTAGGAGAAGACTTGTTGATGCACATTATGACATATCATCTATGGTGTTCTTTGAATTCCCTTAAACATGATTCTGTTCGAATTTGTATTTTCCAATGAACGCTTACAGGTACCACAACTGAATGGTATATTTAGCTACCTAGAGCTTTGTTCCATAATTTAATCACTTAAGCCACCACTTTCCTCACACATTTCTAGTTTCCCATTAGATGCAAAATGGTAGCGAAACTATTAACCAATTTCAAGAATTAGATTCCAATCACATATTAGATAGCATTCATGAGTGGATGCATCACCACCAATTGGTCAAGACTTATGTTCTTGATAAGGTTTTAGTGGAATGGTCTACCAAATATTCGTTGTCACCCATGACAAAAGATGTGGCTAAAGGTGGAGTCATGAGCAAATACCAAGTTATTTCTCTTGCACAATATTTGTATCTTGTTTATACCCAATCAAGAATGCTCTATGATAATATACCAAATCCTTCTAGAACTTCAAATATTTTTCCTCCTCCACTTGGTAAAGAATCTTATGCTATTTATGGCATGATTGGTTTTTCCAGTTTGTAGACGGTGAGTAAACCATCTGGTGTTGCTCTTATCACATCTGCTAAAAACCCTCAATCTCATCATCCTTCAAGTTATTATTCTGAGATAAATTTGATTTCATTTGATAAAGGAAAATCTAGACAACAACCTCGAAGAAAGAATAAAGGAGAAGTTAAGAAGAAGAAATATCCTTCACTACAAGATAAATAAATAAATCAGTCTTCAATGAGAAGTGAAAACATCGTTACCCACTCTTAATTTGCAATGAGGGTCACTTTACATGTGATTGTCTCCACTGCATTGAAGTGAATTTGTCTTTGAAATATTCCACCTCTCTCGCCATGCTGAATGATCTGTTTCCCAATCAAGAGGATCATAAAGTTTCCTGGGACACGTCTTCCTCTTACACAGTTTCGATGCTTTCATCCTCAAAGATGAAATCTAATGTTATGATGGCCACTCAGAATAAGGACTGTGGTAATGCGAATCCATTGAATGGTTAGGCTAATAATCAACCTGCTAGTTCAACATCACCTTCATATGTTTCTAATGTTCCTCTGATTCCTACAGAATTTTCTATTAAATCTCCTAAGGGCGTTATTCATAATTTTTCTTTCAACTCTCATTCAAAAATTTCTTTAAAATATAACTTAGTTGAAGACTTGGCTCAATATCTATCAGTGATTTCAGCCCTTGAGGTGTTGCAAAAATACCCCTCCCAAGAGAAGGCCTTGTTGTCAGTTATTGGATGTGTGGATAAGCCAGATTCCAACCTATTAGTTTTCTCTCATGAAAAATATACCCCTCGGCTTCCATATCAATTAGCCTTTATAATCCAAGTCTTCATCTATGGTAACAACATCCATCGTTCTATTTTGGATGAGGGATACTACAACTACATTATGTCCATTTCTTGCGGGAAGGTGTTTGGTTCGCCTAAATTGAGTTAATCGACCACCACATTTAAAGCTTTCGATGGAAGAACATACAAACCTTGTGGTATTTTGAAATCCGTCCACATAGAATTAGGGGGAAAGACCATATCTATAAAATTTGGAGTTATTGACAAATATCTCGATTATAATATTCTACTTGGACGTACGTGGGGTTACACCATGGGTGTCGTTGTTTCGAATTACTTCCATATGATCACATTTCCTCATAAAGAAGGGATTATAGCCATAGATCAACTCACCTTTTTTGCCTCTAATTCTCATGTTACTAGAAGTGTTCCTCTTGTAGGGGAAAATCTACACTCTTATCAACATGTCAGAGTCAGATTGTTAAAGGGTTTTTTTCTCATGGGAACCTTTTTTCTCCCTCCTCTCCTTCCTGATAGCTCATCTTCGGTTGCTTATATCAACATGATATCATTATCTACTATTCTGACTAATCCATAGATTGGACCTAATGAAACCGACATCCAAGGTTTTGGCGACTCAATGTTGCTCAATGCCATTAAGCTAGATTACGAAGCCATCTATTTAGCTTGTGCAACTTATACCTTTTCTTCATTCAATAGGGTATATCGATCTTGGTGAGATATTAGTTTTTGAAGATTGATGCCCCAAAGATGGGTTTAGGACCAACACCTCATCTCCATGATCACATCAATGAAGAGATTGTTACTCGAACTATTTTGCGAAAACAAGATGTTGTGATGTACCTTACGTGGAAATTCTTTTATCGGCACTTAGTATGGATCTAATATGAAGTAACCATTATTAATTGTTGATTTTTGTGTGATGATAATATAGAGGGATGCTCAATTTATATTTTGTTAGTAGTTGTGATATTTTAATTTTTAGTTTGTTAGCCATCTTGGTTCAAACCTTTACATAAGCTTAAAATATATTGTCTTATAGGGGAGCTCCTGTTAGTACTTCGAACAAAATTAATTCTGATCTCATGCATTCTAAATTTCTCCATGAAATCAAGGACCCTGATTTCTAATCAGCCAGTGGCAATTAAAAATACCATATGTTGGTAAACAAAGGTGCCATAGGTGCTAGATGTTTTAGTGTTATTACCTGATATTGCTTTGGGTACTATTTTGTATAATTTTTTTTTTTTTCTCTTATCAAACCTAGGAGGCATGTTCAAATCTGTAAAAAGGAAATATTTGTGTCAAAAAATTCGTTATCCATATCCAGTTGAAATGGAAAAATGTTTCTGTAAGGAGCTCATTCATAGAAATTCCCATATTTTCTGGCATCACAGATTCCTGAGTAATATTCAGAAACTAGAAAGATTTTTCCCTTAAAGATAAGCATAATAAACAGACTATTATTGGTAACCCTGAGTGATAGATGGGATGTGTTTGAGGAAATACAACATTGAATTCTAGAAAATCATATCAATATGTGATAATATAATGCATGCTCCTATTATGTAATATCCCTATTATATAATTTACTTAATTTCTAGGAGTTAAATTCAAGAAATCCACTATTAAATTTTTCCAGAAGATTCAATAATAAATTGCAACACCATTATAGAGAAAAAACACTGCAAACCATAGTTATTTTATTAATAATTGCAAGGAAATTACATCAATTTGATCTGGAATGAAAACTAATGGAGATATTGACAAAAACCCTTATCTTTGACTCCTTTAGCTCTGAAACTCATACTACATAGTGAATTTTGGTTCACCAACATCATCCCTCGTTGGAAGGATTTATTCATCCAACTTCACTATTTCATTAATCTCGCCCCTGGTATTCTTGTCCAATTTATCGATGTGGGAGCCTTGATCCTTTATTCTACCTTGCTCCACTTCATCGATCGTTATATCTCCATGTGCAACACTTCACAACCATCTAGGGTTTTGAAAAGAAAGGGCATTGTTTCAGCTAAATCATCCTCTTAGAGGGTTCTGAAAAGAGGGGGAGGGTTTCCTCACAAACATATTCTTCGACGGCTTTGAAACAAGGGGGAGGGTTTCTTGATCATCTTTTTCAGGTTTCAGGGATTTTTCAGCAGGTCACATACCGGGATTGGTGCTTTAGTTTCAGTTTGTTCCATTCAAAACAGGTCGAAGGTTCGATTCTACATGGAGAATTCTCGAGAGATGTCACTAGACGATCCCATGAGGAACAATGAGCAGTTGAGTGGTGGAAGAGGTAGAGGCAGAGATAGTGGTAGAGGCAGAGGAGGAAGAGGACGAGGAAGTAGAGGAGGTGATGGTGTTGGTCGCGGCCACCGAGGTCAAAAAATTAGGGTGAATTCCAATGCCCGACCTTCACCCTATTCCATCGCTAAGGCAAGCTAACAGATACCCATTTTTGTAATGTTCGAAAACCTTAGGTATTAAATAGTTTGGTTCTTTTCAATGTATAGGAAAAAAAGGAAACAAATACATAGCGATGGTGAGCTCGAGATCGAGCTTTTCTAGGGAGTGATTTAACCCTATGTTGCAAGTGTGAATCCACGAGAATAGAACCTATGACCACTAGATTGTTTGGCCTAATTCATATTGTTCTTAAGGAAAAATTCTGAGATAAATTCGACCCTGGTTAGGGCATAGTTGATGCATTATGTTTAGTTAAATTGAGACTGGTATGAAGTTGTGTTTGTGTTAAAGCTGAGTCATAAATCGAATTACCACATAATACAATTTACCCTAAAATAATTAAAGTTGAGACTTACCTGGAAATAGATATCCAATTTATCGCTATCACGGGTGCTCACGGTGGCGGACCCGCTCACTGAGGTGGCTCGAAAATGACACGAATTGTGCTCCTATGTACAAGTTTGCACAAGCCAAGCGTTTGTATAATGTCGAGGGAGATAGGATTTTGGATTTTTTTATTAGCATAAAACTCTTAGACGAGAGTGTAAGAGAATCTAAACTGTTGGACGATAGTTAATACAACTATAGGCCGAGAGTTTTAAAACTATCGTTTGAGAGTTTACTCAAGAGTTTATGTAAATAAAACTCTCCGAGAAGAAAATACTTAACTCTCGTCTGAGAGTATTTTAGCTCCAGTTAAGCCCAATCTAACTCTCAGGTGAAACATTAAAAATATCTTGGACTAGAGTTATAAAAACTCTCAGTCGAGAAATTGAGTTGACTATTTTATTGAGCGAGAAATTAAAAATTTCACCCAAATTTTGGCCATTCGCCAAAAAATGTTTCCCAACTTCGCGTTTTCACCCGATTGTGAAAAATCACTCTCATTTGGATGATTGCAACCAACACCAGTGGGATAGATGTTCGAATTATTTGCGGAAACCACTGGTGCAATAGATTCATGGAATGGATCAGGGTATAATAGATGAAACATTTCAGATGAAGGGTCACCAATCATACGAGGACTCTCATATCTTGCATTAGTGTGGCATACATGGGAGGAAATTGATATGCATGCATATCATGGATAGTGGATTTTATGGGGCAGTCAACTCTATCCGAGACAAGACCTAAGTCATTGTCAGAAGATGATGAGATTTGAGAATAGATCCAGGCATATGTTCAATAGACTTGATATTAGTTTCATCAACAGGGAGAGATGTTAAATCAAATTGATCCTCGGGTTCAGATTCAACAGGATGTACTAGAGACTCGGGAGTTGTACAAGTTGGTTGGTTCCCTTGCAAGGAATTTTCATATTCTAAACTAGTTGTGACCAAAATTCTGTCATGTAACAAAAAAGGAGGACGATGAGAAGTTTGAAAAGAAATAATATCTTCCTCGGTGGCTTGAATTTTTTCCCGACTAAGACAAATAGGTAAGACAAGATTAGGAGGAGGATCTCGAAAATTTGTAACTTGCATATTATCATGTTACTCGTAATAATTAGGATAAGTTTCAGATTAAGGGTGTTCTAGAGAAACGAGAACTAATCGTTGAAATTGTTCTCTTAAATACACCTAATCGACATCTCTTTCGGGAAATTCAAAACAAAGATGGACAAATATAACCGCAAACTCTCCTATAGATTCTTTAGGTGTAATTCTAAGCTTTTTTTATCTTATCAACACATCTTGAAATTCATACCTATGAAAATCTTGTCAGAGCTTACCGATAAGTAGCTCAAACGAATTGATGCAAATTTCTGGAAACGTGTGGGCATCATTTCTTAATGCAACCTTCAAGGGTGAGCAAGAAAATCACACATGAAAACTCTTCATCATCAATCTCGTAATTTTTGAAAAACATAAGGAAATATAAAATATTCTCGGGCAAGGAAGTCTCATCCTCGCCATCAAACTTTAACTTATACAAGTGATAGAGAATCTCATCAGGGATTCAACATTGACCAACAGATAAATTAGGGAAACACCCCAGATGTAAGATTCTGGATGGCGTCATTTACAAATATGAAACTAAACTATAGGCTCCAAAGGCTCATATTCTCATATGGCCCTCCTTCTAGAGCTAATTTTGTTTACGAGCTATAATTTATCGCCAACAACAAGGGGGTCTCCCTGATGTGAGGTCCCAATTAGACCTCACATTTTTTTGGATAGGAGCCCCATCCAATATGTAGGCTGGGCTACAACCATGAATTTTTCCACTCTTTACTATCATGTGAGAAGGTGTCAGAGAGCATACAAGACTGAAATTCCTAGAAAGTGAAACAAAATCAACCCAAGATTGTCAAACTACATAGAAAGATATGAACAAGTCTGAGAAAAAATAAGAAGGGGTAATCCATGAGAGGGATCAGTGAGCCAAAACCCAATCAGACATACATGAATAAGGTCATTCCATATGTTAACTGCAAAGGAGTTAAAAATAGATCACTGACACAGCGGGGAAAAAGTAAACACAAATTCAAAAGGAAAACATACATGCAACAACTATGAATCATTCCATAACATATTGTGCATATGAAAGAAAACATATAAGGATAATGAAATATCCTACTATACCAATACAACCATCATGAGTGAGCATGGGAATAAATGCTGAATAGAGAGAACATTGTATTAATGTTGTTGCAACTTCAAGTACATAACTTGCAACTGGTCAAAGCCCAATGTGGAACATGGGCTACTCATACCATTGACTGATGGAAAACCCTAGCCTCATTATATCTCCCTCTACTAGTTACCAAGAGTTGATTTCCTTTAGCTCTCAAGCACAAATCATCTATCTAGTCCTAGCCTCCACTCAAGTGCTAAAAGTGTCCCCATCACAAGGAGGCATGAGGGCACATTTATAGGGATGAGGTGAATGTTCACCTGTTGTGACACTTGACCTCCCTTGATGACTCTTGAACTTCCTTGCTTCTCTCTCATGCCAATTGTTTAGTACATGTTGAACTGATCCCAACATCACCACTGACACCATGATGAGGAATTTTACATATTGATAAGAGAGAAAAGGTGAGGAGGATGAAATATGGTTGTTGGAAACCCTAAATTTGCGGTGTAGTCATGATAAATTACTGCACAGGTTTGTGACACATTGACTATTGGTTTTCCTGCTCCTCAACCTGTGACTAAGGTTGACATAATACCTGAGTAGCTTGTTATGGTTCCATGTAAGAAAAAATTGGCTTCCAATACTTCATTTGTCGACCTCTTGCCAACGCATCAAACTACCCATGTCTTTGCAATCTTAAACCATTATCATAGTAGAGGATACTTATTTTTATTGTCTGAAACCTCAGAATCCTTGCAGTCAATGTTACTATGAAGCCATTGGGATTCACATGGACTGTTGAGCAAACCATTGGTGCTGATATGATGTATTGAAAATCCATACGCTTGCTTCTACATCTATCATAAATATATCATAGGGTTAAACAATGTATATGTGTAATGCTATGCTTGGAATATTCTTGCAACTTAGACCTGTCAACATACAATTAAAAACCGTATTAGAAGATTTAGGGCTCTTAATAAAACAAGATAATAGTTAATCAAATAAACCAATTTTCATAATTAATCTTGAGGGGTTCTAAGAGATTCACTTCCCTGAAATAGAGTTAGCTCTTAGATGTGTAACTAATCATGAATTTGAATTTTATCTTCCACCTATTCATTATGCCAACTTTTTTGCCACCATCAAATCCAACATTATAGGATATATTGTAACATCTTGTATGTGTTATTTGTTATGGATTCCATTCTTAGACACTTGTAACCATGAACATAATTAACTCACGTCCAAGCGACGTGAGGTATTTTCTTATGAAACACTAGCCCATAACAACTTAATATAACAAACCTCATTGTCTTTCCTCTGTTGACAACTTGAACTATGCTCACTATGAAAACGAGATCAC
Organism: Pinus albicaulis; assembly: GCA_034641835.2. Lineage (NCBI taxonomy): Eukaryota > Viridiplantae > Streptophyta > Pinopsida > Pinales > Pinaceae > Pinus > Pinus albicaulis. The sequence continues at coordinate 1,034,254,946 of CM076583.1, read as the reverse complement.
ATGCGAAGCCTTTGGGAAAGTTTGATATCCTGCCTCGGAGGAGGTCTCATTTTTAGACCATGCTGCTGGGGCCTATTTTGAAATTTTGCATCCTTGCCATGATGATGGGTATGAGGTCTTTACATGTAGCTTCCAACAATGGTTTAATTCTGTATGCTTCCAACACATGACAACAACTCTTACACCAATCAATTTCCTCAACACAATACTGCCGACATAATGTCGTGGCATGAAAATCTCATATATTTTAGGTGATATATAAACTATTTAATGAAATATTGTATATATGATTCTACATATGAGTTTTGCCAAAACTGAGAAAGCCACGTCAAATATGTGAGAGTATTTCTGGATAAATTTATGACTTATGGACGTCAATAGAAGGACTAATGGAAGCTATAGGATAGAGTGTGATTTATATAGGTCGCACAGTCACACTAACTACTGAAAATTTTCAACAACGACTTAGCGGCTTCAGGGGAGGCTGCATTGTCGCAATTTTGGGAAGGTTGTGCTCCTAGTTTCCCAGTTGAGACTCTATGATGCGACTCTGTGACATGCTAAAGGGTAAAACCCACTAGACCTGCAATGAAATTGTTAGATGGTTCATGTATTCGAAACATTAGATGATTGGTTTGCTTCACTCTTCACACATGTTGGATGAAGTGGAGTTGCAACCTCCTAGTCAATTCACACAATAGATGAACCGTAGGGTCACATAAAGGTGGAGTCGCACTAACCCTCACATCACAAGTCAAGACTATGTGACTATGCAACTTCTGGGTTGCAATAAGGAGACCTAGTCGCATCGTCATTATTTCAGCATAAATCCCACTTTATAGCATGTGGAGTTCGCAACGAGTGAAGGGGGAGAGTTGGCCTAATCGCAGAACTTGTTCCAAGACTTTAATTACAATTTTTTGCTAGTCTTACTGCAACTCTTGGCGTGGGGTTTGATTTTCTTCAACTGTAAGACACAGTGTTCCTTTATTGCATTACCATGAACACATCACTGAAGCATTTATCAATTAGGCTGATCCCAGAATATCCTTGCGATTTTTGTTACAGCTTTCCAAAAGTGTACATATCTCTAATGCATGATGTGTGTTAAGCTATGTAGTCATTAGGGGAATTTTGAGGTCTAAAATGGGTCTCCTAGGGAAATTATAAAATAAGAGTGGAAATTATAAAATAAGATACATTAAATCATCAAATTTTAGAGGGAAAAAATAAAAAACTACTTTTTCACTCGTGTTTTCAACTTATCTCCCTATGGATTTACTCAACTTTCAAGAAGGAACACTCGTTGGATGTACAATTTGATTCTTTATCCAAGGATTACCCATGTTGCATACTTTCGATGGAACTTACTACATGAAAAATGACCAATACATGAAAAACGTGATTTCAATCATGTTTTTTCATGTATTTCTCTTTTTTCGTGTAGCAGGTTCCATAAAAAGTATGCAACATCGGCACTCCTTGGATGAAGAATTAAATTTTACATTTAATGAGTACACGTGCTCGAAATTCGAGTAAAACCTTAGGATGATAAGTTGAAAATATGAGTTGAAAAAATAGTTTTATTATTTTATTATTTTTTAATATTTTTAATTTTTTACTCCAAAAATGGTGAATCGTCCCCAATGGTTAACATCATCATATTTAATCTTAATGGTTCTTATAAAGTTTATTTAGGTTGTAAATGTTTCTTGGGAGGCCCATTTTAGACCTCGAAATTCCCCTAATGCTTAATGTGATTTTCACATGAGTCTACGGATTGTTTCCTTGATAAATTCTTCCACAACCCATTTTGTTATAGGTGACATTACAATGAGGGTGTTTCTACCCCCCATAACACATCCCTTTGCTCACTTCAATGGATTGTGAGATATACATAAATTTATGGATGCATTTTGAGTCAAGTCAATGTTCCACTATTAATATACTTGTCGCATTCTCTATTGCAACGCCAACCACTTCACATGGTCGCACACACATCTCCTTCATCTTTTTCATATGGCACCAATGAAGACCTGAATGCTGACAACATGAAGTTTATTTAAACTAAGCATATTTATTCCGCACAAGAATTGCACGCATTACTTTCTTAGTCCCTTTCTTTGCGTTCTTTGCATGGGCTCTGAACACAATGTGTCGTCGCATCATCAATGTAGTCAACTTATGTATACACATAGATATCCATAAACCAACCTTGGTGTGCGCTCAAATATACACATATAAGGTATTATGCTCCATCCAAAAGTTGGTAAGTGTTTCCCATCGCATCCTCACAACACACTGTCATGCAAGCTCTATGACAAATGTTCACTATCTCGATGCAACTTCGCATTATTCAAATATCAAACCCTTGATAGTTTCATTTGACTTTCTTACAATTTTGAGTGAGGATTACTCATTACGGTGGCACTATATGTGTCCTAAGGGGCTTTCAACAGAGGTAACATCTTTAGCATGATATTATCATAAATAATACGAGGTCACGTCTTCATAGTGAAATTTCCAAAAGGTCGCACTCCTTTCTACTTATTTCAAGATATTATTAAGTGGATTTTCTTTATGTTCATAGCCTCCTTAGAACATCTTTAATGGAAAACACTGATTTCGATTATCAAAAATTTTCTACACATAACCTACATTAGGATATAGTTTTCGTTCATATAGGGGTTGTGACCCTACTGGTACAAAATAAGAGGTGTTATCTCACTTGACCTACATAGAAAAGTAATATATGTGTTACTTACATGACACACATAATAAAAATGCTTTACAACTCAATATAAAGCAAAGCGTAAGTGCCCAATGCTCTATCGAAAATTTCATAATTTGGCTTTCGATTTTTTTCATACACATTTGTTTAGTTCCAAACACCTACATTAACCTAGAAACTAAGGTGGTGTTTAACATTTTGAGATGTTCTTGTAATGATGCAAAGAGAGTGTGATGTGATGTTGATGAGAGTACACATATGGGGAATAAGGGTGAGGTTGAAACATGAGGGTGACTCTCAATATGACCAATTAGGGTTTCAAGGATGCACATGATGAGGATGAAAATACATCACACCTAGTGACTTAGGAGGGATGAGGATGATGGTGGAGTTAATTCATCGACAAACGGTATTCCATAAAGCCTAATGCCATTGTTGTGATCATGCTTCGAGATACAATGAGAAGAGTGAAGTTGAGGAACACCCTAGGGAGTGAGGATTATCTCAAAGCAGTTTTGGACCTCAAATCACATGTGTCTAGGGTTACAAGGATGCAAAGGGGAGCATATAATATCGCAAAACCCTAATGCACATGTCGAGGTGTAGGACCATTCAAGAACCTAGGGTAATTTATTCCGTAATGACCCTCACCACGACGTCATGCGGTGCTAATGAGAATCTACCCCTAGAGGCATGCAGATTAGGCTAAAACAGGAAGGGGATCACTCTTTTTCCAATTTAGGGATTCTCCCAAACCTTAGTATCGTCAACATCATGTAGGCAAGACTGAAGCCTTGTTTATTTGTTCTCATTCCCTCCAGTAATCGGTGATGATTCCTATTGACAATCCAACTTCAAATTCACGAAGGAACTCTCAACACTCTTTGAATCAGCAAACCCTCAAACCTTAATGCAATCAGGAGAAAACAAGACAAGTGAGTGTTGTGTGAATTGCATGAATGGGCTCAGTGACATGGTTTGGTAGGAATAGGTCATGGGGAGATTAACCAACTAGAGAATATATTGAAATCTTAATGGGCTAAGCAAGAATAGGGGGACCCAGAATTTTGAATATGCCAAAAAAAATTCGGAGGTGTTGTAGCAGCTACAAAAGGAGCCTACAATAATAATGTGCTACAGAGAATAAAGAAATTTCGAGAATATAGAATCTCGAAGAAATGAAAAAGAAACTACAAAATTGTAAATTTTTTGAGTTGTTATAAGCTTAGTTGAGACATACACCAGTAGGCATGTTTGAGTGATGATTAAGGTAATCTATATTGTAAGCCTAGTAGGCATAGTTAAGTCATGTTGAGTCATGTTTGAGTTATGTTGAGTCATACGGTCATAATTAAGGGGTAGTGTTGGAAATTGTAATTACTCCTGCATGCAAGAGTTGGATAAATTTGCAGAGTCAGGTAACTTAGTCAAGTCGAGTGAGTTCGATTTAAGTCATATTTTGGGAAAAGTCAATTTTAAAGTGTGTGTGGATGTTGAAGTTATTTTGAACGAGTCATTATCTTAAAATCATAAATAACCCATGTTGGTTTCATTGTAATCATCAAGTTTGTATGATCAATTGAAGATCCGCAACTTGTATTATTGTGTGTGTGAAATATTGTGATAAATTTTGTGCCTTTCCAACAAAATTTAATTCGATAACTGAAACATTGAAAAATAGAAAACAATAGAATGGAAATTAAAATGAATCTAAGAAAAGAAGCTAAGAAGGTATTATTATCTTCTTCTTACGTGGCCATCTCAAGATTTCTTGTGGCCATAAATCACACTTACTCCAAAAATAGTTTCCAAGTGTCCAATACAACAAATAAATCTGAAAGTATGACCAAAGCATATGCCACTTAGCATATTAACGTATATTAATGAATGAAATAACCAATCTATACAGAAATTAAAATGGTTTACTATGATCACGGGGGCAGAGCTCAACTGGCGATGGATGTGTAAATGAAGTATTTTGTTCACGGACGTCGAGTGCTCAAATACCGCAACTTTCCCCCAACTTACCCTTTAAAATTTCTACCAAATTCAAATAAAATTAATAAAATAGCAAATCTATGCATGTTGGAGAAAATATTTCCAACCACCATGTACTTGTTTTTTGAGTTTTTTTTGTTGTTTATGTATTCACCCTCTACAATCTTCGTGAGTTTTTTCTAGTATGTGTCTTCAGCCTCTACAATTTTTGTCATGGTATCAGAAAGCAATGTTGCATAACAATCTTACAATATTTTCAAGATATAAAAGCACGAGGTTGCATAAGACTCCTTGAGTACAGAGTTTGAAAACATAGAGAGGAGAATGAAAAAGCTAGTTGTTTCCAAGCGAGCGAAAGCCAAGAAGCCAAAATTCATCAACCAAAAAGACCCCAAGTGCGGACCCATTACGAAGGTTGTCAAATTGAAGTGATTGACTACAAAAATTCATGAGCGACAATGCGTGACTAATGCACCCTAGCAACAGTAGTAGCCGCGTTATATGGCAGACACTTCAGCACCAACAATTTTCAGAACACTGATGCAACCTCCTAAACAGTAACATAGCCTCTCTATGTCGAAAGGTGTGTGAACCATCATTAAAAAAATGCCAGAAAAATTCCATAGCAAAGGTATCTATGCATGTATTAAGCTACAAATTCATTTGAAAAAGTCCGCAAGAACGGTATTTACGCATATGTTAAGCCACAAATTCGTTTGAGAAAGTATGCAGCAAAGGTTTTTACGGATGTGTTAATTTTTTGAATGAGTTGAGTTCTGAATGACTTAGGGGGATGATATTGTTTTACAAGGGCTAATGTAATTTCTAAAAGGGATTCGTTGATAGTTCTTTTCAAAACCAACAAAGATTTCTGTAAAAAACAAAAAACATTCAAATTTGTTTTTTTTTCAAGTCTATTTAAAAGAAAGAGGGCATTGTTCATTGCCAATTTTATTTAAAAGAATCTTTTTTAAAGTGTTTTTCACACATGGAAAAAAAACCCGCATTTAGTGGAATCCAAAGGAGCGTGTTGTTTGGAAAGTAGTAGCACCATTGTTGTCAAATACAAAGTTGACATTGGAGTTTGTTTAGTTTGCAATTTGAAGAGGATTTGTAAACTTGTATGTTAGTAGAGAAGTCGCTATGTTTACAAGTCGATTTACTACTTGTTTTATCTGTTAGTCAGTACTCAACAAATGGGAAAATCTAAGATGCTAATAAATTAAAAGCATCAACAAGAGCTATTTGAGATCTATTTGAAAAAATAGAAGCCAAAAGGAAAAAAAATACCTTCGCATTAAAATGCATAAAGGAATGCATAGATAATGACATTCTTCCCCTCATTGTAACTGCAAAGACAACAAAGTAGGCTTGAGATATCATTGAGAGTATTTTTGGTATAAGGGGAGGTAATCAAGTTGGAGATGAAAATGAAGGACGATATATAGTAGCATATCTACGAAAGAATGAAGAGTTTGGTGAATCTCACTTAAAAGTGGATAACAATGATGATGGTGTGTTACCAGTGGCAAAGAAAGTGCACATATATGTTCATAAATCCCATTGTGCTCAACCACAAGTGGATCATGATTTAGTGAATCCAACAACATATCATGCTCAAGATAGTGAAACTACCATTGAAACAATAAATGATATGGTGGATCCAACAATTAAAATTGTTGATGTCAACTTTGATAAAAAAAAACAATTAAATAGTGATGAGTGGTTGCACATGATATAACAGAAACATCTCATTGATATGTTGTTATTTGGCTATAGAAACAAGATATTTGAAGCAGTAGAGGTTGGTAAAAAAGTGGAAGATTTATGATGCAAGGCTAGAGAGAAGGAAAAGGAAAAAGAGAAAGCTATCATTGGAAAAACATAATCAATGTGGTTCTGCATATGTTTTTTCATATAAACTTAACATTGATTTTGAGTGTTTAGATATTAACAAGAATGAGGAAAAAGCAACAAAGTTCAAAATTTGAAGAAGAATTAAACTTTCTTGAAACATAGCTTGAAACACCATGTTTAGATGAAATTTGCATAAAAATTGCAATAATAAATGTTGAAAACATCATAGATGATGTAGAAAAACTTAATAATAATATCAAACTTAAAATTTCCACCAAATTTCAACCAAAATTAAAAAGGCAAAACTTCTAACATTTAGTCTAACTCAACTGGGAGTCCGACCTAGACCCATAACATTGTGAAGAACAATATAATATGTCTCGTCTATAGAACAAAATCTTAGAAGAGGTACAGCACATAACAAGTTAGCTCATATGGTATTCAATTCACTAACAAGTTCGCTCATATTGTTAATTTTTCAAAGTGTTGAATTTATGTGGATTGCAGATATTTAAAATAATTTAAAAATAGATAAATAGTTAAATTGTTTGAAATCACTTTTGTTATTGAATTTTGAAATATTTTCAAAATTTATTATCAAAATAGAAATAATTATCGTAGTAAAATGAAATAAACTTTGATATTTTCAATTTTCTCTACTTTTAAATAAAATAATATAAACATTTATATTCAGATTTTTTCCCAGTATTTTGTTCTCGTCCTGGTAAAAAATGTCAAAATGATAATTCAAATTGCAGTAAGGTTTTTAAATCTTTTTCGTATCACCCAACTTTCAATAAAGCTAAACTTAAAGGTAAACAATTTTTTTCCTCATACTCCACTTTAAAAAAATCATATTGCCATGATTCAAACTCCACTTATCAAATTTCCCTGATTCAAAATGCAGTATGGAGTTACTGAAATGCAGATGTAATCTAAAAAAATCGACAACGCATTGTAACTATTCAAAGGATTGTTTACTATGCCTATCCTTATCTTGAATATTGATTTTGAAAATCTTTTGAATGTTATGCCTATCCTTGTCTTATCTTGAATATAAAATATGTACAACTCAATATTAATTGCACCTCTGGCAGTCTTGTCTTCTCGGAGAGACATTTATTGTCTGTTCTTGAAAATATTTATCGTTCTTTGGCCCACATAAAATGTTTACTACATACTACATTCACATAGTCATTAGCACGAGGAATGGAATTTGACGGGGGTTAGTCACATGGTCATTTGCCAGTCAAATATGGCCACCGGCTATACGTCCATTAAGGCTGTGGTGTTGTATATGTTCACTCCTAGCTAATGTATTTTGTTTTTAGCTATAGCTATAATTATATGATAACAGTGATTATAAAGAGATAAAGTTGTATTGAAAGGTACAAGTCAATATATATACACACCGAGTTGGAATTTGTTGATTGAGTGTTTTTTTGGATTCACTTGTAAACTTTAATCGTTTAAAATACTAAATAAATAAAAAATCCAATATAATTTTACTTTGGAAAAAAATACAACACGAGTTTAATATATTTTATAAATTTGTATACCTAGGCTTGATTTTACTATAGGAAAAAAACTATATATCAAGCAGTTCACTCCATACATTTTATAAGTTTGTGTACCTAGATTTGATTTTACTAATGATGCGCTGCATTGCATTTAATACGAGAGGACAAAAAATTATATATCAAGCAGTTCATTCCAATCAACTAGCCACAGTTCATTCCAATCAACTAGCCAAATAAGGAGAACAATATTTATAGGATGATTTGCATCTGACAAAATTTGAATTACAATATAATATCTCTGGACATCATAACCTCTTACAATGACAATTACTCGGATGAAATATTGGCCCCTCAAAACTTACAACATCTAAAAGCAAATAGAAATTTTACAACACAAATGCATCCGCATGAACAAAGACCAGTTTCTGCATTAAACATGGCTGGGTTCTTTGCTGTGCCATTTCATTGTTGCTCGGATAACGTATTTGTGAAACCCAGCAGCTACCGTAGCGCCAAGAAGAGGACCAACCCAGAAGATCCACTGCAATGTAACAATCAAAACTTAATTCCATAAAAACCGCAATACCGACAAATTGAAAAAAACAGAAAGGAAACCTGCCCCATTGAAAAGAAACTGGGAGACTATTATCTTCTTCTTACATGGTCGTCCCAGGACTTCTTATGGCCATAAATCACGGCTGCTCCAAAGCTTCTGGCAGGATTGATGCCCGTCCCAGTGATGGGAATGGTTGCCAAGTGTACCATGAATACAGCAAATCCAGTTGAAAGCGGAGCCAAAGCCTGAGCCACTCATTATATTAACATCTATTAATGAATCAAATAACCAATGTATAAAGAATAATAAAATGGTTTACTGCATACACGTTGGAGGAATGGACAATGATAACGTGCAGGCAAACTTCCCATCAAATTTCTCACCAGGTAGCCTTAACTGGTATAAAAATCGCGCACAACCCATTTACTAACGAAATAGTCCGACTGGAAATCCCACCTCCGCGGAGAACATTATGATCTCTCACATTTACAGGATGGAATCTTACGAGGGGCAGAGCACGGAACCTGCTAGCTCATAGTGTGGTCAATTCACTAGTGATTGTGCAAAGACTGGAAACTCAGATACGACGCTTCTTATCAAGCAGGATGGTTAGGTTCTTATATCCTTTCGATATTTCTAGAATTTGTAATTCTATAAGTTTAGCATTTGAAAGTGTTGAACTTATTTGGAATACAAATTTTAGAAATATCCAAGAATTTGATGTATATGATGTTTAAGTTAATGGTTTGATCCCATTGCTATTCTTCGTATTCTAGGATATCGGAAAATTTTGATTTGCTTGATCTCATTGCTATTCTGGTTAACAAGGTAATTGTTTAACTCACTACTGTTGTTCGACATATTTTTAGATATTCTCCAAATCTACCCATACCCACTTTCTGTTTGCCTGCTTTGAAAGGAATAAACTTTTATATTTTTCAGTTTATCCTACTTTGAATAAAATAAGCTAATCTTATATAAAGAGAATTTTTTCTGAACATTTTGTGCACATCCCAGTACAAAATGTCAAAATGATGATTCAAATTCAAATTGTGGTATGGAAGGTTTTTATATATTTTCATATTAACCAGGTAAGGAACGTTTTCATATCTTTTCATATTAACGAAATTTGAATAAAGCTAAAGTTATAAAAAACAGGTTTTCTCTGGATATTTTATTCATTCAAACTCCAGTTAAAGAAAATCGAATTGCGACGATTCAAAACTCCAATTAAAAGAAAATCAAATTAGTTGCAGCAAGGTTGGTTTTTGTATCTTTTCATATTAACCAACTTTGATGAAAGGGTTTGTTTATCAGGGTTATCTTGATTATATATTTCGGAAATATTTCAAATATTACAATCTTATAAACCAGAGCTATGTATTTATTCATCCAATACCAACATATTTTCAAAATCTAAAATCAAATTAATTTCAATAGTTAACTACAGAGTTTGTCATTTGGTGGACCGCTTTTCAATCTGATGGTGCGAGATATAGAAATATAATAGCTCTTGTTTTCAGATATGAAAAATGTATAACATAACGTACAGGAACGTGAGCGTCGCGGGCGTTGCTCTTGGAGTCGGTCGCATAGAAGACGGTATTCACCAAGACGAAAATGCCAACCATCTCTGCGGCGAGAGCTGTTTCATTGGCATATCCCTTAGACACTGAATTAGCCCCTCCGCCGCCTCTGGAATAGTAAGTTTTCTGCAACGCTTTCACCATTCCCGCCCCGCAGATTGCACCCAAACAGTGCTACATGTAAAAGACCGCTCGATTCAGAGTCACCTTGCGAGCAACAAACAGCTTAAATGTGACTGCGGGGTTTAGATGCCCACCTGCGCAAACAATATATGGTTTTCTCAATTCAAATATCAACGAATTCAGGGAATAAAAAAAAAATCAGTAATTAATATAATAAGATGACCACCTGAAACTCCAGCAGTACAATACACGAGGAGAAAGATCATTCCGCCGAAGGACCAGGCGATACCCAGGGTGCCAACGCCTCCACACGGACTCTTATCGTTAGCATTCCCGATGACGGTGGCAACTTTGACATACAGAAACAAAAGTGTGGCCACGAACTCGGCTATGATGGCTCTGTAGAACGACCAGAGATAGAATTCGTTTGCGTCTAAAAGCGGAGGAGGAGGGGGGTCTTCATACTCCACCTTCACGGATCGTGCTTCCTTCTCCCTACTTCAAAAACGATGACTGCTGTTCTCTAGTATGATCGCTTTCTCACAGTTCTCAACCAGGGCCGACATTATCTCGATTGCATCGACGTGGCCAGCCGGGTCCCTCTCCGTTGACGTCCCAATCCCCTGTCGATGTCGGAAAACTCCCTGGACTTTCACAACCCAGATCCTTCTCCGAGCGGATGTCTTGTCACCATACTTCACACAGCCTGTATCAGTATCCCTCGTTAGTACGTTACCCTCTACTCTGTTTACTCCAGGTAATACAGCGGTAATTTTTGAATCTGAAAATCTTTCAAATTTCAGCAGTTGTTTTTGAATTTTGAAAAACTTTCAATGATCATCTTCTTCCCCATAACTTTTAAAGGAATTAGGCTTATAACCGTCAAAGCAGTCTCTCGAGGAAGTGTTATTTCTAATGAGATGTAAGAAACTATTGGAATTCAAAGGATTTTTATTGCCGACAAGCTAAAATGAACCACGATGGTGGTCACAGATCTCATGCGTGTGAATATCAACAGCAACACGCAAAGGCAGGGACATCGATCTCTTAGAGTATAAATTCGGGTCAAAGAGATTATGCAAACCCTTGTCGCTATCACGGTTTCTTCCCTTGAAGTGACATGGAAGTTTCAGAGTCTATGGAGATTGTAGAGTTTCATACGAAAGGTGTGGTATATGAACCCTTGAATGTAGCAATTACCATATTCTTCTTGCATCCACATTTTTGAATTTTCAAAATTTTCACTGTCCTACTCTTTGTTTTCCTCACATACACATTTTTTAATTTTTAAAAATTTCAATGACGTGCTCTATGCTTTATGCTTAGCAAGGTTTTCCCATTCACCAGGCCAGAGCGACGACCTCTCCCCATCGATACTTGAGACGGCCAAACAACACAGGTGCTAAGTAAAGATGTAATTACTTCGACTCTACCATGTAAAAAGAGGCGAGCAAACTGTTGTCTGAGTGAGAATCGTTGTGACCCATCTCCAAAAGACATAAGAAACAGAATAGCAAATACCCTTCATAAACTACGGGATCAAGATTTCTCCTACGTACAATATCAAGAGATATTTGAAGGCTCCCGTGAGGATTGTTTCGAATTTCCAAGAGGGATATTTGATCGTGTAATTCTCACCCCTCCGGAAAGTCATACACGCGCAACGGTAGCCCACCGAGAAGAAGGGACTGGAATACAAGAGATTATGATGAAGTCCAGGGACACTGATATTTTTGTGATGTCGCGTGAAACGAGTAGATTCTCCTCAAGAATCACCACCACAACAAAATTCAGAAGAAGAGGATAAGGTTGTTGTGCAAAAGTTGTTATTTGAAAGGTAGATAGGAGAAATACAAAATATGGCAATTAATTCACACAATAACACCAGACGGCTATTTTTCATATAAATCTTGATTTAGTTACAATGAAAGGATACTAAATTTATCTATCTTTTAACTAGACTTAACTCAGTCTAGTTGAATTATTTTCTAAATATAGCAAACTCTTCATCCGAGAGTAGTTAGCTTATTTTAACACTTTCCTTTAATTACTAATTTGAATGAGAATATTAGTGTTTGTTGTGTTAAGATTCAATTTAAAGAAAGTGTTTGCGGATTCTGAGGTAAATTGCAAGTTAAACACGAGTTTTTATGTGTTTTTATGTGAATTTCTTGAACAAATTAATATTAATAAAACATTGAGCAACAACATCTAACATACATGAACATCACCATAAATAGTGACACAACAACACATGAGTGTAATTAGCTTATTTTAACACTTCCCTTTAATTACTAATTTGAATGAGAATATTTGTGTTTGTTGTGCTAAGATTCAATTTAAAGAAAGTGTTTGCAGATTATGAGGTAAATTGCAAGTTAAACATGAGTTTTTATGTATTTTTATGTGAATTTCTTGAACAAATTAATATTAATAAAACATTGAGAAACAACATCTAACATACATGTACATCACCATAAATAATGACACAACAACACATGATGAAGGAGTTCACCCTGCTTCGGGTAAGTTTTCTTGGTCCAACTTCCAATGGCTTGACCTTCTTCAATTATGCACAAAAGTGTGGTTACATATATTTACATTGCTCAAACAACTCTGAAACCTATTCCGTCAGCTCCAGAATGCCAAAATAATCCTACGTAGTCTCTTTCTGCCTCAAATTTGGTCAAAAACTGACTTAGTTACGACTTCCCTAAATTTCTGCACTATTCGCCCCACATTTTCTCTCAAATCCGGCACTATCCTACAAATCCCCCTGGAATTAAGCTAATTGAGCGCCAATTTGCCCAAAAACCGGGGGAAATTGTCGCCGCGCTAATTTTTCCAATAAGGCCTTAATGCCAAATTTCTAACCGTGAGCATTAACCCTTAGTGTGGACACATGGTGGGTTGGAAATTATTGCTAATGATTAATGGTTAATGACCATTTGAGGTAGGGGGGAGAGAGGGCAGGGCGCAGGGCTAACCTCATGCCCATGGTCTTGCCCCCAGCGGTGATGAGGGTTGGGGCTAGACCCTGAGCCCCTCCCCATAATGAAACCAATATAAAAACAAAACAAACCAGAAACCAATTTATAGTATGGAACATAGGCATGGTACAATGGTAAAGCTCTCCGCTCTTCACTTGGAGGTCGCAGGTTCGACCCCACCCACTCCACTCAGACTTCAACATAATTTTGGTGGCCCTCGGGTTGTCGTATGGCAGCCCCTGGTTGGGCCATGTGGTAGAGTGTGTTAGCCACCAAATCGAGCAATTAAAATGCACCATTTCAAACCAATAACATAGCACCACTTAGCACGATCCCATTCACTGATGAAAACCATTGATGAAGTCAACCTGCACAGTTACCCTGCCACATAGGCATGCCCATTCAACCGTAAGGACTATTGATAATGTTGTCCTGCGTTTTTTTTAATTGCTTTTTTGAAAAAGTGGATAAAACGTGTTTATGGGATCATACGGTGTTGGTTTTCCGTGAAACGAGTGGCACCAGATTCAGAACAATGATATCTACATGGTCGTTTGAGTTCCATGCCATTTCGACAACTTTCATTTTTTAGCATAATTTTGAGCACCTGATCACTCCACTGCACTGGAAGCTTTTGGACTCCAAAAGATCACTTTCAGTTGTCTAGTAGATGAGGGTACAATTTCCTCACCTTTCCAATCTCGATCCATTTGGTCTTGCTTGGATTTGTGCCTTTGAGCACCACACGAAGGTAGTCTACACTCCCTCGTTTTGATGTCTTTGTTCTTGTGTTAAGAATGGTGTCTTGTTGAAGCTCATCAAGGTATTCTGGAGAAAAATCCTCAATAAAGGGAATTTGAACCTATTCTCCTTGATCTCATATCAATGGAGGCTCATACAACCTCAAGTTCTCAACATTAAAAACAAATTAAATTTGCATGGATGAAAGAAAATCTAACTTGAAGGCATTTTCACCAATCTTTTTCAAAATTCTGAAAGGACCATAACGGATTGGTTTCAACTTTTTACCTTCCTCTTGAAGCCTATCTTTGCTAATGTAAAGCCAAACTTCATCACCAACTTGGAACTTGTGATCTACACGATGTTTGTCATGTCTTGCTTTGTACTTGCCTTGGCTCCTTTCAAGATGACCTCGAACAGTTTGATGTATAAATTGGATTTCTTCTATGAACTTCTTGGCTTTGTCTATGTCGCTATGACCATCAATAACAACGTCCTTCCCAAAAATGAAATCCAATGGTGATCTATGAAAATATCCAACACATGCCTCAGATGGTGATGCATGTGTAGAGGAGTGTTTTTAATGGTTGTAAGCATGCTAAATGTAGTGCAAGTTTTCATCCTACAACTTAGGATGCTTGTGGATGAAAGGTTGTACTGTTCTTCAACTTGGTATCCATCAAGTTCCACAAACTTGAACAGAAATTCCCAACAGATCGAGAATCTCGATCACTAACAATGGATGTGGGCAATCCAAAATGAACCCAAACATGCTGAAAGAATAAGTGAGTTGTTTGTTCAGCTGTGATTTTCTTTTTACATGGAATTAATATACACATTTTGTTGAACCCATCCACAACTACATATAAATAATCATGATCTGTTTTTAATAATGGAAGACCTCCAACAAAATCTATAGAAACACCCTCCCATTGACATGAAGGTATAGGAAATGGTGTGTACAATCCTAACTTCCCATTGCTAGGCTTACTGAATGCACATAATGAACAACCTTTAATGAAATGTGACACACTTTCAAGCATACGTGGCTAATAACAATACCTTTGAAGATGTGTCATTGTTTTTCTTACACCGAAATGTGCAGCAATAAGAGAAGTGTGTGATTCCCTTGTGACATTCACTCTCTTCCCCTGTGGAATACAAATCTTTCCTAAATGGTACAACAAGTTATTATGTACATGGTAATCCAATTCCTCTACTTGGTTTCATTGACTCAAGTTTGCATAAACATCTTGAAAGTCATTATCAAATGGATATTTCTCAACATAAATTTCATGCAAAACAAGATTATGCTTGAGTAAATTAGCTTCACTAACAATAGGCCTAGAAATCATATCAACGACCTTGTTGTAAATACATTTCTTATACCTAATGACCTGGTGGAATTGTTGTAGGAAACCCATCCATCGAAATTGCCTTCATTGCTGCAAATTAGTTTGTGATTGCAAGTATTGAAATCGTTGATGATTGGTGTGTATGATAGCTTCCTTTCCCATCAAGTAGTATTTCCCCTTTTTCACACATTGAACCAATGCATAAATCTCCTTATCATAAGTAGGATATTTAATCACTGCACCATTGAAAGTTTCTAAATGAGATGAAATGGGATTACCATGTTGCATAAGGACTGTTCCCATGACATAGTTGCTTGCATCAGCTTGAATCTCAAAGGGTTGTCTCAAGTCCAGTAGTGCAAGTACTTGGGTTGAAATGATATTTTCATTCAAAGCATCAAATTATTTTTGTTTCTTGCCTCTCCACTGGAAGACCTTTCCCACGCTATTCAATGCATGCAATGGAGTTGCGATAGAAGAGAAGTCAGCAATAAAATTCCTCCAATATTGGATTGATCCCAAAAAACTTCTTACCTCAGTGACTCTCTTGGGCCTTGGCCAATTGACAATGACCTCAACCTTAGAGGGGTCTATCATCAAATCACCTCCTACAACAATATGCCCTAAATACACCAAAGAATTTTTACCAAACTCACATTTTGACATCTTCAAAAACAAGTGTTCTTTCCTTAAGACATCAAGTACTTTTCTTACATGCATGACATGTTCATCAAGTGATTTACTAAAAATTAAGATATCATCTAAGTAGACGACGAAAAACTCATCAATAAATCGCCTTAAAACAACATTCATCACACACATGAAGGTAATAGGAGCATTACGTAAACCAAAATCCATAACAAGCCATTCAAACGTACCTTGCTTTGTTTTGAATGTTGTCTTCCAAATGTCACCTTCAGCAATTCTAATTTTGTGGTAGCCACTCCTTAAGTCCAACTTAGTAAAATACTTTGCATCTTTCAATTGATCAAGTAAATCATCTATTATAGGAAGTGGATAACTATTATTTACTGTAATTTTGTTCAATGCATGGAAATCTATGCGCATGTGCCATGTTCCATTCTTCTTTGGCACCAACATAGTAGGTGACCTGGATGGCGAAGTAATTTGTCAGATGATCCCTTTGTCCAACAACTCTTGAATTTTATTTTTTATTTCAGCACTCTTCATCACCGACATCCTATACATGCCAATTTTATGAACATGACAATGTTGTTGCAACTGTATTTCATGTTGGATTTCCCTCTTTGGAGGTAACCCCTTTGGCTCTGGAAACATCTCATCATTTTCATTAACCACTTCAATCAAATTAGATTTCAATTTTCGATCACAAACTTGAAATGCTTCATAATCAACATCATTCTTCGGTTTAATCATGAGAAGCACAAAATTGTTGCTTGAATTCACTAGCATTTTCATTTTCGCTGCTTTAACTAATGAAAAATTTAGTTTCATGCGATGTGATCTCACAATATACTCCACACCAGTTTTGAAAAAGTGGTACTTGATTTCATGGAAACAGAAGACGGATTTTCTATCATTGAAGCAAGGACTTCCCAAAAAAATTCCTAAAATATTAAGCGGTACGACATCTGATTCAACTTCGTCAATGAATTTTGTTGTGATTGCAAACCGAATAACACACTTTCTTGTAACCAGTAAATTTGTCTTCTTTCATATCCAACCCATTGGATATGGTTTGTGATGAGGAATGATTTCAAGATTAAGTTTCTTGACTAAGTATTTAGATATCAAATTGGCTTCAGACCCACTATCAAATAGTGTGTCGAATTTTTTTTTTTTTTTAATGTTTTGAAATAACCCTCACATGAAATAATTCAATCCTTGTTTCTTCATTTGGAGTGCTAGTGTGACAATTTTATGAACTAGTGATAGAAATGGATTCTTTTCCTTTCATACCCATGGCTGTAATTTTATTTTCATTACCCGAGTCGGATCCCAAATCCTGTTGAGTGATTTTAGCTATTTTTCGTTTTCTCTTGTTGTTGAATTTATTGGGCTTCATATTTGGATGAAGCTTTCAATAGTGGTATTCATCCTAACCTTCTTTGGAACAATGTTTGCATGTCATTTTCTCTCCTTCCTTTTTAACAAATGAATTTTTCTTTCCCTTTCCTTTCAAACCCTTTCCTTTCTCTCCACCCTTACATGGCTTCTTTTTAGCCTCTTCTGGTACATTTTTCCCTCTTAACTCAAGGTGAGTGGCTTGCACAGAAACCTCATCTAGACTAGTGTGATTGAACATAAGGATTTATGCCTTAGGAAGTTATGTAAATCCCCTTATATACTTTAGAAACATGTCTTGTGCATGAAAATGAAAACCTAACATAGGAGATATTTTTCTAACTTATTGGGTGTAATATTCCACACTTTGACCCTTAAGTCATCTAAAGTTCTGCCAATTCATGATGGCTTTTTGCATATAAGCAAGAGGGTAAACTTTTCTTTTAATTGCACCAATGAAATTATACCAAGAGAGTGAGATCTTACCATGTTTTTTAATCTCATCTTGTGTCTTGGCTTTCCACCATACTAATTTTGCACCTTCCAGTCTCAAGGAAGCTAGCTGAAGCTTTGTTTCATCATCTTAAAGGTTTTGAATTCTACAGTAGACCTCCAACTGACGAACCCAATTTTCAAGCTTCTCTACATTCACTTCACCATTATACATATGTAACTCAAATTTAATACCAAGTTTTAACAAGGGTCATTTACCAATTCATTTTGAGGTAGGTTAATGAGTAGGAGTAAGGGTCATAGTATTGGAAGAGGATGGAGATGAAGGTGAAGATGGTGGTGAGGATGATGGTGGAGTATATGGTGTCTTATCACCATTTCCATTACCTCTCCTCTTGGAGAACCCTCTTCTCTTGGAGGCTTGGAGTTTTCACCCTGTAACATTTTGTTCCTCTCTTCATAGAGGACCTTCACCAGCGTTGTCATGTCAAAGAAAGTCTTCCTAAAACCCTTCTCATCCTCTGTCATGTTATCAGTTCCCCCTTCATGAGACATGCTTACTAAAGCTTCAAGTACAATAGGATGTGAATCTTGTGGTGGAAATTGTGGCAACTATGCTCTCCTTCTCCTTGCTCCAATTAAGTAACCTGCACCCACAAGCATGCCTTCTCCCCTCTTGAACTTCAACCTTGTAAGCATTTAAACACTTGAAAAATAATTAAATCCTCCTTGCACAAGTAAACCTAGCGCTTTGATACAAACTTGATCTTAATGGGAATATCAATGTTCGTTGTGCTAAGATCCAATTCAAAATTTAAATAAATTGCTTGAGGATTATCAGGTAAATTGCAAGTTAAACATGAGTTTTTATGTGAATTTATTGAGAAAATTAACATAAATAAAAGATCTAATAATAACATATAACAGACATGAACATCACCATAAATAGTAACACAATAGCACATGACAAGTTCACCCCGCCTGGGCTACGTCTCCTTGGTCCAGCTTCCAATGGCTTGGCCCTCTTCTATTATGCTCAAAAGTGTGATTACATATGTTTACAATGCTCAAATAGCTCTCAAACTTGTTTCATCACTCCATAATGCCCAAAAATTCCTGTGTAGCCTCTTTTTTCCTCGAATTTGGTAAAAAATTAACTTAGTGATGACTTCCCCAAGTTCTGCACTATTTGCTCCACATTTTCCCCAAAATCCAGCACCATCCTACAAATTTGCTCGGAATTTAGCTAACTGAGTACCAATTTGCCCAAAAACTTGGTGAAATTTTTGCCGCACTAATTTTTCCAATAAGGCCTTAATGTTGAATTTCTGACCATATAATGTCGTTAATAAAATATTTTATATATATATAAAAATAACATCACGGTTTTTGTGCCAACCGTCAGCATTAAGCCTTAGTGTGTGTTAGCCACCTATAAAATTTGTTATAGCAAAAGGTGGCTAAGAATTTTTGAGCCTTCAAGGAACAAATTTTATTGTTAAAAATTGTTGGCTCTTGAAGACTATTGAAAGGCCTCATGCCTCTGTCCAAGTCTTCACTGTTGTTCTCTTTTTATACTCAGAATTTCTGCTATTTCCACAAATGAAAATACTGCTGCAAAAATCATCATTTTTCCCCCTCCTCCCACTTCAAAACTAACCTTCATTTGCTCCCCTTTTTTTCTATAAAACTCCTTTGTTTTCATGATTCCTTTTCTTCCCTTCATGAAAATCATTTTTACAAGGTTAAAAACTCACTTTTTAGCCTTACCGAAACCCCCAAAATCCATTCCTGATCTATTTTTTTCCTTTGTAAATACAAAAAACCTGTTTTCCAATGTTTTGATCTAATGTGTTAAAGTCACGTGTTAAATATAAAAATGGTTAGATTGAAAACACCCGATCAGGCAATCGCATCGAAAAAGTTCAATGGGTTGATTGAAAGACCTGCATCAAAAGCTCCGATGCGATTGGGTCATATATATAAACTCTGCCCCTCCCCCCCCCTACCTCTCTGCTACATATGACTTTCACCCGGGACCAAGTGTTAAAGATCCCAGGGGCCAATCGCATCGCAAAATTCCAATGGGTTGATTGAAAAGCCCGAGCCCGAGGCTCCGATTGCGATTGACTCTTTTTTATGAAAAGCCCCGGGCCTATTATATTCCATAGACCCAAGGCCCCGCAGCCGGGTGCCTATCCACTTCATATATATATCCCGCCCATATCAAAAACCTTTGTTTTATTAAAATTTTGGGTTTTCATAAGATATAAAGGGTTTTCCACAGGTTCGCTTTGAAACCAATCCCCGCCGTTGATCGTGAGCCGATCCTACGGCCCGCGCAACATCACATCGTAAGTTTCATTCGGTGCATTTGTTTCCCCTTCCGATTAACTACCTCTGACTGATCCTCAGCCGTTAATATTCTCCCCATTTTCCTTAGATCCGATGGCCCTCATTTTCTCCAATTGCGAACCTTCCCCCACCTTTGAAACCCTCCGATTCATTCCCCACTATTGATCTGATCCTTAGATCAACAGTCCACACTAAATCGCATCGCAACTTTCAATCGGTGTATTTGCTTACCACCCCCGATTGCGATCCTCCAATTGGATCTGGACCATCCACATGTCCAGATCGGACGGTCCAAAATCACTCAGTCTTATTCTTCTCCCCGCTCTCCTTTTTTACCTCTTCTACACAGATCTCCTCCGTTCGATGCTGCCATCCAATGGCTACGCTCTTTTGTCCGCCTTCTGAAGCAGTTTTTCCAAATAAACGTAGGATTTTATAATTATTGTTTGTATTTTGTAGGGATTAATGGTTTTCCATTGTAATTAAAGAGAAAGGCCAAAGGCTGGGAATGAAAATTGCCATGCCCTCAATTCATAAAGGGAAACAATTCCCAGGGCTCTACTCCATGACTCGCCATTGCTTCATGAGGCGGTGATGCCATATGGGCCCTGCACGGACTACACATCAACAAGACACTGTGTTATTAAATCACGATTTAAAGAGTCCACGACTCGCCATTGCTTCATGAGGCGGTGATGCCATATGGGCCCTGCACGGACTACACATCAACAAGATACTGTGTTATTAAGTCACGATTTAAAGAGTATCAGTGTTGAAGACAGAGCACAACAGAACAGAAGAATGAAGACCGATTTGTGGGGATTACGGCTAATATTGATGATCAAAAGCCTAATCCCCCAAATTAAAACACAATCAAAAGAACATCATAAGTGTTTAACAGATAGAAAGGCCTCCACCGCTACATTTGAGGCGAATTGATTCCTCCCAGCTACCACAGAGCCACCTGTTGCCTCAAAGAATTCAAACAGAGGCCGAAGTTATTGAGCAAAATCAGATATTCACCTCAATGCAGCCAGAGAGTTACTTCTGCAAGGAATTCAATGAAAAAAGTATCTGCAGAGTTACTCCAACATAACACAGAGCCTCAAAGTCAACAAAAGCTCCCACCGAGCTTAATTCATGAATGTAAATCAATTAATACAGTAACACACCTGTAAAATTCTCCATCGAGCCCCCCAAAGGCCGAGAAGTCATTAATCTATATTAATTATCCTGAGAGATCTTTTATTAGATCTCACCTCCTCATTGTTCTATAAATACTTCTATAGAAGATGAGAAACTGTTGGTTGCAGAACTTTGAAATATACTTGGGCTCAAAACTCCTTCTTGTAAATAGTGTTCACTGGCCCTTGAAGCTCTGTTTGTGCTAGATTAGTTAGGCTGAATAGTGAAGATGATTGCTGAACTGAAACATTGGACTTGAAGATTGTAACTGGTTTGACATCAATAACAAGTGACTGCGGGATCTGGTCTATATCGGCCCCAGTGAAGTGCCTTTTCTTTGTTAGTGTTTTTCCTTCTACGTATGCCATATTGTTCACTTTTATCTGATAAAGAACAACATTTATAGAGTTAGGACCTACTGTATATCAGTAACCTTCTCTGACTGAAAAGCTTTATCTCAATGTTTTCCTCCAATTTGTTTATTTAAGAATGATTCAATACAGTCTAAGCAGTTAGGAATGTTGGCATTCCCTCATCCTACTGTTTTCTTTAAACATTATTCTTGAAAGTTATTTTTATTATTTGCTTATTAAAGTTAGACTAGAAAAGTGATGGTTTGCCCTATTTCTAGTTTCTATTCCCCAAAGGCAGATCCTGAAGGTTTCCCTTGGTGTTGGTCGAAAGCATATTAGGTTTAAATGTACCTTATCTGATCTTAGGTTACACTTTGTTTTCTCTTATGTGTTTTCATACTTTCTGAAGGTAATTATGTGGATTACTGGATTGTTTGTCAATTAAGCTACTTTAATACAAACTTGCCCAAGAAGTTTATGGTTAGCCTTGTTCTTCGTTGGTTTTAAACAGTTACTTAAGAGGATTTTCTTGTTTGGACTGATTATAAATCCCTTGTGAAATTATTATTAGTTTCCACCCCTCCAACACTTTATTGTTTTCATTCCATCATTTTAATCTCAATGATCTTGTGATATACATGACTTGCCCCTTGGATCACTCTTGATTTTGTTTCTCAATTAAAGCCTTGTTATGACTCCATAGCCCAATGGACTAAAAAATAGCGTTATATCTATCTTTTAGCCAAAGCTGTTCTATTTTCTTGCAACTTCTCACCTTTGAAACTTTCTGCACTTAGAACTATCCCCTCAAATAATATTCATGCTCAACCATCCAAAAAAAAAACAAACCCTTGGCCTTCATAACTAACCTAATATCATTACCTCAAACTTCAAAGACAAATCCATCTTTGCACTTATTAGAGAGATCCCTCTCTGGATTCAGGAGGGCTAGATCCTAGAATCCCAAAGTGGTTGAAACGATGTTGTTTCTGTGACTGGACTTTGCCAATCTTGCTGATTACAGATTCCTAACATTTCTGGTGACTCCGCTGGGGACATTTTTGAGTTCATAGTTGCTTGGCCAGCTTTTATAAACTCTTTAGTTTTCCATACAACCACAGAAACTCAGAAAAACCCAAAAATATTTCATATTGGTATTCAATAAACATAGTGGTGGAACCATAAAACAATTTACCTCCTTACGAGCTAAAAATTTTCCACCTGGCGACTCCACACTCCATAACTCTCAAAGACTCTACTGGAGGAAGAACCTGAAAGATGGCCATGCCTCATAGAAGGGTAGAACATATGGGTTGGATCTGGTTTAAAGAATTCATTGTTTCTGTCTATCACTATGTTTTGTCCTGCTTTAAGCCTAATCAAGTGTACAAAGATGAAACCCACATTGAGTATAGGAAAGAACTCAGAACTCAGTCTTTAGACCATGAGCAGACCTGTACTCTTGTGAAAAATCTGGTGGGACAAAAGCCTCATGTTATATCTCCCATTTTTAAAGAAGTTTCAAATAGCCATGAGCCTCCTGTCACTCTACCCACACCCACAAAGGTCATAGAAAGATATAAGCCTCTGGTTTTACCTCTTATCTTCCAGCCCCTTCCTGCAGAACTTATAGACAAACTGCCCCTTTTTAATGAAGAAAATTCAAAAATCACTGCTGATCAGCATGTCCAAAAGCTCGAGGATGTACTTGAATTATATGAAATAGAAGAAGATGATGTGCGTATTAGAATTTTCACCTTGTATTTACAAGGAAATGCAAAGAGTTGGTTTAAAAACTTTCCAGCTGCAAGCATCTTCAGCTTTCATCAATTTGCTCGAGTTTTCCTTGATAGATGGGTAGTCCCGGTAAATATTTTCCTCATCCTAGAAGAATATCAAAATTTGAGAAGACAGCCGATAGAGACAGTACAAGAGTTTTCAGCTAGGTTCAATAAGGTGTACAATGCGATACCTTCTGATGTAAAACCACCTTTAGGATGGGCTCTACTGCACTATCCTAGTTCTTTTGAACCCGAGGTGGAATTCCGTATAAGAAAAAGAGATCCTTAGAGCCTGGAGGAAATTCAGAGCATAGTATTTACTGTCGAATACAACATAAAGTGCAAGGAGGAAGGATTGAAAGCAACAAAGAAAGAACGAGCAGAGCAAATAGCACAGATCTCTTTAAAGAACAAGTTAGAGAGATCGATAGAGATTGCCAACACCCTGCTAAAAAGAAAAGAGGAAGAATATGAGTCTGAAACCAGGAATGATGAGTGGAAAAGACCTGATCATTGTCCTCAAAAAAGACAAACCAGATCACTGCAAGATAGAAGCCACATGCAAAGCATGTATGATGAACCAGAGTTTGAATCAGAAAATGAACTTGCAGACTATTTTGAAGGAAGACTTGCTGAGAGTCCTGGAGACTTGATGGGTGACAATACTTATACCTATGATTTCTCTGATATTGACCTGTCTGATGATGATTTTTTCCAAAGGGAAACCGAGCTTGCAGGGCCATCATCAGTAGTTTCATGGGAGGAAGATCACGACCATCAACTTCAAGGAAATGATGAGCCTATGCAGGCCATCTATGATACTGATGAAGAAAGCATTGGAATCATGATAGCAGATGAAGATTATTTGAATCTTCACTCTGTTATATATCAGATCATCAGTAATAATTTCAAAGAAGATGGAAGCCAGTAGCTCTTCAGTGCAGAGGACAAGGAGGAAAGACATGAAGAAAATCTTGAGCAAGATGAATATCTGGAGCCTTCGCCTGAAAGGGTCAAAGAAATCAAAGCAACCCTTGCTCAAGAATATATTAATTTCACAGAGTTAAGTTCACTCCTGCAGAACCGGTCAGGGGAAGAATAGGACAGCCCTGCCATATATGATGAGCCCTCCAGTTCAGGCTGCAGTGAAGATGAGGGAGACCTTCCTTCCCATAGACATCTCTGTCTTGATCCAGTGGAAGGAGAGGTATTCCTGGTTGATGCTCATATGCCAAATACTCCCAGCCAGGAAAGAGAGGAGTGTGATTACAAAGGCCACAGTGTAGATGCAGTGATTGAAGTTGCCCAGGATACAGACAGCCTACCAGCCATGGCAGGCCTTAAAGAAGAAAGTTTATATCATGTTCTGATTGATCCTGTAGCAGAATACATGGAGGACCTGATTGGCTTAGCCCCTCAAGAATTAATCCTTTGCAAGAGCCAAATACATCAGAAACGGTCACCAATGCTGGTGGCCTCAGTTTTGAAGATCCACATGCAGAGCACCCTATGGTTGTCTCTGATGAGAAGTTAGTTCTTCTCCCCTTTTTCACTATTGCTTGACTGACTGCATTGGCATTATTGTATAACCTAAAACATGTAAATATTCCAAGTTAGAGTAGGTTAGATAGGAATGTCAATAAAGCTCAATTTTGAGCATGTAGTTATTTGTTGTTTTCTGCTTCGAAGAAAAATCAGAATACAAAAAAAAAACAATGAAAGAAAGAAAAGAGGGAAAATTGTGAAAACAAGAAAGGTATATCCCCATACCAAAAAAGAGAAATAAATTCTGAAAGTGTGCAAGCACAAATGCCACTCCTGAAGAACACACTTCTAGTTAGTCAAATAGCCTAATTTTGACTAATTAGCTTTAAATTTTCTACTGATAGGATAGTGAATTTGATTTTCCAAACTGTTTAAACTTGGCTTATCAGTAGATAGATTAGGATAGAAATGAAAGGTTCAAACATACTCAAAATCTGAACCTAAGTTTCCAAAGAGAAATGACTCAAATCTGTTTTAAATCCCGAGTCACAAAAGATGTAAAATTCGTTCTAAACAGCTCAAAACCTGAGCGAGTCGATAGAAGAAAAATAGCTCAAACAAATTCAAAATAGAGCTGAAGAAAAGATGAAGGAGGTGCTTTGAAATTTCAAAACTCAACCCTTCCATTTTGTTTTAAATTTTGTGCAAAATAATGTCTATGTGCAGCTTGTTTTTTATGCCATAGACTAGCATCGAGTTAGACTGTTCAATCCTAACTTGAATGCTTTTCAATTTTTGTTGTAGAATTTAGAGAATAAAATCTGTTAGACTGTTTAATCCTAACATATTAGTAGATTAAGTAGAGAATCATATGGGCTCAATTGTTTAATATGAGTTCAGGGAGAAATAAGAAGTAGAAATAGATTAGATTTCCTACTTTCAAAAGAATAAAATGTTGTGAAAAGAGTTTTCCAATCCAAGTGCACTCTAATGAAGAAAAAATGTTAGATCTGTAGGATTGGGTAGGTAGAAAGCTTGTTGATGAAAGAACCATTGTTTTTTATGGCTGCTAATATGTTTTAAGAGAAAGATCATCCCAGCAAAGGAAGGGCAGCCCAATGGATAAGGCACAGGTCAGCCTCCCAGAGAACATAATGGATCAGGCATAGTTCAGCCTCCCAGAGAATGCAAATCTGAAGTTCTTGATGCCTTCAAGAAGGCACCATCCCCAAGTGGAGCCACTGTTAGCAACCTATAGAATTTTTTATAGCAAAAGGTGGCTAAGACTTTTTGAGCCTTCAAGGAACAAATTTTATTGCTAAAAATTGTTGGCTCTTGAAGACTCTTGAAAGGCCTCATGCCTCTGTCCAACTCTTCACTGTTGTTCCCTTTTTATACTCAGAATTTCTTCTATTTCCACAAATGAAAATATTGCTGCAAAAATCATCATTTTTCCCCTTCCTCCCACTTCAAAACTAACCTTCATTTGCTCCCCTTTTTTTCCATAAAACTCCCTTGTTTTCATGATTCCTTTTCTTCCCTTCATGAAATCATTTTTACAAGGTTAACAACTCACTTTTTAGCCTTACCAAAACCCCCAAAATCCATTCCCGATCTATTTTTTTCCTTTGTAAATACAAAAAACCCTGTTTTCCAAAGTTTTGATCTAATGTGTTAAATTCACGTGGTAAATATAAAAATGGTTAGATTGAAAACACCCGATCGCGCAATCGCATCGGAAAAGTTCAATGGGTTGATTGAAAGACCTGCATCAAAGGTTCTGATGCGATTGGGTCATATATATAAACTCCTCCCCCCCCCGCGCCTCTCTACTACATATGACTTTCACCCGGGACCAAGTGTTAAAGATCCCAGGCGCCAATCGCATTGCAAAATTCCAATGGGTTGATTGAAAAGCTCGAGCCCGAGGCTCTGATTTCGATTGGCCCTTTGTTATGAAAAGCCCCAGGCCCATTATATTTCATAGACCCAAGGCCCCACATTCGAGCGCCTATCCACTTCATATATATATCCCGCCCATATCAAAAACCTTTGTTTTATTAAAATTTTGGGTTTTCATAAGATATAAAGGGTTTTCCGCCAGTTCACTTTGAAACCAATCCCTACCATTGATCGTGAGCCGATCCTACGACCCGCGCAACATCGCATCGCAAGTTTCATTTGGTTCATTTGTTTCCCCTTCCGATTAACTACCCCCGACCAATCCTCAGCCATTGATCTTCTCCCCATTTTCCTCCAATCCGATGGCCCTCATTTGCTCTGATTGCAAACCTTCCCCCATCTTTGAACCCCTCCGATTCATTCCCCACCTTTGATCTAATCCTCAGATCAACGGTCCACCCTAAATCACATCGCAACTTTCAATCGGTGTATTTTCTTACCACCCCTGATTGCGATCCCCCAATTACGATCCTTCGATTAGATCTGGACCGTTCACGTGTCCAGATCAGATGGTCCAAAATCACTCTGTCTTATTCTTCTCCCTGCTCTCCTTTCTTACCTCTTCTACGTAGATCTCCACCGTTGGATGCTGCCATCTAACGGCTACACTCTTCCCTCCGCCTTCTGAAGTAGTTTTTCCAAATAAATGCAGGATTTTATAATTATTGTTTGTATTTTGTAGGGATTAATGGTTTTCCATTGTAATTAAAGAGAAAGGCCTAAGGCCGAGAATGACAATTCCCATGTCCTCGATTCATAAAGGGAAACCATTCACAGTGCTCTACTCCATGTCTCATCATTGCTTCATGAGGTAGTGATGCCATACGAGCCATGCACGGCTTGCACATCGACAATACACTGTGTTATTAAATCACGATTTAAAGAGTATCAGTGTTGAAGACAGAGCATAGCAAAACAGAAGATTGAAGACCGATTTGCGAGGATTATGGCTAAGATTGATTATCAAAAGCCTAATCCCCCAAATTAAAACACAGTCAAAAGAACATCATAAGTGTTTAACAGACAGAAAGGCCTCCACTGCCACATTCGAGGTGAATTGATTCCTCCCAGCTACCACAGAGCCACCTATTGTCGAGTCAACGCATTCAAACAGAGGCCGAAGTTATTGAGCAAAATCAGATATTCGCCTCAACGCAGCCAGAGAGTTACTTCTGCAAGGAATTCAATGCAAAAAATATCTGCAGAGTTATTCCAACATAACACAGACCCTCAAAGTCAACAAAATCTCCCACCGAGCTTAATTCATGAATGTAAATCAATTAATACAGTAACACACCTGTAAAATTCTCCATCGAGCCCCTCAAAGGCCGAGAAGTCATTAATCTATATTAATTGTCCTGAGAGATCTTTTATTAGATCTCACCTCCTCATTCTTCTATAAATACTTCTATAGAAGATGAGAAACTGTTGGTTGCAGAACTTTGAAATATACTTCAGCTCGAAACTCCTTCTTGTAAATAGTGTTCACTGGCCCTTGAATCTCTGTTTGTGCTAGATTAGTTAGGCTGAATAGTGAAGATGATTGCTGAACTGAAACATTGGACTTGAAGATTGTAACTGGTTTGACATCAATAACAAGATGTTTATTGGGATCCTGGTCTATATCGGTGGTGAAGTGCCCCTTTCTTTGTTAGTGTTTTTCCTTCTATGTATGCCATATTGTTCACTTTTCTCTAATAAACAACATCATTTATAGAGTTAGGATCTATTGTATATCAGTAACCTTCTCAGGCTGAAAAGCTTTATCTCAATGTTTTCCTCCAATTTGTTTATTTAAGAATGATTCAATACAGTCTAAGCAGTTAGGAATGTTGGCATTCCCTCGTCATACTGTTTTCTTTAAACATTACTCTTGAAAGTTATTTTCATTATTTGGTTATAAGGTTAGACTAGAAAAGTGATGGTTTTCCCTGTTTCGAGTTTCTATTCTCCAAAGGCAGATTCTAAAGGTTTCCCTTGGTGTTGGTCGAAAGCAGATTAGGTTTAAAAGTACCTTACCTGATCTTAGGTTACACTTTGTTTTCTCTTATGTGTTTTCATACTTTATGAAGGTAATTATGCGGATTACTGGATTGTTTGTCAATTAAGCTGCTTTAATACAAACTTGCCCAAGAAGTTTATGGTTAGCCCTGTTCTTGGTTGGTTTTAAACAGTTACTTAAGAGGCTTTTCTTGTTTGGACTAACTATAAATCCCTTGTGAAATTATTATCAGTTTCCACTCCTCCAACACTTTATTGTTTCCATTCCATCATTTTAATCTTAATGATCTTGTGATATAGATGACTTGCCCCTTGGATAACTCTTGATGTTGTTGCTCAATTAAAGCCCTGTTATGACTCCATAGCCCAATGGACTAAAAACCAGCGTTATATCTATCTTTTAGCCAAATAAGTTCTATTTGGTTGCAACTTCTCACCTTTGAAACTTTCTGCACTTAGAAATTTCCCCTTAAATGATATTCATGCTCAACCATCCAAGAACAAAACAAACCCTTGGCCTTCATAACTAGCCTAATATCATTACCTCAAACTTCAAAGAGAAATCCATCTTTGCACTTATTGGAGAGATCCTTCTTCGAATTTAGGAGGGGCTAGATCCTAGAATCCCAAAGTGGTTGAAACGATGTTGTCTCGCTCCCGGTGTTGACCAGAGTTGGGGCTAGACCTTGGCCCCCTCCCCCATAGAGGAACCAATATGAAAAAAAAACCAACCCGAAACCAATGTATAGTAAGGAAGAAAGGCATGGTGTAGTGGTAAAGCTCTCCGATCGTCGCTTGGAGGTCACGGGTTCGAATCCCACCCGCTCTGCTCGGACTTCAACATAATTTTGGTGGCGCTCGGGCTGCCATGTTGCAATGTGTGGTTGGCCACCAAATCAACCAATTAAAGCACACCATTTCAAACCAATAACATAGTGCCACTTGGAACAATCCCATTCGCTGATAAAAAACCATTGACAAAGTCAACTTGCATAGTCACCCTGCCACGTAGGCATGCCTAGTTAGCTGTATGGACTACTGGCTGGGTTGTCCTGCATATTTTTTTTTTTTAATTTTCATGTTTGACAAAGTGGACATAATGCGTTCCTAGGAGCTTACCGTATCAATTTATGCAAAATGAGCTCTTTTCAGATTTAGAATGATGAGATCTACGTGGTCGTTCAAGTTCCACACCATTCTGAACACTGTTACCGATGAAATAGGTAACCTAACCTGAAATCGGGAACTCTAGCCCAAAAAGACTCAAAAAACATGAAAAAACACCCCAAAAACAAAAAAAGTGTATTCTAGAACGCACTTGGTTTTTTTTGAAGGTCAAATTTCAACATTTTATAAAATTATGCTAAAAACAAAATTGTTTCTTGAAAAAAAGATTGAAAAAACAACCTCAAAACAAAACCAGTTGATGCTGGAATAACAAAAAAAAAATTGTGTCACATTTTTGACACTTTTAAAAATAGAAATAACATTTTTTAATTTTTAAAATTCAAACATTAAAAAAAACCTAAAATTTAAGAAAAAATAAATTTAAAAAATAAAAACATTTTAAAGCTTAAAATTTAAAAGTATATAGGAATAAAAAAATAAAAATAAAAACAAAATAAAAATGTTAATTCAAACATTTAAAAAAACCTAAAATTTAAGATAAAAGAAAAATTAAAGATTAAAATTTCAAAATATATAGAAATAAAAAAATAAAAATATTAAATTAAAAAGAAAAACAAGTTAAAAAAAGAAAGAAATTATAAAAAATTAAATATAGAAATTAAATTTGAAAAAGAAAAAGAAAATGTTTATTAAATTAAAAAGAAATAAAAATAAAAAATTAAATTTAAAGGAATATATTAAATTTTAATAAATTAAAAAAAAAAAAAAAAAATTTAAATTATAAAAAGTAAAATATGTATATATATGAACTTAAATTATATATATATATATATATATATATATATATATATATATATATATTAGATTTTATTACATTTAAAAAAATATGCTAATATTAAAATAACAAATTAAATTAAAAAAAATATATATTAAATTTTAATAAATAAATGAATAAACAAAAAAATTTTGGAATAAAAAATAAATTTTAAATATTAAACAAAAGAAGAAGAAAACATTGTTAAAATAAAAAGTTAAAAAACTATAAAAATCAATTAAAATTGAAAAATTGAAAAAAATAAATTAAAAAAATATATTAAATAAAAAATAAAATAAAAAATAGATTAACTTGAAAATATTTAGTTTAATTAAAAAAAAAATCTAATTTTAAATACACGATTTTAATTGAAATAAAAAAAATATAAAAATTTTATGTAATTAAAAAAATAATAATAAAAAAAAGTATTAAATTCAAATAAATTAAAAAAAAAAAAAAACAAAATTTACTAAATTTTAAAAAATTAAATGAAAAAACTAAACATAAAATTGAATAATAAAAAAAAAATGAAAAAAAAAAAAAATCAATTAAATAAAAAAAAATATACAAAATTTATTAAAAATTATTAGCAAAATTTAGAAAAAAAAAATTAAAAACAAAAAAAATGGAGAAAACCAAAAAAAATTAAAACAAACTAAATTTCAAATATAAAAATTAAATTAAAAAATAATAATTTTAAATGTTTTGAATTAAAAAAAAAAACATCAAATTAAAAAAAAGAAGAAGAATTTTTTGATCGTGGTGGCGCCGCCGATCGGCCTGCCGCCTAGGTGGCGGTGGAGGCCGGCCGCCGGCCGAGAGGACGATTCCGGGAATCGCCCTCCCGTGGCAAGAGGCCGATTCCGGGAATCACCCTCCCATGTCGCGGGAGGGCAATTCCCGGAATCGGCATCCCGCGACGGGAGGTCGATTCCCGGTATCGGCCTCCCGCGGTGGGAGGGCGATTCTCGGAATCGAACTCCCGCGGCGGGAGGGCGATTCCTAGAATCAGACTCCCGCGGCGGGAAGGCGATTCCCAGAATCAGACTCCTACGGCGGGAGGGCGATTCCCGGAATCGGCCTCCTGCACAGGTGGCGGCGGAGGCCAGCCGCTGGGCGGGCGGGGGGCTGCATGCAGCCTCCCCGCCCGGCCGACGTTTCCCGCCGCACACAGGCGCGCCACCGTCGAAAAATTCTTTTTTTTTAATTTTTTTTTAATTTTTAATATTTTTTTTTCTTAATTTGATTTTTTTTTCTTTTAAATTCAAAAAATTTAAAATTAATTTTTTTTTTAATTGAAATTTTTTATTTTAAATTTAATTTTTAAAATTTTTTTTTTTTTAATTTAATATTTACGTTAATTATTTTTAAAAATTTAAAATTTATTTATTAAATTTTAATTTAATTTTTTTTTTTTTTAATCTTTTAGTTTATTTGGTTTTTCATTTTTAAAATTTATAAATTGTTTCATTTAAAAAAAAAATAGTAAATTTATGGATATTTGTTTTTTAATTATTTGCACGTGGTTTTTTTCATTTTTTAATGATAGGTTTTTTTATTTTAATTCTTTTATTTTAATTTTCTTTTTCAATTTTCAATTTTGTTTTGTTTTTTTTTTTTATTTGTTTTTCTTGGTTAATTTTAAAATTTGTATTTTTGTTTCTTATTATTATTATTTTTTTTAATTTAAATTTTTAAATTTAATTTTTTCTTTTTTGTATTTTATTTTTTTATCTAAATTTTAATTTTGTAATTTAAATTATTTTTAAATTTTCTATTTTATTTTTATTTTTATTTTTATTTTTTAATTTTGGTTAATTTTTGTTTTTTTCGTTTAAATTATGTGTGTTTTTTTCAAATTTTGTCATTTCTTTTGATATAATTTTCGAATATTTTTGTTTGTTTGTTTTTTTTTTGTTTAAATTTTTTTTTTATGAGTTAATTTAGTTTTTTTTACATTTTTATTGTTTTTATATATATGTCTTTTTATCTAAGTTTTGTGTTTTATTACCAACATGAAAATCACCACTCTAAAAAAAAAAGGTTGATGCTACATCAATACGTTTCAAAATTAGCATGAAAATCACCGCTCTAAAAAAAATAGTTGATGCTGCATCAATACGTTTCAAAATTATCATGAAAATCACTAACATTTAAAAAAAAATATTCATACTTCATAAATAAAAATATTAGAGTGTCAAAAATGTGCTAAAAAAAGAAGAAGGTGATTTTACATCACCACTTTTCAAAATCGGGTGTTTTTTATGCTACCAAAAAAAAGTAGGTAACAATGCGGTTACCTATTTCATTGGTAACAGTGTTTTTGACAAATTTCATTTTTGAGCATAATTTTGAGCACCTGATCAATTACTAACGTATGATTCAACATAACTCAAACATAACCTAAATATTTCTGATAGGATTACAATACAAATTGAATCAATTATCACTCAAACATGCTTGTTGGTCTATGTCTCATCTAGACTTACAATGACTCAAATTTTTTACATATTTCCATTTTCTTTTACTCTACTTCCAAATTCTATATCCTCAAAATTGGTTCATTCTCTCTTGCATTTTCTTATTGTAGGCTCCATATTTCCTTGCCGGTACTATGATTTTTCTTTGACTTTTCTTGAATTTTTGCTGAAAAAAATCATATGTTGTCTTCTACACCTTCCTCTTCAAATATTAGTTCAAACATGGGTTGCTGCCATAACATTACATCTTCAAATTTTCTTCTTTGCTTTTCTTCTTGCGCTTCATATTCTTGACTTTATTTTTGCCATATTTCTTGATAGCAGAATCTTGTGTCTTCTTGACTCCATTGCAGAAAAATGGTTTTGATGCATTCTTCCTTGTTTTCAAAAACTTCCATATCCTTCTCTTCACATTCATCATGAGGTACCACTGCTTTCTTCCTATAATGTGCACACTCAAGATCATTATTCACCATTTCATTCAATTCTTTTATTCGAGTTTCTGCCTTAAGACTCACATCATTTTTTTGAATTAGATTTTGAATCCATTCGTCAATGAGCTTCAAATTTGCATCAAACTTATTAATCTTGATTTCAACTTCTTCTCCCATGCTATTTTGAGTACCCGCATATTCAAAACCAATGTTAAAAACATATTTATTATGCTCTTCAGTGACAACTTCTTTCTCTACCTTCTTTTCCACTTAATGGAGGTTGTCTTCCATTGTTACGTTGTTAGTGGATATTCTCATCAAAAAGTCTTCAATCACTTTATCTTCTTCTTAATCATCGACTGCTGGTAGATCATGTACTGCTTCATGACTAACTCCAACTGCCTCATATCTTGTTGCTACAAAGGCAGTGTGAACCTTCAATGCTCCATCAAACATGGCACTTATCATATTACCATAATCAATCTTTGTTTCAAAAAGGAAACTAGACATATCATCAACGTAATGTTCATCCACCCTATTTTGGGATATCCTAGCGTGCATCTTCTCATTAACAATTTTAGCTTTACGAAATTCATCAGTTGTGGTTGGATTCAAAAATGCACATCTAATTTTGCATTCATCATCCACATGTGTTTAATCATAGTGGGACTCACCAAATTCTGCACCATCCATGTTACAGTGGAGTGCTTGAGCATTGCTATGCGCTTGTTCTGCTTCACATATAGAGGCTTTTGCTTCTCTCTTTGCAATATTTTTTGCATCTTCTTCATCCATATGCATGCTTGCATAATGGGTTTCACCATTATCTGCACCATTCATGTTACCATGCAATTTTTTAGCATTGATATGCTCTTTCTCTACTTCACATCCATAGGCTTCAACTTCTATCCTTGCAATCTATGTTGCATCTTCTTCATCCATCTGCATGCTTGCATAATGTTTTCAATTTTATAGTATTCACAACTATATTCCACTTTTCAGTGATATTCTCTAAGATTTTTTGTCCTCTCAAATTTTTGCTCATTTACTCTTGTATCTTTGGCTGAATTAACAAATTGTGACACTTCTTGATGCTGCATGTTAGCCACCCTTGCAAAAAAATATTTTTTCAAGATCTTCCATGCTTCCTTGGAATTTGTAGTTTTTTCCACCTTGCACATAACTGTTTCATCCATTGCTTGTTGAATGAAACACAAAGCTATGGAATCTTTATGGTTTTCTAGACATCTCAATTCATCGGCTACAGCCTGAACCTCTTTAAACATGGCAACAATCTCTGCCTCTTGTTTTTTATCCCTTTTCTTAGACTTCTTCAATCGTGCTTTGCGACCCACGATTGTCTTCATTCCTCTGTCTTATATTTTCTTTCATGATTGCATGAGCTTATCTTGCATCTCGCCCCCGAAAAAAAAATATTATCTATATGCGCCCCCCTAAGTCACAATCTTCACCTAAAAACATGTCATGCTTGACAAAACACCAAATAATTTTTGTAGACTGACAAAATTTGCAAAGCCTTAATCTCTCTGATTTAATAAAATATTTTTCTTTTAATTCTATTTTTAAAGGAAGACCTTCTTTATAAATACCTCCAAAAAAAAATCTTTTATGTGCACCTTTCTTCTTTTAATATGAAAATAACATTATCTTCACACCTTTAACAAAAACACCTTCTTTTAATAAACCACCCTTAAGATACATTTTTTTTGAAGTAAAAACCCCTATTTTTTCTTCGCCCTTACAATATCAAATCTTTAAAATTATTTATTAATTTCTTTAATAATATTCAACCTTTAAAAATGACTCCTCCAATATCTCTTAAATACCATGAACACTTCAATTTTAAAATAAACTGTGGAAATTTCAAACATTTGTTGGTGTCTATGCCTTTAGACTTGTCCACGCTCTCTCACTTATCCACGCTCTCTTGTTTGGTTGACATTAGGGACTTCTCATGCATGCATCATCACTTTTCTTAAAATAAATTGAATGACTCATATGACTTGTGTGCACGGTGATTTTCATGCACTGACCACAATATGAATTTCTCAATAAAACCTTTACAGTGGCTACCAGCCATGCTTTCTTAGTAATAGCGGTAACAAGCATACTCACCTGTTTTCGTGCGGCTAACACACCCTTTATTATGTGCCTTTCTCCTTTGTTCGACAAAAAAATTTATTTGACTTATTGAATGGTGGCTGCCAAAGCACTTTCGGCTCTCGGCATGACTTATCGCTCACGGAGTGTGGCTCTGTAGCCTTAGCTGAAGGCTATGGCTCCTTAGATCTTCTAACTCTATGTTAGCTTTGATACCAAACTATTGGAAATATATAGAGGAGAAACATAAATTAACACAATTAATTCACACAATAAGACGAGGAAAAACATAAAATAACACAATTAATTCACACAATAACACAAGCAACGAATTTTCTATTGTTAAAAAAAAATTGATTCACTTATAATAAACTCTATGAAGGTATTTAAACCTTTTCGACTAGAAACTCACCTAATATAACTTGATATGCAACCACATACTAAATTCATATATAGCTTCACTAGAATTGACTTATATCACTTAACTAAAATTGACTCAACACTCAGTTGCCTAACTCTCTAAATATAAAAAACTCTTCATGCTGGAGGCATTAGCTGATTTTAACAGTTGTTTCATTGATAGTGGGTTTCAATAACCATGGCACTTTAATTTGGAGTGTATATCGGCGGTTATTAGTGTTGGATATATTTCACTGAGAAGAATTGAAGATTGAGGTTGACCCTCTGCTATTTTTGTTTGCTAGGTGCCTGATCTTCACCGAAATGCAACAAAATCCAAACACATCATGCAAACGATACCAAAACAAAACTGATTGAGTATCCTAAAGCACAAGGGATGTAAACAAGTAGGCCAATCAACCAACCATGTCTCATGTCAACTGTAGTGGATTCTAAGAGAATGCTCTGGTGATTTGTAAAACATTCTGTACATGAAACTTTTGTCAATTTAAAAGCCCACGAGTCTTATGAAAACTAGCCTATGAAGCTCCAATAGAATGGTTTTGATATGGTTATATAAATCCATCTCCACGTCCATCTTCATTCTATGTATATGCCGATCATTGTTGGAATATCGTTAATCTAAAGCTCAATTCCCTCTTGACCAGTGGGGCTATATGTACAATATTTCGAACATATATGGAATTTATATACCAAACCTTCATTTATATACCAAACCTATTTTATGTCAATGTAATTTCCTTATTCACCTATGGCTATGTTGAGATATTAATCTCACTGTCCGTT